>CM063604.1:9698066-9715078 GCA_032356905.1 Salix exigua
GAAACTTGAATTTATTAAAATGTTTTGAGGTCTACATATGTAAAACAGATTTAGATCTTTAGAATCCCACGATCAAGTGTTAAAGGAAGGTGAGTAGTATAACATATCACAAAACCAAACAAATTGAATGGTGAAATAGAAATATATGTGTGTTGGCAATTCATTCCCTCACTCTTTTGCAGATCCTCCTTTTGGAGGAGAAAAGAGAGTGTTTATACCATGTGATATTTTTTGAAAATTATATTTTGTCCCAAAATAGTATTGTATTCCCCCCCTATTTTTATTTTTGGATTTTACAAATTGAACTAAGGGTAATATATACAAGTGATAAATTAAACTTTTATCTGCCAAGAGCAACTTAACTTTTATTAGGTTTGGATATAAACAACTTCTTTTTTAAGTAGCTGACACAAATATCCACCATTCAGAATGTGGGCATATCCATATGACCAACATATTCCAGATGTAGAAAAATTCAAAGGTATAATAAAACGAACAACTTCGGTCACCATGACTAATTTGTATTTTAGTCTACAAAATAGTGATATATGTTGACATATATCACTAAGAGTTAAAGGAAGGTGAGGAGTATAACATATCACAAAACCAAATAAATCTAATGGTGAAATAGTGATATATGTCTGTTGGCAGTTCATTCCCTCACTTTTTTGTAGCTCCTCCTTTGGAGGAGAAAATGAGTGTTTATATAGTGTGATTTTTTTTTAAAATTATATTTTATCCCAAAACAGTATTTTATTTTTTACTCAATTTTTATTTTTGGATTTTACAAATTGAACTAAGGGTAATATATACAAGTGATAAATTAAACTTTTGTCTACCAACAGCGATTAAAACTTCTATTAGGTTTGGATAAGAGGAAGATATTAAGTGATGTTTATATTATGAGATTAAAGAATTTAACTTTATAAATTTTAATGGTAGCTCTTTGAATATGAATATTGTATTGTTGTGACGTATGTATAAATGATCTTCACATCCATAAAATCAATGGAAAACTGATATAAATGAATAACACAAACTCATATAATTTTTATATTACATATTTATTTTTTGTGCATATTGGACGAGAATGATATCTTTTAATAAATTGTTGACTATTATCACAATTTCATATTAAAATCAAAAATCAAAAATCCTATTTATGTACGTGTCTTACAAATTACCTTATATAGTGGGTAAGGTGTAAAATTGTTATGAAAGTTTATATGAATTTTATGTTCATCAACAAATTGGTAAAGGTAATTATATCTTTAAATCCTCGAGATATTATTTATTAAATTTACCAATTGACATTACTTTCTCATTATCTAGGATCTATGACATGTATATCATTATGTTTATAGAAAGCTGAATAGGATTCTTCTAAATCCTACCACGAGATGATAAAGTTAGAGGAGAATATGCATTTGGGTGAAAATTAAAGAGAACTACTGAAGAAGGAAGAAAACAATTGGGCAACAAAGAATTTCTTAAATAAAGGTACTGTGGGGGAGTTTCTACAATAGATATAGAGACTCGGAAAAAGGGATTTGGGAGGAGAAAGAAATACGTGGGCTTGACATAAGATGGAGATAGGGATTTGAATTTCATGGAAGAAATTTTATGAGGGGAAAATGTAAACCCTTATACTAAAAAGGAGTAAATTGGTGTTAAATATGATATTTCTTAATTGAAAAGTATATATTATAAGGAAAATAAATGTTAATTGAAAGTATATATTATAAATAAAATAAATGTCTGTGCCACCATCGTCCATCGTCAGATTGGAAAATTGTGAGTTTTTAAAAGACTTGAAAATTGTAAAATAAATTTTATTTCCCTTTTTCTTGGGTGGAAGGGAAACGTGAAAAGAACCGGCCCAACCCATAAATCATAAAAGGCTTAGATAAATGAGTGCAGGCCACAGAAACAAGGAAGATAGATATTGTTTTGGGACCCAAAGAACACAGCCCAAACAAAGGACAACCCTTGAAGCAAGAAAGATGATACCCTGCATGGCAAAAATTCCACCCGACACACCAGACTTGAATAGTATAATTACTGTTTCGTCTTTCATTTTATACAATTTAACTATTGGACTCGGGGTATTTGTGTTTTTTTCCATAGTAAAACTACGGTTATAGCCTTGCCAACACACAAGAAAATGTTCATTATTGTCCAAAAGTATATTTTTTTTATAATATTGATGAACACTGAAATAACCATCTTATCCTTCAAGAGGACAAAAACCTAGAGTTGACGGTAATGGTGTTTCTGGTTTCTTACATTTGGAGAAACAATACACATGCTAATGTGCCCTTTGAAAAGATAAAAATCAAGCGTTGAAGTAAGGGTGTTTAGGTAATTTTAAGAAACAATACGAATACCTCTTCCACATGGGATGAGCATGATGTTTCACGGTGGTCGAAGACTTGCTAGTAGTCCGTTAATCGTTTACTCTTTTTTCTCTCTATTGCAGCTGAAAATGTTGGTCAGTCCTCTATGGTTATGAGTTTTTTTATTTCAGTCCTTCGTATTTTACTGTTTTTTTCCATCCTTATTTATTTTATAAAAGATTTGTGTTGTTTGAATTTCATCCTTCAAATGAAATTCATAAGAAATGTTATGTTTTATTTTGGTCCTTATTCTTTTAATTTTTTTTGTTTTTCATCCTTGTTATTTTTTCTCAATTTTCCCTTTCAATTGAAATTAATTATATATTTTGTTTTTCATTTCAGCCTTTATTTTTTTAAATTAAATTCCTTTATTTTTTCTAGTCCCACTGAGACAATCCCTATTTTTTTTATGTATCTATACTCTTAGTTTTGATTTTTAATCTTTATAGTTTTCTCTTTTATTGGGGTTTTGTTTTTATTCAATTTAGTTCTCCAAATTTAATTTTGTTGATAATCATTTTAAAATTGACATTTCTTTTTTTTTCCCCTTTGTTCCATTTTTTTGTTTGATTATTATTATTTTTTTGTCAAATCAAATGATTTTTTTATGTTAATATTTATTTAGTTTGGTTTTGTCATTTATTTTGGTTGTTTTTG
The DNA here is from genome assembly GCA_032356905.1 of Salix exigua. Classification (NCBI taxonomy): domain Eukaryota; kingdom Viridiplantae; phylum Streptophyta; class Magnoliopsida; order Malpighiales; family Salicaceae; genus Salix; species Salix exigua. The sequence continues at coordinate 9,701,120 of CM063604.1, forward strand.
CTTGCTATTTTGTTAAGTTTTTTATTTTATTCTTCAAGATAATATTATGTTTTTCATTGTTTGCACAATAATAATAATAATAATAATAATAATAATAATAATAATAATCTACGTGATGTTTGTTTCTAAATATTATCTTGCTAGCTCTTCTATTGCAGTTTTTTTTTATTCTTCGGGATAATTTAATAATTTTATTATAATCTAAATGATTATAATAATTTTATTCATAATGATGATAATACCAATTTTATTTTGTCTTTTAATATTGTCTTTTAATTATTTTCATTTATTATTCCATTTAAATAATCCTTTTTTTATGTTGTTAATATTTTTTTTTTGTTTCTAATTTATCTTATTTCTTTAAAATCGTATTGCTTAATATTAGTTTTAAACACAAAAAATATTTTATAATTAGTTTTTCTAAAATTACTTCATGAAAATATAAGTAAGATTGATTATATTTCCCAAATGTATAGCATTATAAAAAACTCACTAGTGATATATTTTTGTTTTATTTTTAAAAATGTAATCTTGTCTATAGCGAAGCACTCGAACGTGTAGCTATATAAGAAACTAGATATGAGAACTCAAAACTCTTCCATGATATGAGAAAGGATTCTTAATTGACTTTAAACTTTTAATTTTATAAAATTTTATCCCAACTGAACTTCAATAACAGCCTCAAATTTACATGCATTTGTTTTGTCCCTGGTCTTAAATTTATACAATTTGACCCTTGATTGACCATTAATCTTTCAATTTTCTTCAATTTTCGCCTGATTGACTTGGTAAGAACTAACTTTGATTTTTAAAACTCAGTTTTCTTAATTAAGCCTAGATGAGGATCTAAACTTAATTTTTCACCATTTAAAAACCCCTAATATAAATTTTTTGACCTATTTAAAGTATAATTACATTCTTACACCTAATCATATCCTTCAATTGGACTCAAATTAATTTTTAAACATAATTAAACTTTAATTTAGCTCATGATTCAATCAAACTGGTCTATTAAAACTTAATTATGTCATTGGTCTTAATTTATATGCAAATTCATACAATACAAAAAATTACATTGAATAAAGGTACAATTGAGCTATTAAATTTGTAAAAACTTTCCTTCTTGATTTTTTCACCACATCATTTATTTTTATTATTTTTATTTTGAGTAAATTTTAGAAATAACCTAAAAATAGGTTATGACACCACCCATAATTTTTTTTTCAATTTCAGTTTCAATTTCGTCCTTTAACATTAGGTTTATTAGAGGTTAGATATCATAAATGTTTTCAATTTACTTTTTTATTAGGTTATCTTAGTTTCATTATCCAAACTGTAAGTTTAAGGGGTTAAATTTTTTCAATCATTATTTGTTTTCCTAATCAATTTTTTTTCTTGATTCCATCCTTAAATAATGCATTTGTTGAGAATCTATCTTTTTTATTTATCTTGTTATGCTTATTATAAGGTTATCTTTATCTTATTACTCAAATAATGAGTTTGGTAAATTAACCTTCATTGAATTGAGTCATTCTTTTTTTTCTTCTCTTCTATATTTTTTTTAATTTCATATTTCAATATTATATGTTTAAGAATTGAGCTTCAAATTTATTTTTATATTGGAATGTCCTAGTCTCATACTCTAAGTAGCAAGTTTGTCAAGTTGACCTAAGCTGACCATGAGTCAATTTCTTAATTGATTTTTTTATTTCATCATTTAATATTGAGTTTATAAAAAACTAAATTTCATACACTATTTTGATTTTTAATAGAGTCATCATAGTCCTATGACTTGGCATGTGAATTGAAAAGTTAATTCAAGTTAACCTAAATCAATTCAACATGTTATTGTCTCAATATACATAAGAAAATATCATTTTAAATATTTATTTTGAATCAAACCATGTTTTTTTTTTACCCATTATTTGGGATGTCTTTAGACCCTCCAAGTTAACTATATCATATCGGGTCAACCCTTTATGGTTTAATTTTTCTTCTTCATTAAAACATTCCCAATGCCTAGACATTATATATATATATATATATATATATTTATCTAACATAAAATGAGTTAGTGATCTAGTTAAACCTAAAAGACAATGTACCTCTAATTATGCCTAGGTTGCTTTAGTGGTCCAATTCTTTCTATGACATGTCATACCTAAACTTAGATTGAGGGTGTCATGGTAGCTTAATGGTCTTTAAGAAATTAACTTTAAATTATTCAAGACATCTTTTAAGCTATGCAGCCTATACTCACCTTACACACTAAGATATATAACCCCTACGGATACAAAACATACATATTTTAAAAGTGGGCATGCTCCTTGCAATCATATCCCTAAAGATTAGTAAATGATAGTCATCAAAATGAATGCAATTTTTGCAATGGTTTGTTATCATTATTAGGACTTTGTTCTGAATTAGTCCAAAACAATAGATGGGAAGTACAATAATTACTTTTTCCTTATATGGACATACCCACGAGGATTTAAGGCTATATAAATAACATTGAATTCAAAAATACGATCATATTCTTCCTCTAACTTTACTCTAAATATTTCTTTGCAATTAAAAACACACTCACTACCTTAAAAAGTTCTATCTCCCATCTATATTGACTTTGACATTGATATTGAGGGGTTTTCAAATCCCACAAGGAACTTATTTTAGCAATGCATTCGATTAAAAATAAAGGTATCCCACAAGAATACTAGGGCTATCCCACATTTATTTCTAAGCCATAGTTTTATCTATGAGAATAAAGTACTATGAGTTTTACCTTCTTGGGAGGTTTACAAAAGTCATTAAATAAAACATGAAATCAACCTTAACTAGGAAGCAAAATCATGTTCCATGAACAAAAAGGACAACTCTTTGTGATATTTTCTTACATGATTACTCAAAACCTTCACTTTCTAATTTCATAGAGTAGACTGACTATCTTATAAAGCTAGGCCTTGAGAATTTCCTTGCAATATCTAAGTATTATCTAGTAGTCGGATAAAAAGTTATGGTCTTTTATTGCTAATTTACTAGTCTAGTGTAATCAAATCTTATTTTGGAATCTAGCTATATCTCGCTAGTTCATAAACATTAACTATAACTCAAATTTTTTAGAATGATATTTTTATGTAAGGATTTCAACAACCTCTTAACTTATAGATTAGGGTTTAATTTGATATCTTGGATGGAAACATGCAAATAAAAATTGGATGAATGGAGGGATGACATTGTTTAATGTCCATTACATGTGAGGTATACTTGATAAAAATCTAAAGGTAGGAGATTATGTTGTTGATAATGGAGTAATATGTTGAGGGATAAATTGAGTATATATTATTATTATTATTATTATTATTATTATTATTAACTTTTGTTTTTCTTACACTTCATGTCTTAGTTTATTATCAATTATCCACGTTAATTGTTTTTAAGCACAGTCAAATTTAGAATCATGAGAAGTCGTGAATCCTTGTCCAAGATCTCAAAGTTATTAGGCTTTGGGTCTAAGGGTCTGTTTGGTATAGTGGTAGCTTTTGTAGTTGAGATTTAAAAAAAAACAGTTTCATGAAAAACACTTTTAACTACGGTTCATAACTGAAATCGAAGTGTTTGGTTAAAACTATGGTTAAGTTTGAGATTTAATGAAAAATAGTTTTGTGTGTTTGGTTATCATGTTTTTCATATTGCCATCAACTTGTTAAATTACCTTAAAATACACACACAAATATATATATATATATATATATATATATAATATTTTTAAATAATGTAGACCTAATAATCATAATAATAAAATATAATTAATAATTCAAGTAAATTAGACACTTTATTTTATTCTCCCATCAAACTACTCATAATTTTATTACGAACTAAATTGATACGTGAAGACCTCTGTGATCCCTTGCTATTTGATTGAGGAATAACATCTGGTAAAATATCATCAAGAACAACATCTGTGATTCATACTAAGTTTCATGATCTCTCTCTACATGTTGTAGAGATATAATTCTAAGGTTAAATTCAGTTGCAAGTTTCTGATCCATGATCAATTGAAAAGAAACAGGTTTGCGTAGTGAAATGAAGTGACGCGCCTTACCCTTTCATCAGAGTTGATATCTTTCTACATATTTTTTTTAAAATATGATTTTTATAATTTTTTTAAAATCAGACTGGACCTAACCCAACTAAATGGGTTGACCCAGCCAAGGTGGTCCAAAAGGCCCAACTCTATTAGACTTGGGCTGGGTCGAGAGCAGGTCCAGCCCAAAAAGGTAAAAAAAGTGATACGGTGCGCTATACTATTTACGTCTTGCGCGAACAGTATAGAGTGATTTATAATTCACTAATGCACTGTTCACATAACACGTGATCAATAGTAGGGTGATTGGCTAATGGTGACGAGAGGCTCATCTACCAATACACCGAGAAGAGGAGCTGTGGGAGAAGACTGGATTGATGCAGGTGTTGTCAGTGTCAAAGTAAGAGCTCTTGGTGCTCGTCGGTGACTGTTGCTGCTGGAGGAGAGAGAAAGCTGCATCCATGGCTGTTTTTGAGAGAAAAACTTGCGACCGAGAGAGAGGGAGGTTTTGGTGGTTCTACTGGTGCCAGGGATGGCAGGGAGGTTGGTGGTTATGCTACAAATTTTTTATGTTGTGTCATAGTCTTCTTCCCCTGTGTTATGTTATTTGTTTTGCCAAAATCATCATCTTTTTCTTCCTCTCTATTAGACTAAATAAAATATGATGTTCGATGTGGTGTGCCCTGTGGCGCTTGTTGTGAAAATCATCTCACATATGTTTTTCTAACTACGGCGCAACCATAGGTTTGCAGGTGGGATTCACAATATAAAAAAAACTAGGGTCCAGTATAATTGAAGTGTGTGTGGCTTTGTACTGAGCATCAATCACATAAGTCATTGCATAGCGAAACACCAACTAATATTTTTTGAAAAGTCTATATTTTGGGTCATGATTGTCGACATAAAGTCCGTCCAATCAGTACTTTCTATCTAACAGGGGAATGGGACAACAATCTGGTTTAATCCTGGTGAAGAACATTGAATGCTGTCGTCCATGAACCAGGCTGTCTTGTCCCAAGTAACATGGTGGGTGCATCTACAAAGCTGGAAATTAGCTAATTTAATATTATGTGTGCTATCCCATCATGCACGTATGTAAGGAGCTGGCAAATTTATTTTAACCTGGCCCAATTAATGGCAGATCTATCCATAATCCCTGCACTTCTCTATATAAATATTCCTTTGACTACGAATTTTAGTTGTATATATATATATAGATAGATAGAGAGAGAGAGAGAGAGAGGGGTGCAGTGATAATGGATAGATGAAAACACTACACATGGTCAAGGAGTTGTGGCTTTGCATTATGATATATGAATGGCTGGACCAATAAGACCCGGGACCATTTCAGATACTCTGCACGAGTCCACCTAAAAGTCTTATACAGTATGTTAACCATGTGAGTAGACTTTGAAGCTTTCAATCAAGAAAAGTATCTGTAATTCCAGAAAATCATTTCAATGTAACAAGGGCTACAATACCTTCATCGGATGCAGCCTGGATAATCCTAATTGTTGAAGAAGAAGAGTAACAGCAGATAGTAAATCTTTTTTTTTTAACAAGAGCTACAATAACTTCAATGAATTATAAACTCTCAGCACTTCATATTTCCCATAATCTCAGAGCTTACTTGATAGACAGGTATTCATTTGTAAGAAATAAGGTTATCAGTTCAAGTGGTGAGCGTAATAGTTTTTGTCTCGTATCCTGAACTTGAAAAATTAAGAAAAAGACAGAGACTTGCTAGTAATTGACAGAAATACAGAATCGTCATAATTTGAGAGGAAAATAAAAAGTTAACATCAACCAATCTGTCATTTACAAAAAGCTTGCTTGGGCTAAAGAAATAATAATAGCACAAGTTGATTATGAATTTTCGAAGAGCTCCTTTAACGACACAGACTTCTACGGCTACTCCATTTTGCTATGTCTCGGTTCCTGAGCTTCCTACTCTCAGGCTCTCCCTCTCCCTCTTCCCCCCCCCCCAGTATCATCAACACCAATAACGCGACCTGGAGGCTTCACTTTTTCATCCATTACTCCTCTCAGCACAGATTGTGAGTGATCATCTCACTTCAAGTTCTCTTCTCGTCTGTTTTGTGCTTTCTTTATTATCTGTAGACGAGTCTTCCTGCTTATATGCAGCCCACTACTCCCATTAATTCTCCTTTCTCTATTACTTTATTTGTAATGTCTGTCCGTGCTGTGGTGTTCTTAATTAATCTTTAATCCTTGGCAGTTCCATTTCCTGTTACCTTCTACTGGTACTTGCTTCTATTCGAATAAATATTGCCATTTTCTTATTCTTCTTTTTTATTGCACGGTTTTTTTAATGACAGTGAAGCTATATAGAGGGTTTATTACGTGATATATTCTGTGTGGAATGCAAAGTTTGAGGGAAATTGAAAGAACAAAAAAATGGGGTGCGGTGCTTCTATGTATCCAGCTGGGGAGAGAAAGAACAAAAGTGTACCAGAAGTGGTAGTGTATGTTCCTTCAATGAGAATACCAGCACAGTCTGATCTTCAAATGCCACTAAGAGGGTTAATTCCTCAAGATCTTGTTGATAGGTTGGCCTGCCGTCGCAATAATATTGTATTGGTGGCTGAGGATACTGGTCTGAATTTTTCACTGTCCTAATTATGTTTCTTAATTTTTGTGTTTTGTAAATTAGTTGTGTTGAAATAGAGAAAGAATATAAATCATTGGAGAATTTTGAATTACTTAAGAATTGACAAGTTGCTACCTAAACTGCGGGGATTGCAGGTGGACCTGATGTAGCTAAACTAAGGAGGGCACTAGATGAGTACTTGCCTCTTCTTATCGGGCTCACCAAGAAAGGTTTTAAGGGCTCATTTCTATGTAATCATTTTTCAGTCTCATCCTTGTATCCTTTTCTAATCAATTGCTGCATGTTTCTTGCAGAACATGCACTCGAGGGCTCGGTCGAATTTAAGTGGAAAAATCTGGAAAGTGGCCGGCAGGTGAGTCTATCAGATTATTGTGGAAAACCTTTGTTGTTAGAAGTAGACTGGTAATTAGAATTGAAACATGGCTGAGCAGGAAAACTCTGTGGCAAACTCCTTGTTTGAATTATTATCTGTCATTCACATGATAGCAATGCTTAATCTGTCAGAGGCCAACAGATTGGTGATCCCTGAGGATTGCTATGGTTCTGGCATCAGGGTTGTATCTTCAGGTTCTCATTCTTATCCTCAACGCTCTATGTTTAGTCTTGAATTATTCAGAGGTAGTTCTTTTTGACCCAATGGATTGTGATTAATCTGCAACGTAAAACCCAGATTGTAAGAGGCAGGCTGTTCATTTACTGCTTAAGGCATCAGGATGCTTGGTATTCTGTGTCCGTGAAATCTTGGCTCATTTACCACCAGATATCAAGTATGTTAAGAAAGTCGCAGACTTAACGGTTTTTTCATGGAAATTTGAGTCACTATGAATATTTGTGGTTGATTCTGTGTGCTCAGGAAAACCATTTCAAAAGATTTACAGGATGGTGTTCTGGAGGCTATATCCATTCAAGCGCTAGGCCAGGTATAGTTTTATTCAAGGTAGTCAAAATCGCGAGTCAACTCGCAAAATCGTACGATTTTGCGAGTTGGCTCCGAAAACCTGGTTGAACCGGAAAGAAAAATCGAAACCGGTCAAACTCGTAGAAAAATCGTTCAAAATCGTAAAAATCGTAGAAAAATCGTAGAATAATAATAATAATAATAAATAATAATATTTAATTATATTTAAATTCATTTTTTAAATTTAAATATAATTAAAAATAATAATTTTTGTACGGACATTTTACGATCTTTCTACGATTTTACGATCCGATCTTACGATCCGATTTTTCGGAGCCCTTTCCGATCCGTGTCAAAATCTCGATTTTGACTACCTTGGTTCTAGTCGACCTCTGCAATTGTCTTGAACCTCTGAGATTACTTCAAAATGCAGACTAACAGACATTTTTTACCTCTTATACAAGTCAAAATGTCTGGCATTTCATCATCAAATGGGAATTAGAAGAAACTAATACTGGTTTCAAATTCAGGGAACTGAAATTCAGCTTGGTTTCGCTGTTGAGAGTCAAGAGGCTTCTTTACCTGTGAAGAGGAGGTTGGCATATGAACAGATGATCTACTTTGGTCAGGTTTGTGTTTATGCTCTAATTCTTCCTGACACGCTAACTTTTCAAGCTCCTACACTGGAAAACTAATTTCTTGAAATATTTTCTTTATGCATTTGGTAAACTTTACTTTTTTTTACTTTTTTTTTGTGTTAAGCTCACTGACCCTCATCATTTCTCAACTCTCATCTTTATTGTTGGTCTCCATTCAGGCTCATCACTTCTTGTCAGAGCTTGACATGAGTGATGGTCATGGAAAGAAGCATCTCTGTTTCATTAAGTGGAAGCTCCTTGAATCAAAGGTTTTCTTCCCAATCAACTTCTTAGATTCCGATTACTCGATCGATCTTAGTGTTGCGTTTCATAAATTTGCATCAACTGATTCTAATTATTCTACACAATCTATTAGGCTGCAGCTTACTACTACCATGGTCTGATCCTTGACAAGGGCACTGAACCAGCCTGTCATGTTAGTGCTGTATGCTGTTTTCTGGCTGCAGGTAAGATTTTGTCAGAGAGCGGGAAGGCCAGCTTAACCTTTTCCCTCGCAGATCCTGTTACCAGGTTGGTTTTGGCAGTGTTTTGTAAAAAGCACCTAAGAATGGTAATCGTTTTGTTTTCCTTGAAATTTTATTTTCGCTTATTTCCCTGAATTTTCTTGAAGATCTCCTCCACTTTGGGGTGCAATGAAGCATCAGAAAATTCCTGAAGTTGCATCAATGAAGTCTCAGATGTATGGCTACCTCTTGGAAGAAGAGAAGTGAGTGGTTATCCAGTTGATCTTTATATCTGGATTTCAGTTCATCTTATGCTGTTTATACTTTATATTACTGTCCAAAGGTTGAATCTGCAAAAAAGGGAGGTTGAGGGATTCTAACAAAGTTAACGATGACTGCCTGACCTCCCAGATTTTGACTTGTCATTAGCACCGAATGACTTTGTGTTGCCGCAAATAGATCCGGCATGGGATCGAAATAAGGGAGGAATACATAGTCAGCCGTTAAAGGAGCACCTCAAAGATCCTGAAGATGAGACTGAAACTTAATGAAAACCCTCTAAGAACTCTTCTTCTGTGTAATATGATAAATGTACTCTCATGAACTCGGAACTATGCCACACAAGGCTGATACAGCACCCATACTTTACCAAGTTACTTCACCATCCATGTAAATTTTAGTTCAGACTCTGTCCAATAAAACCTGTAAAGAGTTTATATCTATTGAAGCTTGTTCTTCTGTTTTGCAACTAGACAGATAGGCACCAACATTTTTTAACCACTGGATCAAGTGGTTAAAAAATGTTGAGTGCCTGTTTGTCTAATAAAATTCAGTAAAGAGTTTATATCTATTGAAGCTTGTTCTGTTTTGAAACTAGACAAACAGGCACCAACATTTTTTAACCACTGGATCAAGTGGTTAAAAAATGTTGGTGCCTGTTTGTCTAGTTTCAAAACAGAAGAACAAGCTTCAATAGATATAAACTCTTTACTGGTTTTATTAGACAAAGTCTGAACTAAAATTTACATGGATGGTGAAGTAACTTGGTAAAGTATGGGTGCTGTATCAGCCTTGTGTGGCATAGTTCCGAGTTCAGAATGGTTCTTGTAATGACCACCAGAGAAGCAAGACTTATCAGAAGTGTGGGCAGGAAAAGCTGGATATGGTTGCTCCGGTCATGGGAGAATCTTCATATAGGTCAATATCTTATTTCCTGACTCTTGATTTTTCAGGATTTTATAGCTACAAACAGTCAACTAAAGCAACAACAGTATTTCTTAGCAAATATAGTTTGAGCATGATTCAAATGCCCTTTGAACTTAAAAGATTCACGAAATTTTAGTCACCTACCCATATAATAAAATATTACAACTATCCAAATCACAAACGTTGATGTGATCTATTCTATTAATGTAACAGGTGTTCTGCATCGAAATAAATGGACACCTCCACTCTACCAACCTCCCTCCTTCATCTTGTAGAGCAAAAGGCATCCAAGACCAGAAATCAGTTGTCAACCGGAAGCTCCTTTCTTACCTTATTTCCTCTTTTTTTTAATTTACCTGGTCAGCCTCTGCTCTCCACTGTTCATGAGTCACTCAGTTGCACGAGGCGTGAGTTTGTAAGCAGTTAAAATATTGAGCGCCAAGTAGCAAAAGAAGGCTAGGTAAGATAGCACAGTAGATATCAACATTTGGTGGCAGAATTTGGTCACGTAATTGCAAAAAGGATTCCAAAAAGACTCTCGTTGACCATATTTACTCAAGTAACCAACAGCTGTTCCTGCTGCACATCCAGATATCATCAACACCATCATCACCTGCAATGCATTTGTTTTTAAATAAATACAAATTCAACCTTGGATCAACTCTATTTTATTTCCAGATTCACCTTCAGCATCATTGGGACGAGTTAAAGGTGTCTGGCTAATTTAAAGAATGAATTTCATACCATATAATGTAATCAACATTACTTTACAGATAGAATTTAGCAGAAAATCGAAATGAGCTAAAAAGAAACAGAGAAACAACCAGTACAAAGTTGAATGCTGAAACCAAGAGAGAAGGCAAATTAAATAGTGCATAATGGAAGAAGAGAAAAGGTGATAAATTCCTCGATCAAATACATACTATATTATCAGCATTTTATAATGTTCTATTTATATCGTCTTAAGAATCTTTTCTCGTGATGCAAATTTGCATGAATGCAGGACGTGAATCAAGGGAACCCACCGAGAAAGCGGGCAGGCCCCAATTCTAACAGAACAATAATGATTTTATTAAAATGTTTGGTGAATTTTCCTAGGTGTAAATCAGCACCAGTAGTGCTTGAAAACTATCATGCCTTTCAAATCATCATTAATTTGGATGGGGCCCCAGATTTTGTAAGCTAAACAGGAGTATGATCTCTAAGTGGGGATGTTTTTGAGGGAAAATTTCAACTCAACAATGCTGAGTTGGTAAACCATAACTCCTATAGAATAACTCTAACATAGTGATGATAGTAAGTCTCAACAAAATCAGTTGAAAAGAACATGTTTTTTTCCTCCACTTATCCGTTATTCATCCAGAACAATAATGCCTTTGGCGAATGACTTCAATTGGGTAGGTGACATCTAGTTTTTGTGTGCCCTAAAGTACTTATAGAAGAAGCTGGTGACATTTAATTTGTGTTGTTGTACCTCATCCTTGTATTCATTTATCAGAAAAAAAACAGCACTTTTACCATATCATGCAAAAATAGAAAGAAATAATTGGTAGTCGGTGATCCTGAACGGCTCAAGGTCCAAACAAAGAGCAGCGACAGCACAGAGAAGGCACACACAATTGCATCTGCACCAAGCAAAAACCTACAAGGCAACCCAGAAACAAAAAGGCTTAACATGCGATCTCCTGTCTGATAATTAAAACTTGCTTTTAAACGCACCCCACAAAATCAAAGTACAAGCTTAGTGTTTAATTACTTCATGGCAGAACTTTGGCTGTAGCTTGGTTCAATGCTCAACCCGATAAAAGAGAGTGGCTCCCTCGCAGTAACCATTATAGGGATAGCAGCCACAGTGAAAACAATGGCTAAAATCCTTAGTGTGATTTGAGCCATGAAGAACATTCTCTGAGGTTGACTTGGGGTTGACATGCCTTGTTGAGACTTGGCTTTGAGAAAACCTTTTTCAGTTGTGTTCTCTGCAGTTGCCATTGAAGAAGAAAACCCCTCTGGGTCGCACAGAAATTGAACAGAGTGCAATTAGAGGATGAAATCCAGAAGCACAAGGAGATGCTTGTGCAGAGAAAAGGGTTTTAACTCGTTCGTCTGGTAAAAGAAAATCTAGTTTTATTTAAAGATCTTCTTCAGGCAGTAATAAATATGTGAACGGAACCCACCCACCCAATAAATGACAAGTCAAGAAAAGAAGCATAAATGAGGACTTTTCAGATGCCAGCCAGCCCACTAGTAGGAATTCTAAAAACGGGGAATTCTCTGTTTTTTTGTTTGTTTGCAATTAGGATTTTGAATTATTTTCGTATTCTTTTCTAGTTTAAATTAAATAAAATTCGAAATTTTAAAATAATCAAATTTCATCATAAAACCTTATAAGAATTGTTGCTACCCCATTTTTTTTATCCTTTTTTGAAATATATTCAAAAAACAAATCTTCAAAAAACTGAAAATAACAAAAAAAAACAATAATTGTCTATTTGGGAGTGTGGTTGTGGTTGCTTTTTTAAGTGTTTTTCGTTCAGAAATGCATCAAAATTATATATTTTTTATTTTTAAAAAATTATTTTTGATATCAGCACGTCAAAAATATCAAAAAATACAATTTAAAGTAAAATTAAAATTATTTTTTTTAAAAAAATACTTTTACAACGCATTGTCAAATATCCCCTAAGTATCCGAAAATAAGTTTTAATATTTTTTATTTACTGTCAACATACTCCCCAAATAATTTAAAATCAAAAAATAAAACAAAGAAAAAGAAAAGATGCATATTATTTTTAGTAATTTAATTGTAATTGTGGAAGGGAAACGACTAAGTTGAAAATTAAAAATCTAAGCAACATATTATTTTGGTGTAGAATCAATTTTATTATTCTAATGAATTTTTTAGTCATGAAAAAATGGTTGATAAAAATAGTTGAGATTCATTTTTGAAATTCATTATTCTTCTCGGTTTGCTTTTTTTTTTTTTATGCGATGAAATTTATTTATTTTGAAAATATATTTTGTATTGTTTAAGTAAATGAGTAAAACCCTGGTTATTATAGACTCTTACAATGGAAAAAATACATGGGATAACTCGAATTCAAAATTTATTATGCAGATTACAAGTATTTTATCATCATGTCATGACGATAAATCAAAAGAAAAAAAAAACACAACTCGTGAGGAAAAAAACATATGAATCGTTTGAGCAAGGAGAAATTAATTCATTCTTCTACATATCGTTGCCACCGGTGATTTCTTCTTCTCCAGCATCAATGATTTGTTCAATTTCAAGCACACAATTGCTATGATCCCAGCCATTAACATCCTCCTCCTTCAATGCAGCAACCGATTCTTTCTTAAAATCCTCCTTCAGCTCGCGCTGAGAGATTCATCAGACTTCACCAAGCATCACTCACCTAGATCATCGGCAAGTTCATGATCAGTTGATTCCGCGAAGAGTAGTTGAAGCAGTTCTTCCATAATCACGCCACTTAACAGGAGCAGCGATGGTTTCTGCGATTTCCTCCTCCTTGAGAAGCTCCTACCATGGACTCCTCAACACTATCCTGGATCTCTTCATCTGAGCCGCGCGTGACTTCAGTTTCGCCATTGTTGCACCGAAATTAAGCTCCAATTCCACTAGTAGCACACCCCCTTGGTTTCCTTCCAGCAGAAGCAATAGAAATTTGTTCCAGCAGATTCAACTTGTTCCTCCAAGATCAGCCAGCTACCATGAAAAAACCTTCATTTCGCCCCTTGAAGTCGAAAACAGCAGTAGCACTCTAAGATCCAACAGCACCACTGTAAACAGCTCTAGCAGCACCGTGATCAGCGGAGACCATCTTTGCAGTCGTCGGCTCTTCCTCCATCAGCTAGGGAAGACCCTCCTCCTACCATACAACGCTTTTCTTTTCTTTTTCCTTCGAATATATTTTTTTCCTGCAGAACGTGAATTAATTCACATTCTACAAAGGAAAGAAAGGGGTTGGACCTTCCTCCCAGCCTAGCCTACGTGTCTGGGCTGGTCCAACCTCACT
>CM063604.1:9715578-9774782 GCA_032356905.1 Salix exigua
ATTTATTTTAATATATTTAAAAATAAAAAATACATTTAAAAGTAAACTTGTATAACTAAAAGCATGGGGGGTGCCAATTGTTGGGTTGAGTATGAAACCATAACCATTAACCTCAATAAAAAAATAAAATGCAAGATGTATATCTGTCCGTTAAAGTTAGTTTTGGTCAAGGCACCCATGTGTACACATACGCCTGTCGTGGCTACACATCATCGATGTATTATTTTAGATACCGACCAATAGAATCCATCCATGGCCTGCTGGCTCCTCCTCATTATACACTCACCGTTTATATCATAACTCATTATCTTATCCAATAATTATTTATTAAAATAGATCACGTACCATATGAATAACAAAGTTAAATTTAATTTAACACCCAGCTACAGATAAAATGAGTTAGTTTAGAATTATCATGGATGTTTTTCAAAATAATTTTCTTGTAAAAATACATTAAAATAATATATATTTTATTTTTGAAAAATTATTTTTATGATGTAAAAGTAATATATATTTTTAATTTATTGTAAAGATGGAAGAACATTACTGGTCTTGTCTTTCACGTGCTCCATTCATGATTGTCATGTCAAATAATATTATCAATACTGTTCGGATCTCCGTTCTACTCGTCATGGGACAGAACAAAACAAAATTGAAAAGCTTGATGTCACATAATTTTATCTGTCATCTAGCAAACAATTCCTTGAATATTCCTTTTTGTTCACATAATTTATTTATTTTTCTTGCGACACTTTCCTTGAAATTTTCTTGACTGCATGCTTTTGTCAAAAGAAGACCAGATAACCGGAGGGCTGGTCTGAAAATTAACATAATAAGAAAATTCAATAAAACCAGTCAAAATCATGATTAAAACAGAAAAAAAATACTATTTATTATTATTATTATTATTTGTAAGCTATTAAATAAAGAGGATTGCAAACTTGAGTTTTTTTTGCTAAGGGCGGCCAATTCATATTATTATATATTTATATTAAAATTATATATTTTTCAAAAATATTATTAATATATTTAAAAATACCTCAAAAAATAATAACTTAAAACATTCAACATAATATGAACCCCTTAGACATACAGAATACGCAGAGGTTTAGGAACATCCAACGGATATAACAATGCAAAATATTGGAATATTCTGCGTGGAGATCCAACTCTTTTCCTCTCCTCTCCTCTCCTCTCCGCAATTATATAAACCCCTCTCCAAAATCCCTTCTCGTCGCAACAATCTCCAAAATCCCTTTGCTGTCATATTTAGCTGATTGCGCAATAATTACATAGCATGGCTCTTCAAGCTGTTCATGTCTGTGATGTTCATAATCTTGACCATGTCCCTGACAATGCCTCTCTTTCTCTCTACTCAACTCCTTTCTCCAAAGGTAAAATGTCAGAAAGAGAAGGTTTTTGCTCGTTGTTTGATCGATTCTTGGAGTTTCTTGATGTGGGCTTGATATTTCTTTCTTTGTGCAGGAGTTGAATGGAATAGAGAAGCTACGTTCAAGATGCCAAAGTTTATGGTGGTTGGGCATAGAGGGAATGGAATGAATGTATTGCAATCAACAGATGGTAGGATGAAAGAGATTAAAGAGAACTCCATTATGTCTTTTAATAGTGCTGCCAAATACCCGATTGATTTCATCGAATTTGATGTTCAGGTATAATTACTTCTTTATATCTTTTTCTCTTTTTAATTTGTTCCAGACTGAAATATAAATACAAATCTTGTTTTTGATGTTTGCTGGGATTTTCTTTTCTTTCTTTTTGATTTTGAGAGATCTGGAACTTGAATTTTCCAAACTGGGAGTTGTTTCTTTGACGTTGTAGATTTGTTGGTCGCCGCATATCGTTCTAGTCTTTAAAGCCATTCCTTTCCTCTTTTTTTTCTTTTTTGTTCTGCAATGGAAAGAAAGAAAGAAAGAAATTTCTGGTGGTTATGATAAACAGAATTCGAAAACAATTTTTAAATTTACTTTTGTTATTTTCTTTTCCCTCAGTTTTCTGCTTTATGATAAGAGGATGTTGAACTGATTGTGTTTATTTTTGATGGGTATGATTTCTTTTATTTCTGAAGAAATAAAATAAAAATATAATTGAAAATAAAAGTATGGAGCTGAATGAGACAGACAGGAAAACGTGAAAAAAAACGAACTGTCGTTTTTGTAGGTGACAAAAGATGACTGCCCAGTCATTTTCCACGACAACTTCATCCTCTATGAAGATAATGTAAGTCTTTGATCTTTTGGGATCTCTATTTTTGTCAATTTATTATTTAAAAATAAAAATGGTTTTCGCTAATTAAACTCATGGTTATGATTTTATTTGTGAATTCAGGGCACTGTTTTTGAGAAGAGGGTGACAGAACTTTGCCTATCTGAATTCCTATGCTTTGGACCCCAAAAAGAAGCAGGAAGGGCTGGCAGATCTTTACTTAGGAAAACAAAAGACGGAAAAATAGTGGAATGGAAAGTGGAGAAAGATGACTCGTTATGCTCTTTGCAAGATGCATTTCAACAAGTGGAGTCTTCACTTGGCTTTAACATTGAATTAAAATTTGATGACCACATTGTCTACCAGCAAGA
Organism: Salix exigua; assembly: GCA_032356905.1. Classification (NCBI taxonomy): domain Eukaryota; kingdom Viridiplantae; phylum Streptophyta; class Magnoliopsida; order Malpighiales; family Salicaceae; genus Salix; species Salix exigua. The sequence goes on from CM063604.1 coordinate 9,718,173, forward strand.
TCATCTCACTCGTGTTCTTCAAGCCATCTTGCAGGTATATATAGATGGTATTCTCTCATTCAAGGCTACTTTGTTTAGCTCAAAACGAATAACATGTGCTGGTTTAAGTTTGTATACTATGAGATTTTTCTTAATTGGTGCGTTAACTTTGTGGTTTTAGGTGGTATTCGAGCATGGTAAGGATAGGCCTGTTATTTTCTCATCATTCCAACCTGATGCAGCGCTGCTCGTCAGAAAACTGCAGAGTGCCTTCCCTGTGAGTTGTTAATGTTAGAGAATTATATAGATTATATTTTAGAGTCTCACCTAATAGTTTAAGCTTTTAGATGAGATAGTTTCTTGACATGATTGATCCAGCAGTTATGGGTTCACTTGAGTGGGTGTGTTATAGAATAATATAAGCTTAAGTTTTTAGGTTATATAGTTTTTTGATAATAACTTTGATTTTTCACTTTTGAGTTTGTGTTTGCTTGTAAGCATGACATCCATTATCTGACAATGGTGATTTTATCGATTGCATTACAGGTTTACTTTTTGACAAATGGGGGCACTGAGATTTTCTATGATGTGAGGAGAAATTCCTTGGAGGCGGCCATGAAGGTGTGCTTGCAGGGTGGTTTGCAGGGGATTGTATCGGAGGTCAAGGGGGTTCTTAGAAATCCTGGGGCAGTGAACAAGATCAAGGATGCGAAGCTTTCTCTCCTAACTTATGGAAAACTGAAGTGAGTGTTTGAATTTTCTAACTTGGATTCTCTCTAGCTCATATGTTTTCGAGAGAAAAAAACAAGAACTTTCATCGAAGGAAAGATGGAACTTCAAACCCTGTCACCAACCATGACTATGCATGCTAAATTTAGAAATAAATGTTTAAGAACCTGTCAGAAATGTGAATTTTCAAGGTTACTGATTGTGCTTCTTGTTCTGCAGCAATGTATCAGAAGCTGTTTACATGCAACATTTAATGGGCATAGATGGAGTGATAGTTGATCTGGTTCAAGAAATTACAGAAGCGGTATCTGATTTGATAAAGCCATCAAAGATGGGAGAAGCGGAAGGGGGGGATGGTGAGATGGAAGTAAAATCAAAGCCTCAATTCTCACAGAGGGAGCTTTCATTTCTCTTAAAGCTCATTCCAGAACTGATACAGCATTAGTTGCTTGCCCCTATTGTTGTATTAGTTTCACTAGAAGTTTAGCACTTTGCCCCCTCCTTTTTTTTTTTTTTTTTTTTTAATGCTTGTTGATAATCTGATCCATTCTACCACTGTCACAATGAACCTTTTTTTTACATTTAATTACGTTTTTTTAAGTCACGTAATAAGTTAAAAGTGGTAAAATCAGTTATTGATTGCTTTACAGAAAATAATTTTACAAAAACATCAATTTTTTTATTTTCGTTTATTTTTTTATATCAAACGCTTAAATAGTTTCATTTGAAACCAAAATTAGGTAAAAGGTGAAAAGTATTACTCTATTGTTCCACAGAGAAGTGGGAATGAATCTAGAGTTACAATACTTTGCTTTTTAATATAATTATTTAATATTAAAAATATTACTTTTCTTCCCGTCCGTCCATGTCTTCCATATACAATAAAAATATATGTACGTATGATTACCTTTCATGACTTGTTCGTTCACGTAGGAAAATGGAAGCCATGATCCTAGATCATGGCTTCCCCACTCGATAATTCTTTTATCACGAAAAATATTTCCATCAATCATCTCCTGCGGAAAAAAAAAACATTCTCAATATAATTTCTAAAACTGCATAAACTATTTGAAGTAATGTTGCTGAATTCAAGTTTCTTCATAAAAGAGAATTTTAATTTGAAATTATTAATAAGAAAATAATAATAATCCTATAATTTTCTTTAACATAAAATTCAAAATCTTTATGTTTAGTATATCATATCAAGAAAACTATTTTAACCAAAAAATTTAAGATGTTAAATAAGATTTTAAGAATGATTTTATACTATAAATACTATTGAGTGTAACAATAAGCTTTGAGGGGGCGAAGATCGCTACCTTTAAAGTATTAATTACCCATGATATATTTGTTGTATGGTTAAGGCAATATATTTGAACTAATAGACAACATTTTCTATAAGCTTATTGATAAGTTTTGTGTTGTTTTGTTTTCTTTATGGTAAACATAAACAAAGTTTATAGACAAGAATTGTAGAGAAAAGAAGATTGTTTTCTAATTTATTTGAGTCAACATCAAATTGATATTTATAAAGAAAATAACACATTTTTAAACCAAAGTGTCTATAAAGTTTAGAGACACCTTTTAAGATCAATATATCTGCATATACCTTAGAAGTAAACAATGCAAAGATTATTACTTAGTTTAACAATCCTATTGAGCATTCTATAGGTATACAATTGCTAAAGTATGAGATAACAAAGGAAGTATAGGACCATCTGCAAAGGTTATTTACTTAATCAAATTCTGCAAAACAATATCTATTGAAGAACAAATTCGTGCATTGCCCGCTCAGCGCCCCAAAGAGAAAACACGCGCGCCCGCGTCTTGGGCACTAGGGCACATGGCCCTTGGGCACGTGGCGCAGTGACAGCCCTGCTGCCCGGTTAGGCTTGGGCTAGGAGGGGCTAGCTTTGCGGGACAGGCCCCCGCGAGGAATAGGCCTATAGCACCAGGGGCCAGCTCACGCGACACTAACATCCCTGCCAACTCCCTGTGTCGTGCTAGGCCTGGGGCAGCAGGGGCAAGCTCCTGCGCGGGTCAGTCCTAGGGCAGGGGTGAGCTCTCATGCGAGGCCCTGATAGCCTCCTGTGTGGGAGAGGATAGGCAATGGCATGCGCCTGGAGGCCCTACCAGCTCCCTCCCTGGACAGGCCTTGTAGCCCACCACGCGAGAGAGGTTAGGCGCGGCTGGGGTCAGCCCGATGCCCCCCGCGTAGTAGGCGAGTTGTGTTTCTCATATTTTTCCATTATAATGGAAAGATTTCCACACGATATCAGTTCAGTAAAATCCATCATATTTTTGTGAGGCTTCCCATAAAATTTGGGGTCATTCCGAGCTGGTTCCTATTTTTTTTATGAATTTTTGTATTTTTAATGGAGGAAAATATAAATAAATACTTCCGGATTTTTAAAAATTCTGAAACAAATATTATAGTTAGATTGGATTTTGCCAAACCTCTATGCCAGATTTCAGCTTCAAATAATGTTTTTTGAAGGTTTTAGAGGGGGGCCAGCTGAGACCTAGTAGTGTCTTCTCTTGCTAGAACTTCAATGACACTTATTACTCTTTAGGGGATGCCTCGCTAGTGCAGGGTGTGTGTGTTTTGGCCACCGTCTCCTGGACGCCTACCAGGTTGCCGGGTGCACTAGGGCCTCTTCTCCGAGGTGAGGGCGTGGCTTTCATTTATTGAGCTTGTGCTAAGGTGAGGCAGCCCTAGCAGGCCCCACATCATTGCTGGTATCCTGACTATTGTGGTCGCTGCTTGAGCTTGCAAGCTGGAGGGCCAGCTAACGTGTCGGACGTGAAATGCCATTGTCGTGGATGGCAAGCAGGGTTGTAGCTGGCATGGGCATGACATTCAATTGTCGGGCTTGCTCCCATGCGTAGGCCCTCCCTGCGATCCTAGATCTCATGGCGTGACGTGTCCGCTGTCGATTTTAGGCAGCCTTGATGTGTTGCTGTCCCATTTTTAGTCATTGCCTCTATAAAGCCCGCCAGGCTGTCGGGCATGCTGGGGTTGCTTTTCCGCAGCGTGGGCCTGATATTCATTTGCTGAGCTCACGCCTAGGTGTTGGTAGTCCCAGCGCGCCTGAGATCATGAGGGTCATCCCAGCAGAAGTGCCCCCCGATTCCTTTCGCAAGTTGAAGGCCTAGCTGACACAATGGGCGTGGAGGGCTATGGTCAAGGATTGCATGGAGGGTTGTAGCTGGTGTCTGCGGGGCATTAAATTGCCGGGCTTGTTTCCCTGCATCAACCCTCCCCGCGATCCCTGACCTCATGGCGTGACGCGCCTGCTGCCGAGTCCTAGCCCGCAGTTTCCGAGCTGAGGCACCCCTAATGTATTGCTACTTGCTATAATGACTCATTTTCGGCCACTGCCTCTGTGATGCCCGCCAGGCTTTCGGACGTGCTGGGGCTACTTCTCCATGGCATGGGCCTGACATTCATTTTCCGAGCTTATGCCAGGCAGCCTCAGTGCACCCATTAGCATGGGGGTCGTCCTAGCAGCAGTGCCCCGTGCTTTTGCTCGTAATGCGGAGGCTTAGCTGACGTGCTAGGGGTGGAGTGCCATGGTAGTGGATCGCGTGGAGGGCTGTAGTCGGCGTGGGAGTGACATTAAATTTCCAGTCTTGCATCCTTGCTTCAGCCCTCCCCGCGATCCTTGACATCATGGTGTGACACGTCTGCTACCGAGTCCTGGCCTACGCCTTCCGAGCTTAGGAAGGCAGTCCCTTTGAGATTGTCCTTTTTGTGTCCCTCTTCGGTTAGTTTCTTGTCCCTTTGAGATCCTTCGCGTCCAGTAGTGTGGGCATGATCTTGCTCGGGTTTTCACTTTCTCTCACGGTTGTGGTTCGCTCGTCGGGATTGTTGTTACGTGTACGTGGTGGAACATGAGCGGTCGTCGGGTTATCCGTGTCGGCAGGCTCTGTGCTTGTGCACTGAACTGTCGTCCTGCAACTCCATCACTTTCAGCCCAAGGCCCTACAAGGCTTGTGGCTAGGCGAGGTTCTTGTGTTGCGTATCCACTTTAGTGGAATTCGAATGTGAAGGTGTCCTTCTTTGCCTTGTGCCTCTCCAGGGGCGCGGGGTGAACCTGGCAGAGCACTCGTGTTCCAGTTGAGCAGACTCTTGCTGAACTGGACCACGTGCGATCGTTCGTGCTCTCGGATGCAGAACGTGAAGTCGGCATTGGGGCCTCCACCTTTTTGAGTTGCTTGTGCTCGATAAGATCGACTTCCTCGCCTGTCTCAGCCCCGTTGCTGGAATTTTTGGCGACGGGGATTGGCATATCCTATTGTCGCCAAGGAATTGTACCTGGTTGATCCTGCCAGTAGTCATATGATTGTCTTAAAGATTAAACTATGCATGTGTAAGTATGAACTAATTCAAACTTTGAAACTCCGAATGGCTCATTAAATTAGTTATAGTTTTTTTTTATGGTATTTGCTACTCGGATAACTGTAGTAATTCGAAGCTAATATGTGCACCAAACCCAGACTTCTGGAAAGGTTGCATTTATTAGATAAAAGGTTGACGCGGGCTCTGCCTGTTGCTCTGATGATTTATGATAACTCGACGGATCACACAGCCATCGTGCCGACGACATATCATTCAAATTTCTGCCCTATCAACTTTCGATGGTAAGATAGAGATCTACCATGGTGGTGACAGGTGACAGAGAATTAGGGTTTGATTATGGTGAGGGAGCTTGAGAAACGAATACCACATCCAAAAAGGCAGCAGGTGCGCAAATTACCCAATCCTGACACAGGAAGGTAGTCACAATAAATAATGATACCAGGCTCTTCGACTCTAGTAATTAGAATGAGTACAATCTAAATCCCTTAACAAGGATCCATTGGAGGGCAAGTCTGGTGCCAGTAGCCGCGGTAATTCTAGCTCCAATAACGTATATTTAAGTTGCAGTTAAAAAGCTCGTAGTTGGACTTTGAGTTGGCTCCGCTAGTCCACCTCAAGTGTGCATCGGTCGCCTCGTCCCTTCTACCAGTGATGTGCTCCTAGTCTTAACTAACCGAGTCGTGCCTCCGGTGCCGGTCCGCCTCAAGTGTGCACCGGTCATCTCGTCCCTTCTACCGGCGATGCACTCCTAACCTTAACTGGTCGGGTCGTGCCCCCAGTGTTGTTACTTTGAAGAAATTAGAGTGTTCAAAGCAAGCCTACGTTCTAGATACATTAGCATGGGATAACATCATAGGATTTTGATCCTAGTCTATTTGCTTTCGGGATCGGAGTAATGATTAACAGGGACAGTATTCATATTTCATAGTCAAAGGTGAAATTCTTGGATTTATGAAAGACGAACAACTACAAAAGCGTTTGTCAAGGATGTTTTCATTAATCAAGAACGAAAGTTAGGGCCTCGAAGACGATTAGATATTGTCCTAGTCTTAACCATAAACGATGCCGGCTAGGGATTTGCGGATGTTGCTTTTAGGACTCCGACAACATCTTATGAGAAATCAAAGTTTTTGGGTTCTGGGGGGAGTATGGTTGCAAGGATGAAACTTAAAGGAATATATGGAAGGGCACCACCAGGAGTGGAGCCTGCTTCTTAATTTAACTCAACACAGGAAAACTTACTAGGTCCAAACATAGTAAGGATTGACAAATTAAGAGTTCTTTTTTTTGGATCAAATGTAAGTATATTAAGACCAAAGAGAAAAAAACTGGAGAGCAAAACAAGGGGCAGCTTAAAAGGGAACATGCTCCCAATTAGCAAACTAAAGGAAACAACAACAAGAAAACAACAACATACATATAAAGGAACACATCAAGCTTGTAACAGAGCAACAAACTGAAAAAGTCATACAAACAGACAAAAAAAATCCACAACAACCCACCAAAACCTAAAAGGCCTGCACACAACTCACCCGATATCGATGGAGAAGTGATCTATTCCATGGAAGTGAAACATTGTGAGGAACGTGACTGCAATGCCAACCGAGGTGCAAGAATTATCGAAAAGCCGTTTATTTCTCTCTTCCTAAATTAGGTAGACTGCAATGCCAAGGGAGACTCTCCTCATTCTGTATTTTATTCTATTATTCTTAGGGGCTAGCCCTCGAATAACACTAGATAGGATAGTCATCCGACGGTGGATATCAAGCCAATGAATGATGTTACCACATAGAGTCGAAGTCTATTGACAATTAAAGAACAAGTGACAATGCGATTTCTGTTCCTGACTACAAAGCACACAACTAATATCTGCAGGAATGAAATGCAGACGATCTATAGTTTTAAGCTTCCCTGACACCGCAAGCCACAACACAAAACAATACTTAGGCAAAGACCATTGCTCCCACACCACCGTATCCCAATGGATCATACAACCTTTCATCCTAAAGTGCTCATAAGCATTAGCTAAAAGGCAACTAGTACCAGCATCCCAACCATTCATGGTAGACACAACAGATGAGCTACTGCCAAAGTCATGAAGCAACTGGTCCTCTAAGGAAATAAGAGCTTTCCAAAGAGGAGAGGAGGCTTTAACAGTTTGCTCCTCCCAAATTGAGTGATTAGGGAGAAAGTAATGGTGAATCCATTTAATCCAAAGGGAATCAACTTTCTAATGGATATTTCATAGAAGTTTAACCAGGAAACTCTTATTATTATGGCTTTTATGTCAAAAAGCCCCACCCCCCTTCCTACTTAGGCAAACACACATTTTTCCAAGCAACCAGAGCCGAGTGAGAGTTCTGAACATTCCCTGTCCATAAAAAGTTCTTGCAAATATGAATAATTTTCATAATGATTGTTTCCGGAAGAGGGAAGATGCTAATCCAAAATTGAACCATGCCATAAAGGACGGATTGCAGAAGCTCTAGCCTTCCTGCAAAAGAGAAATGCTTGCCTATCCAACTCTGAACCGCAACTTCAAGCTTATGAAGCAGAGGAGAGAACTGACTGACCAAGAGCCGATGAGGGCTAAGAGGCACACCAAGGTATTTGAAAGAAAGGAGCCGACAACAAAATCTGTTTCACGGATGATCTCTTGCCTCAAGCAATCACCAACCCCTCCAAAATAAATGGAGGATTTGGAAGGATTAATTTTCATACTAGAAACCTGCCCAAAACTCCACAACTTACCAAGAAGAGAAAGGATGTAAGCTTTGTCTCCTCTAGCAACAAGACAACATCATCTGCAAAAGCAAGGTGACTGATACCAAGGCGCATACACTGCGAATGAAAATGGAAGACTTGTTGCTGAGACATTTCCTTAAGCAACCGGGAGAAGTACTCCATACAAGTGATAAATAGATAGGAGAAAAAGGATCCCTTTGCCAAATACCGCTTTTACTTGGAAAGAAAGCCATAAAGATTCTTGTTGATAGTAGCCGAGGAGGACGTCTCCACACATTACATAACTAGATGGATAAATCTAGGAGGGAAGCCCAACAACCCAAAAGATCCCGCAGAAACGACCATTGAACCGAGTCAAAGGCCTTTTTAAAATCAATCTTCATAAGGGATTTAAGCAAGGTTCTCTTCCTACCATATTGACGAAGCAACTCCTGTACAAGATTGATATTGTCCACCATAGCTCTACCACCCAAGAAAGCATTCTGCATAGGGCTGATGAGATCCCCCAAGGCAACAGCCAATCGAACAGTAAGGATTTTAGAGATGACTTTATAAACCACATTGCAACAAGAGATGGGCCAAAAATCACTAGGAGAGGAAGCATGAGCAAATTTAGGGATAAGGGATATGATCGAGTGGTTGATCTGCTTAAGCATCTTTCCAGAAGTGAAGAAGCCCTGAACAGGTGCTTAAAAATCATCTCCAAAAACCAATCAAGCAGATTTGAAGAAGAAGGAAGTGCAACCATCCAACCCCAGAGATTTCTCATTCTCAATCCCAAACAAAGCTTTTTGCTGTCATCGTTAGAGACTGGCGCAGAAAGAAGCTCACAAGCATAAGCAGAGATACACGAGCCACTGCAAAAAAAATATCTCTATCCAAGGGCAATGTAGGTTTGGCAGACCCATAAAGGTTCTGAAAGAAGTTAACAAATTCTACTCCAACTTCCTTCTCCAAAACAAAAAAATACCATCAAGCTTCTGAATCGCCGAAATAAAATTTCTACCATGCTTCTGGCTCAATAAAGCATAAAAAAACCGAATACCCCTATCGCTATCCTTAAGGAAGTAACATTTAAGCTTTTGCCCAAAGAACATTTTTTCGGAAAATTTAAGGTTGATGAGCTGAATACAAAGCTTTTTGTCCTTGAGAGCAAGCTGGGAATTAGTTGGGTCTATGTGAACCGCGATTTATAAAAGCTCAAGGTCCGATTCAACTCTAGACACTCTTTTCAAAATATGACTAAAGTACAGCTGATTAAGCATCTTGAGGGGACACTTTAGCCCCTTAAGCCTTTTGCAAAGAGAAAACATAGGAGAGCCCATAACTTCCAACTACCAACCCTCAGAAATAGTGTGAAGAAAATCAGCATGAGAGGCCCACATATTAAAGAATTTGAAACTGCGGTGCCCTTTAACCTGATGATACAACCGAACAACAACAATAGAGTGATAAGAGAAAGCCCCTTGATTGCCGAAGTGAACATGAGTTAATCACTGAGGAGTGGACCAAAGAGGATTAACAAGAACCCTGTCTAATTTACTCCCAACATTACCATTAGACCAAGTAAAGTGGCAACAATGTAATTTAGATCTTACAAACCCAAATCAAGACAAAATTTATTATAATCGACAATGTCATACATACAAACGACACTGCCATTCAATTTATCATCTTGGGACAAAATGGAATTGAAATCTCCCAAAACCATCCATGGACCCAAGGGGCACCACTTACATAAGCTATCCCATAATTCTCTCTTAGCAACAATAGTATGCAAACCATACACAAAAGTAACATGAAAACTAAATTGGCTCACAAGGTTGCATATAACCACATGAAGGCCTTGAGAAGAGCAGCCAACAAGATCAACCCGAACTGTAGAAGGGATCCAAAAAATAACAATAAAGTCAAAGGAAGACGCAATATCATTCGTCAAGAAATTCCAATGCTTTTCCAAAATCTCTACAAAGCCGCAACCTTAGAAGTGTGCATCTTAGATTCCAACACACCACAAACATCAACTTTATTCTTCTTCATGAGATGAACTACCTCATGCTTCTTCATGAGGTGCCCTACCATTCCTACTAGGATCAGGAAATGTTGAATTAGCTCCATTCCATGTAATAACACCTTGCATAACTCCCACCTTGTGCTGCCCTTTGTTACTGTTAGCTACACCAAGAGAAGGGCCTGCATGTTGCTTCTACCGAGAGCCCACCACAGGAGGAGGATCCACCAAAGCTACCTTAACTCTCAAGCCACCCACAGTCTATACTGTCAAACCCAAATTTGCTTAAGTTGACAAACCCAAATCTGCCTCAGCCAGCATGCCATTGCAGTCTCACCTTCCATTCCTAAAATAGAATCTGCAGCTATACCACCCGAAATTGAGTTCTTCTTGTGATGCTGTTGCTTTGGTGTTTCTTTTTCACTGGCTCCCATTCATAAAAAGCAGCTGCAGCCTCAGTTAACATGGGATCCCGCAACCCTTCATCAACCCTAGCAAAAATATCATCAACAGAAGGTTGTGTGTTGCCTCCCCCTGAATAGAATACATACTACATTTGGAGTGCCACTCGGCTAGAAGGGTTACACCACACCCTTTAGCCTTAGGGGATTCAGAACAAGAGTCAACAAGATGGCCAAGAACCTTACAGAATTTGCAGAAATTAGGCAAAGTTTCATATACAACCCACTGATCAATAACAATACCATCTGGCAAGCAGACTGAAATGTGCTCAAGGAGAGACTCCCAAAGGTCAATTTCCACTAGAACACGGGCATAAGAAAGTTAGGACATAGAGGAGGTTATCATGTAACTTTGAATGGGTCTCCCAACAACACTAGCAATTTTGGAAAGACTGTTGGAAGACCAACATTTCAGAGGGAGATTTGGTAACTTGATCCACACAGGAACAATAGCCATTTCTGTAGAATTAAAGTCAAAATATTCTAGCATATCCCGTAGGATTAAAGGCATGCCAAAGATGAGATAAAGGCCTCCCCTCAAAACAACAAGCTTATCAGCCTCATGAATGAATTTGTAGACCAACCAACCAGATTCATGTATGGTCAAAACAACATCACAATGCCAAGAGTTTTCAATAATGCTATTAAAGGCTTTAAATCCAGGAAATTTACCCGAAATATACCTAATAAGATAAGATTTCCAAACATCACAAGCAACATCCAAATCTTCATCTAGCAGATTACATTGTTTGGCAGTGGTAATTTCAGAGAAATGATGCAATTTAGGACAATTAGAGGAGTTACGATTGGATGCAAATAAGTTTCTCCACTGCCTGATAGGAGCAGAAGATGGTGGTGGGTTACCTGGACCCTCTGCTATAGCCTGAGGGGAAGGAGCAGGGGGAGGAGAACCATTGCTGGGTTCTGGACATATGGGAGCAGACCCTAGTGTTCACTTCGAGAGACCCATAATTTGAACTGGATTAAGAATCACACAAAGAGGATGCATCTTCTTCGATTTCCTCAAGCATTGGATAGCTCAACCGAGGGAGAGGGTTGACGACTTAGAGAAGACGATGCAGAGACACCATTACCGAAACATAAGGATTTTTTGAATTGGAGTTTTCTTTGGTTGGCGATCGAGTCCCGATCTAGGTTGAGCTTAAGAGGAGGAAGAGGGGAGATGAGGACGAAGGTTTGGGCAATTTTAGGGGAGGATAACCCTAGAATCACTTTGGTGCATACAGGAGATAGTGAACGAGGGGAGGGGTGCTGGGTTTTCTTTTGTTCTTATTTCTCACCATGGAGGAAAATGAAGGAGAGAAGAAAAGGGAAAGAAAGAGAGACAAGGCAGGAGAGAGGGTGAAGGTAGAGTAGAAGGAGAAAGATTATTTGACAAATATCACCGGAGGAACATCACAGTAGGCCAACGATGGGAGGGAGACCCATTGGAGGGGAGAGCTTCTTTCTCTCTTTGGCATTACACTGAGAGCTCTTTCATTTTTTTGGATAAAATGTAAGTATGTATTAAGAGATCAAAGAATACAACAAGCTAAAAACAGTGGAGAGAAAAAACACAAGGCACCAAAAAAGAACATGCTCCCACGGGTCACAAGAAACAACTCACCTAGTAAGCCAATACAAGGCCTAGGAGAGCAAAAATCCGCTCACAATCTAGCTAAATAGCTGGCAAGCCAAATACAAAACAAAAGGAAAAATAAGCTCAACAGACAATTGGGATAATCACCAAAAGCTAAACAAATAACAACCCCTGAGGAGGAGATGCAACACTAGAGGAAAACTCAATTAAAGCAAGCAACAACAAAGAGAGGAGCACTAGAGGTACAACTAAAACCGAGGCAAATAGCCAGCACAACAAATCACCTCCAAAAGGCCAAAACCATTGGAGAAGTGATCAATCAACATTAATGGAGAAGTGATCCTTATCACGAAAGTGAAACACGGTATGGAATAGGACTTCGAATTAACAAAACACCTTCGCAACCGGGGAGCAAATACCATCAAAAAGCCTTTTATTACGCTCTTTCCAAATAAGGTAAACCACAATGCTAAGGGAGGCACTGCACATTCAGGAAACCATGCTCTTCCCTTTAGAGGATAAAGCATAGACAACATTAGAGGATGAATATGCAGCCAATGAACAATATTTCTCCACAAATTTGAGGTCCAAGGGCAGTGGAAGAGCAAGTGATGATGTGATTCCAGATCATAGCTGCAGAAAACACAGCTAGTGCTGATAGTAATGAAATGCAAATGATCTTTAGTGCGTTGTTTGCCCAGAATAGCAAGCCACAAAACAAAGCAGTATTTAGGCATAGACCAATACTCCCACACCACCTTATCCCAGTGAACCATGTGACCCTTCACTCAAAAATGGTTATAAGCCTTAGTCGAGAGACAACCTGCATCAGCATTCCAGCAGTTCATAGTAGCGATAACAGAGGAGCTATTGCCACAGTCGTGAATAAGCTAGTCCTTTAAGGAAATTAATGTTTTCCATAGAGGAGATGAAGCTTTCCCAGCTTGGGCAACCCAAAATGAATGATTCAGAAGATAGAAGTGATGGATCCATTTGATCAAAAGAAAATCAGCCTCAAGATTGAGATTCCAAATATGCTTGACTAATAAGCTTTTATTTCGGGCTTTGATATCAAAAAGCCCCACCCCACCTTCCCGCTTAGGCAAACAAACATTCTTCCAAGCAACTAAAGTTGAATGAGAATTGTGACTTTACTTGTCCATAGGAAGTTCCTACAAATACAAACAATGTTCATGATAACCGCATTTGGAATAGGGAAGATACTCAACCAAAATTGAACCTTACCAAACAGGATAGATGGCAGAAGCTCAAGCCGACCAGCATAAGAAAGCTACTTGCCCACCCAACTTTGAACCGTGACCTCAAGCTTGTGAAGAAGAGGAGATAATTGATTGACCAAAAGCTGATGAGGACTTAGAGGCACACCAAGGTATTTGAAAGGGGATACCCCTTCTGTGAAACTTGTAGCGTAGATAATCTCGTGCTTCAAACTATCACCAACCCCTCCAAAATAGATGGAGGATTTAGAAGGATTAATTTTCAAACCAGAAGTTTGCCCAAATAACTGCAACTATTGAAGAAGAGCAAGAAAAGAAGACTTGTCCCCTCTAGCAAGTAAAAGAACATCATCCATAAAAGCAAGGTGACAGATGTAATGAGGCTTGCATTACGGATGAAAGCGAAAATTTTGTCGCCGAGACACTCCCTTTAGCATATGGGAGAAATATTCCATACATGTAATAAATAGATACGAAGAGAGGATCCCCCTGCCTACTACCGCTTCGAACCGAGAAGAAGCCAAAGAGGTTGCCATTAATAACCACTAAAAAAGTGACAACACATTGCATTACCAAATTGACGAACCTGGATGGGAAACTGAGCAACCCCAAAAGATCACGGAGAAAATTCCATTGGACAGAGTCAAAGGCCTTTTTGAAATCAATCTTCATGAGGGGCTTGGGGGAAGTTCTCTTCCGGCCATATTGCCGAAGAAGCTCCTGCAAAAGATGAATATTATTCTTTGTAACTCTCCCACCAAGAAAAGCATTCTGCATAGGACTAATTATATCCCCCAAAGCAATAGCCAACCGATCCGCCAGGATTTTAGAAATGACTTTATAAATCACATTGCAACAAGAGATAGGTCGAAAGTCACTCGGAGAGGCTGCATGAGATGATTTAGGAATAAGACAGATTACCGAGTGATTAATTTGTTTAAGAAGTCTCCCTGAAGTAAAGAAGTCCCGGACAACAGCACAAAAATCAACTCCAACAATCGGCCAAGCAGATTTGAAGAAAGAAGAAGAATAGCCATTAGGTATAGGAGCTTTATTATTACCGATACCAAATAAAGCTTTCTTAATATCACCATCAGAGACTGGCACTGAGAGGAGCTCACAGGAGCTCGCAGAAACACATGGACCTCTACTGATCACAACACTATCCAGAGGAAGAGTAGCTTTAGAGGAGCCATAGAGATTACAGAAGAAAGAAACAAATTCAGCCCCAATTTCATACTCAGAGGCAGTACGATGGTCGTCACTCTTCTGAATAGAGGAGATATATTTGTTGTTCTTACTCATTAAAGCATGAAAGAACCGAGAGTCGTGGTCATTGTCCTTAAGAAATTCACATTTAAGCTTTTAGCCATAGAACATTTTCTCCGCTGATTTAAGGTTGATGAGCTGAAGACAGAGCTTCTTGTCATCCTAAACAAGCTGAAGATTAGACAGATCCCCATGAAGAGTAGTTTGCAAAAGCTCCAAGTCCATCTCAACTCTAGACACCTGCTCAGAAATATGGCTAAAATGCAATCGGTTGAGCTGCTTAAGAGGATGTTTCAGCCCTCTAAGCTTCAGAACATAGGAGTATCCCTCACATCCAAAAGCCAGCACTCGGCCATACTGGGAAGAAAATCAGCATCAGAAGACCACATAATAAAGAATTTGAAGCTTTGCTACCCTTTATTCAGATGGTCCAAGTGAACCACGAAAGGAGAGTGATCAGATAAAGCTCTGTGGTTGCCAAAATGGACATGAGCAGTACGCTGCAGAACTAACCAAAGAGGATTAACAAGAACTCTGTCTAATTTGCTCCAAACAGTACCATTAGACCAGCTAAAGTGACATCTAGTGTAATTAAGATCATCCAAACCCAAGTCAAGTCAACATTTATGAAAATCGACAATTTCATACAGAGAAACAGCATAACCATACAATTTATCATCCTGAGACAAAATGGAATTGAAATCCCACATAACCATCCAAGGACCTGAGGGGCCCATGCTTGACCGCTATTTATGATCGACTTGTTTTAACTCACAAGTGCATGAGTGTGCGATGTAGCAATTAACTCGGCAAGATCGAGGTCATATCCACAGAAAGCTAGATTTATAAACTAAGCTAGGTAACAACAAAAATATTTTAGGAGAATAATGAATGAATTTGTTTTCTAAGATAAAAGAGAGTAAATAGATGTTAAATGACAAGAAAAGATAAGTTTTGGTTCCAAATCAATTTTGATGGTGATGTATTGGTGAATCCTTCAACATATATAAGATAACTCAACCTAATATCAACGTTGGTGATATTAGATCGGAAGATATTACAATGAAGATCTAAAACATGAAGATCTAAAACATGAAGATGATTATTGCTTAAGAATAAACGAGTGTTTTCATATTAAGTAAGACATTAAATCAAGCAATCTCTATACCAAAACTAAGTTTTGTTAATAAAAATTCAAGATTATAACATTACTTAGATGATTTCTAAAAATTCTTTGCAATAACAAAACATTCATGAAGAAAATGTGAAGATAAACATTAGGATTCATTCATATCTTAAAGAACTCACCTCAATCACCATCATCCTTGATTTGGATCCAAGAAAGAGATTGGCCAACCATAATTATATATAATAACACTTTAATAAACATGAAATAACTTGGATCAAACTGAAATAATAAGTTTTACAACTAAAATAAAACTGAAATCTAAAACAAGAAGAACAAAACACAATCTCGGAAAATATTGCAAGACAGATCTGATGCTAACTTGGAGTGCAATTTACCCCTATGTCTGAGCGATTTTTGGAGAAGTCTAGTAGACACATATTTATAGGCCTTTCTGTTAGCTTTCCAGAACATTAAAAACATACAAGTTGGATCTCAAGTCAAAAGATATGACCGAAACGCCGAAAGGTGTTCTGGAAAACTTATTATTTTGGCAACTTGGAGAATATTTGTGTCTAATTTGATGCTACATTTGGACGGCACTTTACCCCACTTTAGAAGCGTTTTATGGAGACAACTACAGACACATATTTGTAGGCCTTTCTGTTAGATTTCCAAAACATTAAAAACCATACAATTTGGATCTCTGAGTCAAAAGTTATGACTAAAACGCCGAAAGGTGTTCTGGAAAACTTATTATTTCGGCAACTTGGAGAAGATTTTTGTATCCGATTTTCTTCTTCATTTTTAGCTGAATCTTTCTTCTTTTTGACCCAAGATAAAGTAACAATCTTCCCTCCAGCTTTCCATAGATTTCTCCTTCAATTCTTTCTTCCAAATTTCGACGTTTAAATTTCCTGAAATAATTCATTTAAGCTCAAAAAAAACTTGTCGAAACATTAAAAGAAATTCATTACTAAAAAGCACATTAATTATTATAAAATCCCAAATAAAAACAATAAATACATATGTAAAATAAGAGACTTAACGATATTTTTGATACACAATAACACCCCCCAACTTAGATTTTGCTAGTCCTCAAGCAAAACAAAACATAAAACCTTTGAAATAAAAATAATAATAACCATAATTAGGTTCGACTCATCACACTTGAAGGACTCATTATGCAAACATTAGTATCTTGAACTTGGTGTATACACAATCGCGAATAAAGAAAAATAAACATACTCACATTCTCTAAATCAAATATCCATACAAAAATCCAAATTCAATCAGTATTTATCATGCAACCAACATAATTAATTCATGCAAAACTCGACTTGTAATCTTCCTTCTTTCCACTACAAACAAGGTAGCAAACTAGAGAAATAACTATCTATAGATATATATTTTTTTCTTTTTTTTCTTTTGTGTGAATTTCATTTGTTCTTTTTCTTTAAGTGGTCACTTCCCTTTTGACGCGAATGCAAACATTTGTGATGAATGCACCCGGTTACTCACAATGTCACAAACTTAAAGTGCTTTGCATACTCATATTTCAAGCTGCCGTTTGACGTAAAGATAAACATTTGTGATGAATACCCCTAGTTACTGAGCAACTCAAAACATTGGAGTAGGTTGAACTTTGCACACATCTATTTATTTAATTATTACTCTATTTACTTAAACCTTGTTTAGGACTAGATTAAAAGGGATGATCACAAGTAAAGCATCACACTCATCTTTTATGCATGATCACACAACTCACACAATTTTTTAAGGAAAAATGTACTTCAATAATCTTAAAGAAAAACAAAATATGTTATATCTTGCTTTATAAGATATTATTTATCCCAAATTAAAGCATGCAATGTTCAACACAATAATGAATCCAACAATGTAATGCTAATCCTAATTAAGTCTCACTCACATACAAATGCATTTTTTTTCTTTCAAACAAGCATGGCCATCTCAAGCATTCAACGCAATCAAATATCCAAAATTAAGTTTTACATTATCCTTAATGTAAAAAAAAAAAAAAAAAAAGAGAAGATAAGAATAAAGATTAGAAAATCATATTTCTTTTTTTTTGAAGGATGAATGCCTGATTGAATTGGACATGAGCTGACTTCTTGCTTGAGCTTTTTTTTCTTTTTTTTAACCTGCATATCACAACTAAAAGAAAATATCAAACCAATTTTTTTTTTTTGAAAATAAACAAAACCTCATACCCCCAACTTAAAATAATGCATTGTCCCTAATGCATGAACAAGTAAATAAGAGTTGGAAGAATAAGAGAGAGAGATAGAGAGAAACAAAATTAAATAAAAACACATTACTTCTGATACTGCAATGACATTGGATCTTCAAGATCCAATGTCTCAACTTCAGCCACAAAGTTTTCAAGATAAGGTTTCAATCGATGACCATTTACTGTGAAAACATTTCCATTCTTATGATTTTCTACCTCAACAGCACCATGCTCAGAGATGGATTTAATCACAAATGGACCAATCCATTTTGTTCTCAACTTCCCAGGAAAGAGATGTAATCGTGAATTATACAAGAGAACCTTTTGACCAACATGAAAGGATTTTCTAAGTATATGTTTATCATGCAAAGTTTTCATCTTATGTTTTGAAATTTTTGCATTTTCCAATGCATCATTTCTCAACTCCTCTAATTCATCCAATTGAAGTTTTCTATTTTTTCCAATCTCATTTTCATTGTCATTGAATTGCCGAATGGCCCAATATGCACGGTGCTCAATCTCAACAGGGAGATGACAAGGCTTTCCATAAACTAGCCTATAAAGAGACATTCCTAAAGAGGTCTTGTAAGCAGTGCGATATGCCCACAAAGCATCGACTAGTCGTAAGGACCAATCTTTTCGGTTTGGGTTGACTGTTTTCTCTAAAATGTTCTTGATTTCCCTATTTGCCAACTCAGCTTGGCCATTAGTCTGTGGGTGATAAGGGGTACTGACTTTGTGAATCACACCATATTTTCTCATCAAAATCCCAACGGGCTTGTTACAAAAATGCTTTCCCCATCACTAATCATAGATCTGGGCATGCCAAAACGAGAGAAAATATGTTCTTTCAAGAATTTAACCACAACTCGATGGTCATTGGTTCGAGATGCAATGGCCTCCACCCATTTAGACACATAATCAACAACCACCAGGATGAATTGGTAACCAAATGAACTTGGAAAAGGTCTCATGAAATCAATCCCCCAACAATCAAATATTTCCAAAACAAGAATGGGGTTAAGGGGCATCATGTTACGTCGAGTGAGGTTACCTAGGCATTGGCATCGGTCACATGCAACACAGAAGGCATGTACATCTTTAAACATGGTGGGCCAATAAAAACCATACTGCAAGATCTTGGCAGTGGTTTTCTTGGAAGAGAAATGCCCACCACAAGCTAATGCATGAGAAAAATTAATGACACTTGGAATTTCATGATCAGGGATGCACCGCCTAACAATTTGGTCAGGGCAGTATTTAAATAGGTAGGGGTCATCCCAAAAAAAAGTACGCACGTTGCGCAAGAATTTATGTTTGTTAAGTTTAGACCAATGAGAAGGAATCTGACTTGTGGCTAGGTAATTTGCTATGTCAGCATACCATGGAGAGCCAGTGTAGGAGACATTACTTGCACAAAATAAATTTTCATCAACGAAGAGTTCATTTATTGGAGATTCATTTACTATGTTCTCATAGCTTGAAAGACGGGATAAATGATCAGCCACTACATTCTCTACTCCCTTTTTATCTCGAATTTCAAGGTTAAACTCTTGGAGTAGGAGGATCCATCGAATCAAACGTGGCTTGGAATCTTGTTTTGTGAGCAAGTATTTCAATGCTGTATGATCATTGAAAACAATAACAAGAGATCCAACCAAATAAGACCGAAACTTGTCTAAAGCAAACACCACAGCTAAGAGTTCTTTTTCAGTTGTAGTGTAATTCAATTGAGCATCATTCAAAGTTTTGCTAGCATAATAAATTACATGAGGTTTCTTATCTTTTCTTTGCCCTAAAACAGCACCTATTGCAAAATCACTAGCATCACACATCAGTTCAAATGGTAAAGACCAATCAGGAGCTTGCATGATGGGTGTAGTGGTCAACAATCCTTTAAGCTTTTCAAAAGCTTCTTGACATTTTGATGTCCAATCAAATTGGGCATCCTGTGACAACAAGTTACACAATGGTTTGGCAATGGTACTGAATGAATGAATGAATCTTCTGTAAAAACCAACATGTCCTAAAAAGGATCTCACATCTTTCACAGTCCTAGGGTAGGTAATTTTTGAATGACTTCAACTTTTGACTTATCTACCTCTATCCCTTTTGAAGAGACAATGTGACCTAAGACAATGCCATGTGTCACCATAAAATGACACTTCTCCCAATTAAGTACAAGATTGCTCTCCTCACACCTTTCAAGAACTTTTTCTAAATGCATTAGACACAACTCAAAAGAATCCCCATAAACTGAAAAATCATCCATGAAAACTTCAAAAACATTTTCCACCATGTCACTAAAGATACTCATCATACACCTTTGAAAAGTGGTTGGTGCATTACACAAGCCAAATGGCATTCTTCTATAAGCATAGGTACCAAAAGGACAAGTGAACGTGGTTTTTTCTTGGTCTTCTAATGAAATCTCAATTTGGTTGTAACCTGAGTATCCATCAAGAAAACAATAGAAAGCTCTTCCTGCTACTCTTTCAAGCACTTGGTCTAAAAATGGAAGAGGAAAATGGTCCTTCTTAGTCACCATGTTCAACTTACGGTAATCAATGCACATACGCCATCCAGTTTGGATTCTAGTTGGCACTAGCTCATTATTTGCATTCTTCACTACCGTGACTCCAGATTTTTTAGGGACAACTTGGGTTGGACTAACCCATTTTGAGTTTGCAATGGGATAAATGATACCTGCATCAAGTAGCTTAAGAACTTCACCTCTCACTACTTCCTTCATGGTTGGGTTCAATCGTCTTTGCATTTGCCTCACAGATTTAGCCTCTTTTTCAAGATAGATTCTATGTGTACATAAAAGAGGGCTAATTCCTTTCAAGTCAGTAATTGTCCACCCAATTGCTTTCTTGTGTTTTCTCACCACTTTCAAAAGCTTTTGTTCTTGCTCTATGCTAAGTTTTGATGAAATCACAATAGGATATGATTCATCTTCCCCTAGAAATGCATACTTAAGATCACTCGGTAAAGGCTTCCTTTCTGGCTTATAAGGTTGAACAAGAGATGTCTCAACTTTCACTTGGGCTGAAATCAAAGGCTCAAACAATGGAGTCCATTGACCTGTTGACATAATAGGCATTGGATCTAGATAAGTCTCGAGTTCTCTTACTTCCTCATCAACATATTCCAAAGAACAAAATCTTTCATCATGAATTAAAGTTCTCTCTAATGGATCCTTTATCCCTTCTCTCTCAAAGTGTTCTTGACAAACAGTTTGAATCAAATCTACCTCTCTAATGTCCTCATGTTCACCAATTTGTTTGGAGATATTGAAAATATTCATCTCCAATGTCATATTCCCAAAAGACAATTTCATCACCCCATTCCTACAGTTAATTAAAGCATTGGATGTAGCTAGGAAAGGTCTACCTAAGATGACTGGGATGGGAGCATTAGAACCTTGAACAGGTGAGGTGTCTAACACTACAAAATCAATAGGAAAGAAGAAATTAACTACATGGATCAATACATCCTCAACAACACCCCTAGGAATCTTGATTGACCTATCAGCTAATTGAAGGGTGATTCGAGTAGGCTTGATTTCCCCTAGACCTAATTGTTTGTAAACAATGTAGGGTATTAAATTCACACTTGCTCCTAAATCCAACAAAGCTTGGTCTATCTTATAACTTCCAATAATGCATGAAATAGTGGGACAACCAGGATCTTTGTATTTGAGAGAGGTCTTAAACTGGATGATGGCACTAGCATGTTCAGTTAGAAAGGCTCTTTCTTTCACATTCAATCTCCTTTTGACTGTGCATAAGTCCTTAAGCAACTTTGCATAAGATGGGACTTGTTTAATTGCATCAAGGAGTGGAATGTTTACCTTTACTTGTTTGAACAATTCATAGATTTCCGAGTTCATAAGATCATGTTTAGATTTTCCTAACCTTTGTGGAAATGGTGGTCTAGGAACAAATTCTAAATCACTCACTTTGCCTCCATTTTTTGTTGAATCATCTCCTTTCTCACTCTTCTCTCTCTCATTTATCTCACCTTCTTTCTCACTCAAGCTCTCATTTGTCACTTGTGTTTTGATTCCCTCTTCACTTTCCCTAGATTCCTTTAGGAATCCCAAAACCTATAGCTTTGTCAATAATCTTTCCACTTCTAAGGGTTGTGATGGCTTGGATTTGTTCATGGTTTGAGGGTTCACCAGGTGAGGATTCACTTATATGCATCTGACCTCTAGGATTTGGCATTGGTTGAGCTGGGATTTTTCCCTTCTCTTGAATGCTTAGTGATTGAGTCAACTTGGTTAGTTGACTTCGAATGTCATCTAAGGTCCTATTGGTCTGATCTTGAAATTTGTTAACTTGGTTGTTGATTCCTCCTTGTGTTTGCATGAACTGTTGAAGAGTATCCTCTAGGGATCTCTTATGAGGGGGTTGGTATGTGTTATGTGTGGGAGCATGGAATGGTTGGGGTGGATGTTGAAATGTTTGAGGTACCGAAGAGCCCTCATTTCTCCATCCAAAATTTGGGTGGTTCCTCTATCCAGGATTATAAGTATCAGAGTAGGGATTGCCTACTTGGTTTGAAAATAGCTTTCTAACATTACTTGAATCAGAAATTTGGCCATATAACACCTCCTTGAAAACTGGAATAGTAGGGCACTCAGCTGTCCTATGCCCTTTACCCTCACAAACAATACAACTTTCCTCTTGTTGTTCACTGATGACATGTACTTTTTTAATCTCAAGAGACTCTACTTTTCTAGCCAATGAGGCTAATCTAGCATTAAGGTCATCAGTCTCTTTCAATTGGAACCTCCCACTTGAATGAGAAACGGTGTTTCTAGATTCAACTTGAAGTGGGAGAGAAGTTTCCCATTGCTTTGTGTTTTCAGCCAATTGATCAAAAAAAATCAAAGGCTTCACTTGGTTCTTTGTCATAAAACTCACCATTACACATGGTTGACACTAGCTTTTTAAAATCTGCGGTAAGAGAGTCATAGAAAAAACTCACTAACCTCCACATCTTAAAACCATGGTGGGGACAAGCATTTAACAAGTCTATAAACTTTTCCCAAGCTTAGTGAAATGACTCATTTGGACTACAAGAAAAATTCATCATTTGACGTTGTAAGGTCATTGTCCTATGAATGGGGAAGTATTTTTTCAAAAATTCAACTTGCATTTCTCTCCATGTACCTATAGACCTAGGACGGAGGGAGTTTAGCCAAAGCTTGGCTTTATCCTTTAGAGAGAATGGGACCAATTTAAGCCGAATGGTTTCCTCTGTGCATGTTCTATCAATAAAGGTATTGCATACCTCTTCAAACTCCTTAATGTGTATGTATGGATTTTCGAATCCATACCGTGAAATGTGGGAAGAAGTTGAATCATGCCCGGTTTCAAATTGAAAGCTTGTTGGTTAAGAGACAATATAATACACGAAGGTGTACTTTGTCTTGCTTGGTGAAAATACTCTCGTAGGGTTCGGAAATTAGGTTGATCATTGATTTGTGGACGTCCATTACCTTGAACACTCCCTTCACCCTCTATATCTTCAACATTAACCATGATGGAATATAATATAACAGTTATATGAATATGAAAGGAAAGGAGAAAGAAAAACAAGATTGCAAATAAAAGTAAATGAAACGTAAAAGATAAAGTAATAGCTGAAAGAAAAAAATACAACAAATTAGGAAATACACACTCTAACTAATAAGCAATATTAACAACAATAAACATTAAAAGATAATTGTAACAAGCATGAATAAAAAGGCGGTAATACCGGCCAAGAACTTAAAACAATAAATATTAGATAAAAAAGCATAACAAAATAAAATAAAATAAACAAGAGGCGGTTGAACCAGCCATAATCCAACAATTAGTAGTCCAGTCCACAGTCCAATATCCGTCCACAGTCCAATATCAAAAAGCCGAGGTCAAATTTTTTTTTACTTTCTTTTAGGCGGTAAGACCATCCATTTGAGTTTTTTTATTTTGTATATTTTTTTCAATAATCAAAACTAAATTTGTTACCTTTGCTTGCTAGCTCCCCGGCAATGGCGCCAAAATTGCTTCACCGCTATTTATGATCGACTTGTTTTAACTCACAAGTGTATGAGTGTGCGATGTAGCAATTAACTCGGTAAGATCGAGGTCATATCCACAGAGAGCTAGATTTATAAATTAAGCTAGGTAACAACAAAAATACTTTAGGAGAATAATGAATGGATTTGTTTTCTAAGATAAAAGAGGGTAAATAGATTTTAAATGACAAGAAAAGGTAAGTCTTGGTTCCAAATCAATTTTGATGGTGATGTGTTGGTGAATCCTTCAACATATATAAGATAACTCAACCTGATATCAACGATGGTGATATTAGATCGGAAGATATTACAATGAAGATCTAAAACATGAAGATGATTATTGCTTAAGAATAAACAAGTGTTTTCATATTAAGGAAGACATTGAATCAAGTAATCTCTATACCAAAACTAAGTTTTATTCATAAAAATTCAAGATTATAACATTACTTATATGATTTTTAAAATTTCTTTGCAATAACAAAACATTCATGAAGAAAATGTGAAGATAGACATTAGGATTCATTCATATCTTAAAGAACTCACCTCAATCACCATCATCCTTGATTTGGATCCAAGAAAGAGATTAGCCAACCATAATTATATATAATAACACTCTAATAAACATGAAATAACTTGAATCAAACTGAAATAATAAGTTTTACAACTAAAATAAAACTGAATTCTAAAACAAGAAGAACAAAACACAATCTCGGAAAATATTGCAAGACAGATCTGAAGCTAACTTGGACTGCAATTTAACCCTATTTATGAGCCATTTTTGGAGACGGCTATTAGACACATATTTATAGGCCTTTCTGTTAGCTTTCCAGAACATTAAAAAACATACAATTAGGATCTCTGAGTCAAAAGATATGATGGAAACGCCGAAAGGTGTTCTGGAACACTTATTATTTTGACAACTTGGAGAATATTTTTGTGTCTGATTTGATGCTAACTTTGGTCTACACTTTACCCCACTTTAGAAGCGTTTTGTGGAGACAGCTATTAGACACATATTTATAGGCCTTTCTGTTAGATTCCCAGAACATTAAACGCCATACAATTTGGAGCTCTGCGTAAAAGTTATGACTAAAACTCCAAAAGGTGTTCGGAAAACTTTTTATTTCGTCAACCTGGAGAAGATTTTTGTGTCCGATTTTCTTCTTCATTTTTAGCTGAATCTTTCTTCTTTTGACCCAAGATAAAGTAATAATCTTCCCTCCAACTTTCCATAGATTTCTCCTCCAATTCTTTCTTCCAAATTTCGACGTTTAAATTCCCTGAAATAATTCATTTAAGCTCAAAAAACTTGTCGAAACATTAAAAGAAATTCATTACTAAAAACACATCAATTATTATAAAATGCCAAATAAAAACAATAAATACATATCTAAAATAAGAGACTTAACGATATTTTTGATGCACAATCAACCCACATACACAAGCTAGCCCATAACTCTCTCCTAGCAACAATGGTATGCAAACCATAAACAAAAGCTATATGAAAAGACAATTGACTCATAAGGTAGCATATAGTAACATGAAGACCCTGAGAAGAGCAATCAACAAGATCCACTTGAACTTTCAAAAGGTTCCAAAAAACAACAATTCAACAAGAAGAAGTCCCACAATGGTCAAGAAATGCCAATGCTTAAGACGAAGACGTTGCATCACCGCAACCTTAGAAGAGAGCAACTTCGTTTCCAACAAACCACACACATAAACTTTGTTTTTCTTCATGAGATGACCTACCTCATCATAAAGCAGGAGTGGTAGGAAGAGTCCTACAATTGCTGCCGACTGGAGTGGTAATATGTTTCAATCCCTTCTGAGTAGATGCACCAAGGTGGCCTCCCACCTCATTCTTCTGCTTACCACTTAAGACGAGAGAAGCTGAAGAGTTGGCAATATGCTTCGGCTGAACAACAGCACCAGAAGGAGGGACAAGCAAATCTGTCGCGACAGATAAACACCCACAACACCCACCGTCAAACCCACAATTGATTTTGATTGTGAACCATCTGAAGCCTCTGTTGTCCCACCCGCAACTCTCACTGTCAAACCCACAACTGATTCTGATCTAAAATCATCCAAAACCCCTACTGTCATACACACATTTGTCATCGTAGCTAACCTAGCTGAAGCCTCTGCTGACACTGTTACTTGCTTCTTCCGAGGGTGCTTGTTACTTTGGTGTTTTTTCTTGACAGGTTCCCAACCACCTGCTGTTGCAGCAGGCTCCTGTCAGCCACAGAACAACCCTTCTTCGCTGTGGTAACAGTAGTAGAAACATGAGGATTAGTAAAGATAGAAGAGTCTACGTCCCCATTCTTAAGAGCCTTAGCGCAAGAAGAAACCAAGTAACCAAGAACCTTATAATAAGAGCAGAATTTTGGCAAGGTCTCATATACAATCAGCTGAACATGTGAAACACCATTCGACAAACAAAACTTAATGAACTGAGGGAGGTGCTCCGCAAGATTAATTTCAACCAAAATTCTAGCATACGAAAGACAAGACATGGAGGATGTCAACATGTCACATTGAATTGGTTTTCTAAGTGCACTAACAATTTTAGAAAGACAAGTAGAGGACCAACATTTCAAAGGAAAATTCAACAACTTTATCCAAACAGGAACCATAGACATTTCAGCGAAGTTAAAGTCGAAATACTCCAGCATTTCCCTTAACATTAAGACGGCTCTCAAAAGCTCAAGGTCCGATTCAGCTCTAGATACCCTTTCAGAAATATGATTAAAGTGCAGCCGATTAAACAACTTTAGGGGGGTACTTCAGCCTCTTAAGCCTTTTGCAAAGAGCATATATACAGTTATGGCAGCTGCATCTGCAGCCTGATCTTCCCGAGCCACTGGTTGGCCCTTCTTTCTGTGTTTTGCAGGAGCTGCAATAGGGTTGACAGAGGATAAATCTTGATCCAGGCCTCCTTCTTTAGGGGTTTTAGAGCAGGAAGCGATAACATGCCCAAGAACTTTGCAATGACCACAGAA
This sequence comes from Salix exigua, assembly GCA_032356905.1. NCBI lineage: Eukaryota > Viridiplantae > Streptophyta > Magnoliopsida > Malpighiales > Salicaceae > Salix > Salix exigua. The sequence continues at coordinate 9,745,026 of CM063604.1, forward strand.
TTTTGGCAAAGTTTCGTATATAACCTGCTGAACAAGAGATGATCCATTCGGCACACAAATAGTAATAGACTATGGAAGGACCTCAAGCAAATCAATTTCAACTAGGACTCTAGCATAGGAGAGACGAGCCATGGATGAAGTCAACATATCACATTGAATCGGTTTTCCTAGAACATTAGAAATTTGTGAAAGACAATTTGAAGTCCAACACCAAAGAGGGAGATTTGGCAATTTAATCCAAACCGGGACAATGGATATCTCAGTTGAATTAAAATTAAAGAATTCTGCCATTTCACGCAAGATTAGAGGTCTACCATTTATTAGATAAGGCCCCCCATTAACACTTCAAGTTTGTCTTATTCATTCTGGAATTTATACACTAGCCATCCCGATTCATGCATGTTCAACACAGCATCACAATGCCAAGAACTCGAAATAACACTACTCAAAGCTTTGTAACCCGAAAAATTTGCCCGAAACAAACCCAATGAGACAATATTTCCAAAATTCAGAGGCAACATCCACATCATGATTATAAACAACAAGATTACAAGTTCTAGCAGCAATAATTTCAGAGTAGTGCTTTAGCTTATAACAACTAGAAGAACTGCGATTTGAAGCAAAAAGATTGCGCCACTGACCTCAAGGAGTAGATAGTGGCACTGCAGCATCAGTAAAGGCCGGGGGAAAAGAAATGGGGGGAATGTCACCATTGGCAGCAGGAGAGGGGCTAATGGGGGCTTCTTCGGGACATAATTCTATAGCATCACACGAATCATCCTTTGAATTACTTGACGAAGACTCGACCATTTTAGAATCATCAACACTGGAAACCTCATCTGCACTAGACACTTCGATAGAGGAAAGGGACAATGGAGGGGAACTCAGGGGCATTTTAGGAATTGGAATTTCTAGACTTGGTGGTTGTGAAACCAAGGGAAGGGGGACATAAGGAGTGTGATTTTCAACATTCACAGTAGCTAAAGGAGCTTTACCGCTGAAAACAAGAATAGTTGTCTCGATAGGGGCTGTGAAATCTAGGTCTTTAGAACAGGAAAAAGGTGGGAGAGATGAGTGACTAGAGTGTTTCTTGGTGGGAGAGAGCAACCCTAAAATCACCGTTTCAGAAGGTTGAGGCTGATGGGAAGGTGGGGAACGCGAAGAAGAAGGGGATTTTTTCTTGGCTTTTCTCTTAGCCATGAACACAGGGGAGGCAAATAGTAGGGGGGAAGGGAAGGGGAAACCAAAAGCTAGGAGCGAAGAACAGAAACTGGGAACGGGATTACTGGGAACTGGAACAAGAACAAGAATTAGGGCAAAAAGAAAAGGGGTGGGAACGGGAACTGGAACGGGAAAAGGGTAAAGGGAAAGGGGAGAAGAGAAGGGGAGACCTAAAGCTGGGGACGAAGGACACAAAGGAACGGGACAACTGTTGGGAACGGGGACGGGAATTGGATTTAGGGCAAAATTGAAAGGGCTAGGAGCGGGCTAGGGCAAAGAGAAAGGGGAGAAGGGGATGAAAGCCAGCAAGAGGGGAGGTTGAGCAGCACCATCATAGGAAGACCAGCCCCAAGTCTGGCCGATAGTAGGAGGAGAACACCATGTGAGGGGAGAGCATCTCTTTCTTCTTTCTCTCTCAAAAACCACTACTGAGAGCTCTTTTTTTTTATCAAATGTAAGTATATTAAGATCAAAATGAAACAAAACTGGAAAACAACACAAAAATAGAAGGTAGATGAGAAGGGAACAGGCTCCCAATCAGCAAGCTAGAGAAGGCAACAACGGGAAAAAAATAACAAACAAAGAGAACAATACACCAAGCTCACAGCCGAGCAACAAACTAGAAAAACAATAACAAAGAAACCTTATCAATAGATGGAGAAGTGATCTTTACCATGGAAACGAAACACAGTGAAGAAGAGGACCTGGAAACTTTGGAAGATCTTATCAATAGAGTTGTGAGAACTGTCAAAAAGCTTTTTATTCCTTTCTTCCCAAATTAGGTAGACAACAATGCTAAGGGAGGTTCTCCTCATTTTGTGGACCATACTTTTCTTCTTAGGGGCTAGCCCACGGATAGCACTAGATAGGGTAGGCAACCGTCGAGGAATATGAAGCCAACGAACGATTTTACTCCATAGAGACGAAGACCAGGGACACTGAAAGAACAAATAACAATGCGATTCTGGGTCCTGGTTACAAAGCACACAACTGGTATTAGTAGGAATGAAGAGCAGACGGTCTTTAGTTCTCTACTAAGAGCTCTTCCTTTTTTTGGTGAAATGTAAGTATATTAATGATAAAAGAATGAACAAGACCGCGAAACCTCGGGGAAAGCAAAACAACAAAACAAACAAAAAGAGAACATGCTCCCTAATCGCAAAACAAAGGTGCCCAAAAAACTACAAGACATCAAAGCTCATCCTAAAAGCGTAACCCATACAAGACCCAAAGATGGGCTAAATGAGAAACAACCCATTACAAAAAGCCTTGAAAACAACCCATAAATACAAGCCCAAATTTGGCCCAGCCATAATAGCCTGAGCATAAACTTGGGGGGAAAGCCGAAAAATCAAATGCACAAAGGAGAATCAACAAGGCTACCCACGTGGTCAAGCAACAAACTTTAACATTCAACTCTGTTAAAGGCAAAAGTCTGCAAGCACATAAAAGAAGAATAAAGAGCCTGTCACACGCCGAGAAAACACACACACTAAGAGCTCTTTCTTGATATTCAAATTCACAATTCAAAATCAGCAAAGGTTGCCCACGTGGAGGAGCAGCAGACCTCTGCCATACGAACTAACTCGACTGCCAGCACACAATAGAAGACTAAGGAGCCTGCCACACGCCACTTCATGCCATGATGACAGCAAACAAAAACATGCTAGCCTTCTCTTGTCAGAACATGCAAAGACTAAAGAAGAAGCCTGCCAGCACACAAACTTCCCTGCCATGTAATCCACATACGTGAGCTGCCAAAGCACGGAAGAAGAGATTGAAAAATGGCACAACTGCACAACTCCCAAGCTAGCCTCAAAGCAAAAACAGGATAAGCTTCCACCAGAGAGCCTCCATCTAAGCTAAACAGCTACCCAAACTAGCCATTACATCTACCGAGAATAGAAGGGAGGCTGCAACTCGCCAACAATAACAAAAGGAAGCTAACAGCACTTCAGCCAAGGGAGACTAGTAGCAACCCAAGACACCTAAGACCCTCTCCCCCAACCAGATCAAGACACGACATCTAACCAAAGCTGACACACCTACAACCCATCCAAATTCATCAACTGGACAGAGCACCAAACCCAACCGAGAATCACCAAAAGTTTAGCTTATGATGGTCTTTTTCCAGAAAATAAAAATGGTAAAGAACATTTCCTGAAATTTTTGAAAAATATTGTGCACCGTGTCGAATGAAAGACATGATTGTTATGCTCCTCCCAAATTAAATACACCGTAATTCCTAATGAAACCCGCCTTAATCTGGACTCCATGCCATGGCTACCTGTGTTAAGACCACGTAGTGCGCTACTCAAAGACAACATCTGTCGATTAATCCTCAACCAGGATTTATTAAGATTCCAAAGTTTCATGGACCAAGGACAAGGAAAAAATAAATGTCGATGCGATTCATTTTCCTGCGAACATAGGAGACAAATTGGGTCTGGGGACATCAACTGCAGACGATCTTTTGTGCATAGCTTGCCCAAAGCAGCTAACCAGAAAATAAAATTATAGTAGGGCATAGACCAAGAATCCCACACAACACGCAACCAATTGACCTATAAGCATCCATGATTTGATTTTTCAATTGCAAAATGCCCTTCCAAAGTGAAGTAGAGGAACCGAGGTAAACGTGATGCACCCATAGGATCCAGATGGAGTCTGCTTTGAGATGAATATTCCAAATATGACCAGCTATGACAGTTTTGCTTCTGGCTTTCAGATCCAAAAGCCCAAGCCCACCTTCTTTCTTCAGTAGACAGACACACTGCCAAGCCACAAAAGTTGTTCTTTTCCCAATGCACCCTGACCACAAGAAACTCCTGCAAATACAGATGATGCGAGACAAAAGAACTCCCGATATAGGGAAGATTCCAACTCATAATTGAACCATCCCATTCAAAATTGAACTCAGCAATTCCAGCTGCCCAGCATAAGTAAGAAAATTTCCCATCCAACCCTGAATAGCTAGCTCCAGCTTATTTAAAAGAGGCGTATACTGACTTGCCAAAAGCCTATGAGGGCTTAGCGGCACACCCAAGTAAGTAAAAGGAAAGGATCCTTCAACAAAACTAGTCATCTGCAGAATATCTGCTTTCGCAGTCTCCTTAACTCCTCCTAAATAGATTTAGATGGATTGAGATCAAGATTTGACACATTCCTAAATGTTCTTAGCTGCTGATGCATAATACACACCGAACTAGGGTCTCCTCGACAAAGCAGCAGGACATCATCAGCAAACGCAAGATGGGAAATGCCGAGTAAACTGCACTTAGAATGATAATGAAAATCTAGCAGTTCGGAAGACTGTTTGAGCATTCTGGAAAAGTACTCCATACAGTAAGTAAACTGGTAAGGTGATAAAGGGTTACCTTGCCTATTACCATTTACAGCAACAGAGAAAGAGGCAGATGAAACACACTGCATAATCAGATGGACAAACTCAGAAGGAAGCCCAAGCATGCCTAGAAGACTTTCCAAGAACCCCCACTAAACTAAATCGAAGGTTTTCCTGAAATCAATCTTCATAAGACATTTGGGAGAAGACCTTTTGCGTCCATATTCACGTAGTAGTTCCTGAACCAAAAAAATATTATTGACCATTTTACGCCCACCCAAAAAAGCATTCTGCATCGGGCTAATAATATCTAGTAAAACACGAGCCAACCTGTCTGAAAGAAGCTTTGAAATCACTTTATAGATAACATTACAGTAGGAGATCGACCTGAAATCACTAGGATAAGAGACAATAGCAGATTTAGGAATCAAAGCAATGATGGAGTGGTTTATCTGCTTAAGCATCCTCCTAGAGGTAAGAAAATCCTGAACATCCATAACAAAGTCGGTCCCCACAATATCCCAGGCTTTTTTAAAGAAAAAAGATGAGTAGCCTTGTGGTCCGGGAGCTTTATCATTACTAATACTAAACAAGGCCGCCATAATGTCATCACCCAAAAAGGGAGCAAGAAGACCTGCATGAGCAGAGGGAGCAAGACATGGCCCACACCAAATAACATCCATGTCCAAAGGCATTATGGCCTTCAACACACCTAGGAGGTTCTAATAGAATTTAACAAATTCAGCCCCAACTTCTAATTTGGAGCTAGTAAGAACTTTCGCAGCTTCTGACCCATAATAGCATGAAAGAAACTAGTGCCCTTGTCATAGTCTTTGAAGAAGTCGCACTTGAGCTTCTAGCTAAAGAACATTTTCTCCGTGGATTTAAGATGAACTAGTTTGCTACGCATATTTTTCTCGATATCTAAAAGCTGAGAGTTGTCCCTATCATTCCGCAAAGACTCTTGAACATGCCGAAGCTCACCTTCCATACTACTAACCCTCTCTGAAATGTGGCTTAAGCTTGCCCAACTCCTTCAATAACAATTTTAATCTCTTCAGCTTAGAGCACAAAACAAACAATGGCAAGCCATAAACCTCCAAATTCCACAAAGTGGTCATCAAGTCAATTAAATTCTCATGTAAACCCCATATATTATAGAATTTGAATATGACTACTACCAAGCTAGATAACTGATGAAGAGTGATCTGAGAAAGGACCCGGCGGATCATAATGGACCTAAATAGCACACTGAAAAGAGGGTCATGCATGATTCACCAGAACTCTATCTATCTTTGTCCAGATCCTGCAATTAGACCAAGTGAAGTGACAACCTGAATAGTTTACATCAGCGAGCCCAAGTTAGAACAACAGTGAAAAAAATATGAGGTTTCGTAATCAGACACATGCCCCTTCATTGTTCTTATCCGCTGGAGACATAACAACATTAAAGCCACCAAGGATCATCTAGGGAGTACACGAGTCCCAACTTCTAAAATCATTCCAAAGAGCCCACCTAGTAACAACGGTATTAAATCCATACACAAAAGTAGCTGTGAAACTGACTTGATGGACCAGACTACAAATGGAGACATGAAGACCCTACGCTGAACTAGCAATTAAATCCATCGAGACAGAGGACGGGTTCCAAAACACAATGACCTGAGCAAAAGTACCAGCCACCTCAACATTTGACAAAAACTTCCATTTCTTCAGCCGAAACTTCTGCCTACTAGCGACCTTGGCCATGGAAAGCTTAGACTCCAACAAACTAAAAACATCCACACCTTTCTTCCTGATGAGGTTAGCAACCTCATGCTTCTTCAGGAGACTATTAAGCCTCCTGATATTCCAGCAGTAGATTAACATAAATGCACTAGAGCTAAGGCCTTCAGCCCTTTGCTCCTAAGAAGAACACATGAGCGCTGAATACCACTCTGCGTGGTCACACCACATAACAGGTCAACATCTATGCCCAATGAACAAACTGGATCCCCCAAACTAGTCATAGCAACTGCATTATCTTTAGCCAATCTAGATTAGTCATTTCTATTTTTAATAACCGGCCACTCGCCGGCATGAGTTTCCATTTGCATTGGATCAATTGTTGCTCATCAAGAGACTCATTCAAAGAAGAAGAAACCTGCACATCATTAGGCCGAGACTGCTCCTCACAATCAGTTGGCTGAGAGGCCTCTTCATTAGTCAAAGGCCAAGAGGGCTCATCACTCGATTGCTGCTTAATCGGCTTCACTTGATCAGGAATCACTTCTTTAACCGGAACCCACCGTTTCACTAAAACTTTCTTAGCTGTCGAAACTACCCTGGCTGTAATGGGAGCTGAAGACACTTTCTTATCCAACGAGTGCAGACAAAGAGAAATGTTATGGCCAATAACTCTACAACGCTTGCAAAATCTCGGCAAAGTTTCATAAACAATTTTCTTATTCAAAGATGCACCATTAGGCAGCGCAATGCACACAGAATGCTTAAGATCAGAAAGCAAATCAATCTCCACAAGAATTCTAGCAAATGACAGCCGGAACATAGAGGACGTTAACACATCACATTGAACAGGATTACCAGAAAGCTCTTTCTTTTTTTGGTCAAATGTAAGTATATTAATACCGAAACGAAACAAAAATGGGGCACAAAACAGAAAAAAGAAAGCAGTTGGGATGAGAACATGCTCCCAAACAACAAACTAAAGAAGAAAACAATGGAAAAACCAACAAACAAGAGAACAAAACACCAAGCTCACAACCGGGCAAAACTAACTAGAAATAAACAACAAAACAACCTTATACAGACTACCCAAAGCCCAACAAAACCTCAGCAGACAACTCAACCAACATCAATGGAGAAGTGGTCTTTCTCCTAAACCACCCTATCCCAATGGATTTCACGGCCTTTAACCCGAAAGTGGTCATAAACTTTAGCAGAAAAGCAATCATCACCAACATTCCAACAAGTCATAGTAGCAACAATAGGAGAGTTGCCCCCAAAGTCAGCAAGTAGCTTGTCCTTAAGGGATATCAGAATTTTCCAGAGAGGAGAGGAGGATTTGAAAGCTCGCGCCTCCTAAACAGAGAGGTTAGGGAGAAAATAATGGTGGATCCATTTTATCCATAGGGAATTAGCCTTCTGATGAATATTCCAAAGGCGTTTAACCAGGAAACTCTTGTTGCGAGTTTTAATGTCAAAAAGCCCTAGGCCCCCTTCATGCTTAGGCAAACAGACCGATTTCCAAGCAACCAGAGCTGAATGAGAATTATGAACATTCCTAGACCACAAAAAGTTCCTGCAGATACAAACAATTTGCAAGATAACAGTTTTTCTGGAATAGGGAAGATGCTAAGTCAAAATTGGACCATACCATAAAGGACGGAACGCAAAAGATCCAGCCTACCAGCAAAAGAGAGATGCTTGCCTACCCACTCTGGACAGCAGCTTCAAGCTTATGAAGAAGAGGGGAGAACTGGCTAACCAAGAGGCGATGAGGGCTAAAAGGCACTCCAAGATATTTGAAGGGGAAGAGACCTGCACTGAAACCAATTTCAAGAATAATCTCCTGTCTCACGCAATCCGGGACACCTCCAAAAAAAATATAGGATTTAGAGGGGTTAATCTTCAAACTAGAAACTTGCCCAAAAATCCAAAACTGACCCATAAGAGAAAGGATGGAAGGCTTATCACCCCTAGCAAGCAAGAGAACATCATCAGCAAAAGCAAGATGTCTGATACCAAGGGGCTCACACTGCGGATGAAAACTGAAATTAGACTGCTGGGATGCCTTTAAGAGTAACCGGGAAAAATATTCCATGCAGGTGATAAAGAAGTAAGGAGAAAGAGGATCTCCCTGCCGAATGCCACTTTTCCCCGGAATGAAGCCATAGAGATTCCCGTTAATAGCAACCGAGAAAGAAGATGACTCCACACATTGCATAACAAGATGGACAAAGCGGGAAGGAAAACCCAGAGCAACCAACAGATCCCGTAGAAACTTCCACTGAACTGAGTCAAAAGCCTTTTTGAAGTCAATCTTCAAAAGGGACTTAGGTGAGGTTCTCTTTCTGCCATATTGACGAAGCAGCTCTTGAACCAGATTTATATTATCCACCATAGCTCTACCACCCAAGAAGGCGTTCTGTATATGGCTGATGGAGTCTCCCAAGGCTACAGCCAACCGACCAACATGGATTTTGGAGATGACTTTATAAACCACATTGCAGCAGGAGATGGGCTGAAAATCACAAGGGAGGAAGCGTGAGTCGACTTAGGGATAAGAGATATAACCGAGTGGTTAATCTGCTGAGCATTTTCCGAGAGGCAAAGAAATCTCGGACAACGAACACAAAAATCATCCCCGACAACCGACCAAGCAGCTTTAAAGAAGAAAGAGGTGTACCCATCCGATCCCGGGCCTTATCATTCTCAATCCCAAATAAGGTCGCTTTAATATCATCATTAAAAACATTTTTGTGAAGACTTTAGGTTGATAAGATGAATACGAAGTTTCTTGTCTTCAAGAATAAGTCGAGAATTAGTGGGGTCCATATGAAGAGCGGATTGCAAAAGATCAAAATCTGATTCGGCTCGAGCAACCCTTTCAGAGATGTGACTAAAATGGAGCCGATTTAGCAACTTAAGCATACACTTCAGCCCCTTAAGCCTTTTGTAAAGAGAAACATAGAAGAACCCATAACTTCTTGTTACCATCCCTCTGAAACAGATGTGGAGAATATCCGTAGGAGAAGACCACATGTTAAAAATTTGAAGTTGCGATGCCCTATAGCTTAGGGATCCAGTCGAACCATAGCTGGAGAGTGGTTTGAAAATGCCCTTGGTTACCAAAATGGACATGAGCAATTCGGTGAAGGCAAGACCAAAATGGGTTAACAAGGACTCTATCCAATATACTCCAAACAGAACCATTAGACCAAGTAAAATGACATCAAGTGTAGTTGAGATGATATAAACCCAAATCAAGACAACATTTATTAAAATCATTAGTCTCGTACATAGATACAACACTACCATTCAACTTGTCATCTTGAGACGAAAGAGAATTGAAATCACCTAAAATCATCCATGGGCCCAAGGACACCACTCATTAAGATTGTCCTAAAGAGTTCTAGCAACAATAGTATGTAACCCATAAACAAAAGTAATATGGAAGCTAATTTGACTCACAAGACTACTGAACGTAGACATGAAGACTTGAGAAGAGCTACTAACAAGATCAACGAAACCGTAGAGTGATTCCAAAAACAACAATGCCGACCATAGAAGACGGAGCAAAGCATTCATCGAAAATTCCATTTCTGCAGATCGAAATTTCGAAGAACCATAACCTTAGACAAGGAAAGCTTAGTCTCCAACAAGCTGCAAACATCAATCGAAGATTTCTTCATGAGATTCACCACCTCATGCTACTTTAGAGGACTATTAAGCCCTCTAACATTCCCACATTTAACTATCATCATAAGGCGGTGGTGGTAGGGAGAATCCTACCGTGTCCGCTAGATAAAGATGATTTTAAGTGGAAACACTTCCCGTGTGAACTCCTTGACCCAATCCCTTCAAGATTGAAGCATGTTGTTAACTCTCTGCTGAACCACCTTGGCACCGAGATACCCATTGACCGTGGCTTCATACCCAAGCTCAAATGTGTTGCAGGTGACTCGTGCAAAACAACCCGACCAACTTGGCCTTCATACTCTTATAGTCCGTGCCTAGAGTTGACTTTGTAGAAACACTATCCGAAGCCACCAAAACTATGTCAATGGACCCAATCAAAACCGCCTCAACTAATTTACCCTTTGCAAGACAGACTATCTTTGCCCGAGCAAAACCCAGCTGCGAAACTTCCCAAGCTAATGGTCTTCGTCTTTGGTCGTCTATTACTAAGATGTTTCTTCGACACAGGCTCCCAATCATGGACAGCGATAGCGACCTCGGATAACATGGGGTCTTGCAACTCAAGCATCAACCATAGCACAAGTAGTAGCAACAGAGGCTTGCAAGGGACTGCCCCTCGAAACCTGCACATTCCCTCCATTATCCCTCTCAGTGGTGGGGATTTTCTTGCCAAAGAAGCAGCGAGTTGCATGAGGAATACTACCTCCTAAATCCTTAAACAATTTAGAGCAAGAATCAACAAGATGCCTAATAACATTACAGAAATTGTAGAGCTTCAAAAGAGTTTCATAAATGACCCTCCGGTTAATGACAACACCATTCGGCGGACAAATAGCAATTTGATCCGAGAGAATCTTACGAAGATCAATTTCCACCAAAACACAAGCATAGGAAAACCGGGACATAGAAGAGGTGAGCATGTCACTTTGAATTGGCTTCCCACAACACTAGTAATCTTAGATAAAGACTTCAAAGACCAACATCTAATGGGAAGATTTGGCAATTTAATCCACACGAGGACAATGGACATCTCAGTGGAGTTACAATCAAAAATTCGGGCATCTCCTTTAGAATTAGAGGTCCGCTAAAGACAAGGTATGGTCCTCCCTTTAACACATCAATTCTATCAACCTCATTTTGAAATTTATAAATCAACCACCCCGAATCATGTATATTCAACACGACTTCACAACACCAAGTGCTAGCTATAATATTGTTGAGGGCTTTAAACCCAGGAAACCTCCTAGAAACATAACCAATTAAGCATGATTTCCACACATCACAAGCACAGTCTAAATCATCATTCAAAATGGCACTTTGCAATAACAATAATTTTAGAATAATGAATAAGCTAAGAACCACTAGTAGAGCTATGGTTTGAAGCAAATAAATTTCTGCAAGGGTCGAGAGGGGCAGAGTTGTGAAATACCGGAGGGAAGCAGCGAGGACTTCAACAACAGGACCTTCCGAATCAGCAGAGGTCGAGGAAGCAAGAGAGGGTCGGCAAGCAATGTGCTCCAAAGTAACCAAGTCGGGGACCCATAATGCGAACCGGAATCAGATTCGCAAGAGGATGAATCTTCATCGTCGGAATCCTTAGTGCTAGACAAATCAACAAGTGAAATGGCCAATTTAGGAGGACTCACGAGTAAGAGGAATATTTGAGTTAAAGGGTCGAGGAGACGCAATCTATGGAACACAGAGATGACCAACACACCCGAGGGTGGAGGAGCGATACCCACAAATTTCAACACAGGAGGAGAAATTTGAATGGGACCTTTGGTTTTTGGAGGGAAGGACAAGGGCTACCGAACGGGGTATAGGAGGAAGAGAAGAGTGGCGAGCATGCTTTTTTATGGGAGAGGGAAGTCCCAAAATCACATCTGCAGGGAGGGTGGGATTGATGGGAAGGAGGAGGACGGGAGGAGGAAGATAAAGATGTTTTCTTTGCTTTTCGTTTGGCCATGGAAGCAAACACAAGAAGGGAAGAAGGGGAGGAGAAAGATGAGAGGACAGGAAACGGGGATAGAAACAAAGACACAACTAGAGAAGAAACCAGACTGAACAAAGAACAAAAGCTAGGACACGAAGGGGATTTATGGTCGAGCGGGAAAAGGGACGGGAAGCAAAAATTGAAATTACGGCATGAAATGACTCTAAATGGGATACTGAGACAGAAACAATGAAGCAAACTGGAGAGGAAACCAGAAAAACAAAGAGGAATAAACACTTGGGCACGAAGGGGAAACTAGGGTTGGGTGGGAAAATGGACGGAAGCGAGAGTTGAAATTTAGGCATGGATTAAACACAAAGGGAAACAAGAGACATAGCAAAAATGAACGAAGGGGAAGATACTCGCATCTAAGGACCCAAGGCGAGAGGGAAGAGGGAGAAAGGAAACTACGGGTTGGGAGGTTCCATGGCGGACCAATGGGGAGGGAGGGGGTAGGGGAGAGCATCCGACTAAGAGCTCTTTCTTCTACCAAAAAGCTCTTTTTATCAAATGTAAGTTTATTAAGTTCAAAGAGAAATAATACAAAAGGAGAACAAATGGAAGCTAAAACGGGAACATGCTCCCAAACAATGAACTAAAGACAACTAAACAAACCAATTAACTCATATAGAAAGAAAAATAGAACAATCAATTAATCTAACTGTAGAGACCAAACACATAGACAATAACAACCTACAACAACCCATCATAGAACACTAAGAACTACAAACCATTCATCCCACATCCATGGAGAAATGATCATCAACGTGAAAATGGAAAAGAGTTGTCAAAAAGCCTCTTGTTTCTCTCTTCCCATATAAGGTAAACCGAAATGCCAAGAGAGGCTCTTCTCATTCTATGCTCCATTTTTTTCCTTTTAGGGGTAGACCTTGGATAACACTAGTTAGAGAACTCATATGACGATGGACATGTAACCAACGAACAAAGTTGAAGTCCATTGACATTTAAAGAACAAATGACCATGCGATTCCTACTCCTGATTGCAAAAGACACAACTAGGGTCTAAGGGAATAAAATGCAAATGATCCTTAGCTTCCCTAACACCATAAGCCACAACACAAAGCAATGCTTAGGTAAGGACCATTGCTCCCACACCATTGTATCCCAGCGGACCTTGCAACCCTTCAACCGGAAAAAATCATAGGCATTTGCCGAGAGGCATCCAGTATGAGCATTCCAACTATTCAAGGTAGCAATAGCATTTGAACTACTCCCACATTCCTGAATAAGTTGTCCCTTTAAGGAGATGAGAGTTTTCCACAGCAGGGAGGAGGTTTTAACTGCTTAAGCCTCACAAATCAAGAGATTTAAGAGAAAGTAGTGATGAATCCACCATATAGAATTTGCTTTAAGATGATTATTCCACAAGTGCTTGACCAGGAAGCTCTTATTACATGTTTTGATGTCAAAAAGGCCCACCCCACCTTCTTGCTTTGGCAAACAAACTTTTTTCCAAGCAACCAAAGTCGAGTTGGAATTTTGCACATTGCCAGTCCATAAGAAATTCCTGCAAATACAGATGATGTTAGAAATGATTGTATCTAGAAAAGGGAAGATGCTAATCCAAAATTGAACCATGCCATAAAGGACAGAACGCAAGAGCTCAAGCCTTCCTACAAAATAGAGATACTTGCCAACCCAACTCGCACTACCCCTCAAGCTTGAGGAGCATAGGAGAAAACTAGCTAACTAGGAGCCGATGAGGACTAAAGGGGTACACCAAGATATTTGAAAGGAAAGGACCCTTCGATAAATCTCGAAGCACGAATAATCTCTAGCCTTAAGCTATCTCCACCCCACCCACCCCCAAAAAAAAAAGATAGAGGATTTGGAGGGATTAATCTCCGACACTGAAGTCCGCCCAAAAATCATGAATCGATGAAGGAGAGCGGTTATAGAAGGCTTGTCACCTCCGAAAGCAAAATAACATCATCGTGAACATAAGATGACTAATACCATATGGCTTACACTGAGGATGGAAACGAAAGGTTTGGAGCCTAGACAATCCCATAAGCATACGAGAAATTTTTTTCATACAAATGATGAAGAGATAAGGCAAGAGAGGATCCCCTGCTGAATTCCACTCTTTCCTAAGAAGAAGCCATAAAGATTACCATTCACCACAATAGAGAAAGAAGTGGTTTCAAAACATTGCAAGACCAGGTGGGTGAACTTAGCAGGGAAGCCTAACATCCCCAACAAATCTCGAAGAAAAGACCATTGGACATAGTCAAAGGCCCTTTTGAAGTCAGCTTTCATGAGAGACTTAGGGGAGGTTCTCTTCTTGCCATAATGCCGAAACAACTCCTACACCAGATTGATATTATCTGTCATAGCTCTACCACCCAAGAAGGCATTCTGCATAAGACTAATAATATCTCCCAAGGCCATGGCCAAGCGATTGGTCGAAAGTCACAAGGAGATGAAGCATGGGCAGATTTAGGAATAAGGGAAATGACCGAGTGATTGATCTACTTAAGCATCCTCCTAGAAAGAAAGAAATCCTGAACTGCAGCATAAAAATCATCCCCAATACCAAATAAAGCTTTCTTAATAGCTGATTTGAAGAAGAACGAAGAATACCCATCCGGCCCGGAGCCTTTTCATTCCCAATACCAAATAAAGCTTTCTTAATAGCTACTTTAAAAGCGAGAGCACAAAGGAGCTCACTAGAGCTAAGTGAGAGACACAGGCCTTTGCGGATAATACCAATATCCAAGGGCAAGGTAGATTTGGAAGCCCCATAGAGGTTATGAAAGAAGTTCATAAATTCTGCACCAACTTCCTCCTCCGAAATAGTAAGGAGACCATCTACTTTCTTAATAGTAGGGATAAAACTTTGACCATGCTTCTTGCTTATCAACGCATGAAAGAACCGAGTACCTCTATCACAATCTTTAAAGAAGTCACACTTTTGTTTCTGGTTAAAAACATTTTCTCAAGCATCCTAGAGATTGATGAGTTGAAGGCGAAGCTTTTGTCCTTAAGAACAAGCTGGGAGTTATCAAGATCCCCATGCAATGCAGTTTACATGGAGTTTAAGGCAGATTCAACTCTAGAAACTCTTTTAGAAATGTGACCAAAATGCAGCTTGTTAAGATTCTTCAAAGGGGTTTTCAATGCCTTAAGTCTCCTGCAAAAGGAAAACATGGGAGAACCCACAACCTCCAAATGCCAGCTCTTGGCAACAATGGGAAGAAAGTCAACATGAGAGGCCTATATATTAAAGAACTTGAAACTACGACACCCTTTATCCTTATGATCAAGATGAAACCTGGCAAGGGAGTGATTAGAGAAAGCACCCTGATTATCGAAATGAACATGGGCAGAAAGCTTGAGAGAAGCCCAAAAAGGATTAACTAGAACCCTATCAATTTTACTCCAGATATTCCCATTAGACCAAGTAAAGTGGCAACTAGAGTAAATAAGATTGAACAAGCCCAAATCATAACAACATTTATTAAAATCAACAGTTTCATACATAGAGGTTACACAACCATTCAGCTTATCATCCTGAGGCAAAGACAAAATAGAATTGAAATCCCCCAACACCATCCAAGGACCCGAAGGGCTCCACATACACAGATTCTCCCATAAATCCCTCCTAGCAACAATGGTGTGCAAACCATAGACAAAGGTAACATAAAAGCTAACTTGGCTTACAAAGAAACAAATAGTAACATGGATACCTTAAGCCGAGCAATTAACAAAATCCACCTGAACAGTGGAAGGATTCCAAAAAATGACAATTCTAGCAATGGAAGACACAACCGCATTCGTCAAAAACTTCCAATGCCTAAGCCAAAACTTCTACAGAGCCTCAACTTTTGAAGGGCGCAACTTAGTTTCTAGCAAACCGCAAACATCAACTTTATTCTTCTTCATAAGGCTAACAACCTCATGCTACTTTAGAGGACTGTTAAGCCCTCTAACATTCCAGCAATTCATAATCATCAGAGCGCAAGATTGGTAGGAGGGGTCCTACCATGGGTGTTGGATACAGAACTGGCATTTTTAGCTCTTTTTCTAGTGGTTATTAACTAAGAGATGTCGTCCTTAGCTTGCCCCAAGCTGACATTCGTTGCAACACTTTTCTACCTTGGAACTCGCCTGAAACACCAGGGTTAGCCGAGGTTGCCACTGCAGAATTATCACCCATAGTTGTTGTCTTCTGCACATGCCTGCTGCCATGCTTCTTCTTGACTGTTTCCCAAACCCCAACTACTGCTGCCACTTCTGCAAACATGGGGTCACTTGAGGGTGAAGAGGAATCTGTTGTGCCATCACTTTCAGCCACTTCACCTGGAGGTACTAGACCAGGACCAAGAGCTTCTCCATCAGACATGACAGCAACAGTAGCAGGTTGCTCCTCCCGAGCACTGGATATACCCCTCTTGTTGTTATTACTTTTCTCCGCAGCAGCTCGTATAAGAGGCTCCGTAGATACTGTTGGGTCCCAACTTCCATCAATCGGAGCTTTAGAACAAGCTTCAACTAGGTGCCCAAAGACATTACAATGTTTGCAGAATTTCAGCAATGTTTCCATAAACCACCTGTTGATCAATGGAAACACCATTTGGCAAGCAAACAACAATAGATTGTGGGAGGTCCTCAAGCAAATTCACTTCTATCAAAATTCTAGCAAAGGAAAGACAAGTTGTTTTCCTATCAAAATTGGGAAGTCGTCAACAAATTCACTTCAACTAGTGACTCGGCTTTCCTTTGCTAGAATTCTATCAAAATTGGGAAGTCGTCAACAAATCACATTGAATAGGTTTTCCCAAGACACTAGCAATTTTAGAAAGACAAGTTGAGGACCAACACCTGAGAAGGAGATTCGGCAACTTGGCCCACACCGGAACAGTAGACATTTCAACCGAATTAAAGTCAAAGTACTTAGGCATTTTTCACAGTATTAACGGTCTACCATAGATAAGATAAGGGCCACCACGTAAGACTGCAAGCTTTTCCACCTCATTTTTGAATTTGTAAACCAACCAGCCAGATACCTGAATGTTAAGCACAACTTCACAATGCCAAGAATTTGAAATAATACTACTCAAAGCTTTGTAACCCGGAAATTTACCCGAGACATATCCAATGAGGCAAGATTTCCACAAATCACAAGAAACATCATCAAGATCATCAACAATCAAATTACAAGTTCTGGCAGCGACAGATAATGCTTAAGTTTAGAGTAATTAGAAGAGTTGCGATTAGAGGCAAAAAGGTTTCGCCACTGACCTATAGGAATAGAGGGTATCTCGGCTAGAGCAGAATCTTCAACTGGAATCAAAGGAGAGATAGGGGAGGGGACACTTTTTGCTGCAGAAGAAGGACTAATGGGAACATCCTTTGAACCCAAAATAGAATCATCACTTGAACTGGAGTCATAGACACACGATGAAGTCTCTTCTTCGTCCAAGTCACCTTCACTGGATGGGGAAGAAACTTCAGCAGACATGGCTGCATGAGCACCTTTGTGGTACTAAATAAAGGGACCAGGACCAACAAGGGCCACGAGAACATTACCTAAATTTTTGAGAGATGATGAAGAAGTCTGCACAGTAGTTTGTTTATCAAGGGCAAGAGGAGGGGGAATAGAAATGGGCAGGGGGGACTTGTGACTGTTTGGGGATGAAAGCCCTAGCACAACCTGCAGAATAGGGGGAGGGGGGGAGGTTGACGAGGATAAATGGAAGAAGGAGAGTGGGTTTTCTTTTTGCTCTTATGTTTGGCCATGGACATAGAGGAGAGAGAAACGAACGGGGAAGAGGCTCTTTCTTTTGGTCAAATGTAAGTATATATAAGACCGGAAGAGAACAAAATTGAGGCAGAAGCCAAAGCAGACTTGGATGGGAACATGCTCCCAACCAAAGAAACAGAGGAAAAACTAGAGGACTAATCCTCAAACAAAGATGTTAAGCTCACATCCGAGCAAAACAAACAATAAGAACAACAGAGAACTCTAATATAATCCCTCCAAAATCCTTGGCCGGAAGTTCAACCTACATCGATGGAAAAGTGGTCTTTACCATGGAAGTGGAAGACAGATGTAGAAGAGGACTCGAAATCTCCGGAAAATTTTCTCAATAGGCGAGTTAGAACTCGTCAAACAGTCTCTTATTTCGTTCCTCCCATATCAAGTAAACAAGTAATGCTTAGTGAGGCCCTTCTCATTTTATGAACCATACTTGTCTTCTTAGGGGCTAACCCACGAGTAGCACTGGCAAGAGTGGGTAATCGCGAGGAAGGTGCAACCAACGAACAATACTATCCCAAAGAGATGAAGTCCAAGGGCATCTAAAGAATAGATGATTATGGGATTCCATTTCCGATTACAAAAACACAACTTGGATCTTGAGGAATGAAGTGCAGACGATCCTTAGTCTTCAACTTCCCTAGCACTCGCAAGCCATAGAACAAAACAATGTTTAGGCGAGACCAACTCTCCCAAACCACTGAGTTCCAATGAATTTCACGGCCTTTTGTCCGGAAGTGATCATACGCTTTAGCAGAAAAGCAATTGTTACCAATATTCCAGTTTTCCATAGCTGCCACAACTGAAGAGCTATCCCCAAAGTCGGTCACCAGATTATTCTTAAGGGATATCAGAGATTTCCACAGGGGAGAGGAAGCCTTGACCGCTTGCGCATCCCAAATAGATTGGTTTGGGATGAAAAAATGGTGGATCCATTTTACCCAAAGCGAATTAGTCGCCTGATGAATATTCCACAGGTGCTTGACAAGAAAGCTTTTATTGCGAGCCTTAATATCAAACAACCCAAGCCCCCCTTCATTCTTAGGCAAGCAAACTGATTTCCAAGCAACCAGAGCCGAATGAGAATTTTGAACATTACCAGTCCACAAAAAATTCCTGCATGTGCGAACAATTTGCAAGATAACAGTTTCTGGAATAGGGAAGATACACAGCCAAAATTGAACCATACCATAGAGGACCCCTCCAAAATGATAGATGCTTTCCAACCCAACTCTGAATAGCGGCTTCAAGCTTTCGAATAAGAGGGGAGAATTGGCTGACCAATAGTCGGTGAGGGCTAAGGGGCACTCCAAGATATTTGAAGGGAAATGTGCCAACACTGAACCCAGTTTCCAAAATAATCTCCTGCCTCACACATTCTTGAACTCCTCCAAAAAATATAGATGATTTAGAGGGGTTAATCTCCAAACCCGACACGCTCCCAAAAAGACGTAGCTGACCCATAAGGGAAAGAATGGTAGGCTTATCCCCCCTAGCCAGTAAAAGAACATCATCTGCAAAAGCAAGGTGAGTGATACCCAAGGGCTCACACTGAGGATGGAACATGAAATCAGATTGTTGAGAATTCTTTGCTAGCAATCGGGAAAAGTATTCCATACATGTGATGAACAAGTAAGGAGATAGGGGGTCTCCCTGCCTGATGCCACTTTTTCCCGGGAAGAAGCCATAGATGTTGCCATTAATGGAAACCGAGAAGGAAGAAGTCTCCACACATTGCATAACCAGATGAACAAAGCTAGCTGGAAACCCCAGAGAAATTAAGAGGTCCCTCAAAAATCTCCACTGAACAGAGTCAAAGGCCTTCTTAAAGTCAATCTTCAAGAGGGACTTAGGAGATGTTCTTTTCCTTCCGTACTGACGAAGAAGCTCCTGAACAAGATTTATATTATCCACCATAGCTCTACCACCCAGAAAGGTGTCTGCATGGGGCTGATAATATTCCCCAAGGCAATCGCCAACCGATCCGACAAGAAGCTTGGAGATGACTTTGTAAACCACATTGCAGCAAGAGATGGGCCTAAAATCACATGGTGTGGTAGCATTTGCTGACTTAGGGAAGAGAGATATAACCGAATGGTTAATCTGCTTTGGCATTTTTCCGAGGCAAAGAAATCTCGAGCAATGACGACAAAAATCATCCCCAACAACCGTCCAAGCAGATTTAAAGAAGAGAGATGTGTACCCATCCGGACCAGGGGCCTTATCATTTTCAATCCCAAACAAGGCAACCTTAATATCTTCATTAGAAAAAGGCGCTGAGAGAAGACCACAAGCATCGGGAGAAAGACATGGACCGTTGCGGATAATGTCCCTATCCAAGGGCAAGGTAGACTTCATGGAACCAGTATAGCTTCATAAAAATCCACAAACTCTGCTCCAACTTCCTTCTCCGAGATCGAAAGAGAACCATCCGACTTCGGATCGTTGGGATAAAATTTTACCTTGTTTGTGGCTCAACAAGGCATGAAAAAACCAAGAGCCTCTATCACTTTCCTTAAGGAAATCGAACTTCAGCTTCTGCCCAAAGAACATTTTTTCTGAATACTTGAGGTTGATGAGCTGAAAACGCAATTTCTTATCTTCTTGAAGAAGCTGAGAATTAGTTGGGTCCAAATGTAGAGCAGATAGTAGAAGATCCAGATCCGATTTAGCCCGGGAAACTCTTTCGGAAATGTGACTAAAGTGAAGTCGATTTAGCAACTTGAGCGGACGCTTCAGCCCCTTAAGCTTTTTGCAGAGAGAAAACATAGGAGAGCCCACTACTGTTTGCTGCCAACCCTCAGAAACAGTCTCGAGAAAATCCGAATGAGAAACCCACATGTTAAAGAATTTGAAGCTTCGGTGCCCTATAGGATGGGTATCTAGCCGAACTAGAGCTGGAGAATGATCAGAGAAAGCCCCTTGGTTGCCAAAATGAACATAAGCTATTCGGTGAAGGGAAGACCAAAAGGGGTTAACAAGAACTCTGTCTAATTTACTCCAAACCGAACCATTAGTCCAAGTAAAGTGACAGCCAGTATAGTTAAGATCATATATTCCCAGATCAAGACAACATTTATTAATATCAACAGTTTCATACATTGAAACTGCACTACCATTCAATTTGTCATCTTGAGAGAGAAGTAAATTAAAATCACCGAGAACCATCCAAGGACCCGAGGGACTCCAATCACCAAGGCTAACCCAAAGAGATCTTCTTGCTACAATAGTATGCAACCCATAAACAAATGTAATGTGGAAGCAAATTTGACTCACCAGGCTTCGAATGTGAACATGAAGACCTTGAGAGGAACTACTAATCAAGTCAACTAAAACCGTAGAGGGATTCCAAAAAACAACAATGCGAGCTGTAGAAGACGGGGCAGCATTCGTGAGGTAGTTCCACTTTTTAAGTCGAACCCTCTGAAGAGTCTCTATCTTGGAAAGAGAAAGCTTAGTCTCCAACAGACCACAAATATCAACTGAAGATTTCTTCATGAGGTTTACAACCTCATGTTGTTTTAGAGGGCTATTGAGCCCTCTAACATTCCAACATTTAATTATCATGAAGCAGTAGTGGTAGGAGCATTCCTACCATGTCCACTGGATGTTTTTGGCTGCATACTTTTCACCATGTGAATGCCTTTCCCCGTTCCTTTTAAGTGCTGATTCTTGTTGCTTACTCGTTGCTGAACCCCTTTGGCGCTCAAGATATTAATCGACCCCGCCTTGCATTACCTTGCAAACCCTCACATTCCAAGTCCATAGTGGGATCTTTCAAAACATTACCTGCAGCTGCCGAACGTGTGCCAACAAATTCATCTTCTACTGCAATAACTGATTTTCCTTTTGCAGCTGCACTACCTTTCCTGACAGTCAAACCAGCAGCTTGGTTAATCAATCCATTGGCTTTCATCTTAGGATGCCTGTTACTGGTATGCTTTTTAGGCACTGGCTTCCAATCTTGGGCGATTACAAGCGACCTCACAGATCATAGGGTCTAGCGACTCCGCATCAACCAATGGAGCGACGAAGTTTGTAACTGTTTGGTTCCTTTGGAATTCGGACGACCCTTACAACATCCTTCTCGGTTGGCGATGTCTTTGAGGCATCGATTGTAGCCCCTCCACCGATATTTATGGGCATTTTAGAACAAGAGGCCACCAAATGCCCAATGGCATTGCAATAAGTGCGGAATTTCGGAAGAGTTTCATAGATAACGTCTTCGATTAATTATAACACCATTCGGCAAACTAATAGCAACTTGTTTCGGTAGAGTCTTACGAAGATCAATTTCTACCAACACACGGGCATAAGAGAGCCGGGACATTGAAGAGGTGAGCATGTCACTTTGAATAGGCTTTCCGACAATACTAGCAATCTTAGATAAAGATTTTGAAGACCAACATCTTAAGGGAAGATTTGGTAACTTAATCCACACGGGGACAGTAGACATCTCTGCAGGATTAAAATCAAAAAATTCTGGCATCTCCTTGAGAATTAAAGGTCTACCGAAAACAAAGTAAGGTCCGCCCTTTAACACTGCCATTCTATCCACTTCATTGCTGAATTTATAGATTAACCATCCAGAGTCATGCACATTCAGCATAGCTTCACAATGCCATGTGTTTGCTATCATACTATTAAGTGCTTTAAACCGGGATATCGCCCGAGACATCCAATTAAGCACATTTTCCACATATCACATGCACAATCAAAATCATCATTCAAAATGTCACATTTTGCAGTATCAGTAATTTCAGAATGATGAACAAGTTGGGTACCACTAGTTGGACGACGATTTGAAGCAAATAAATTTCTCCAAGGACCAAAGTTAGGTTTTGCAGTACCTAGAGAAGGAGAGACCGTGGCTTCAAGAACAGGTTCCTTGACCACAACGAAGTGAGGAAGCCGAGGCGAGATGGGTAGCGGTGTGGTCCGAGCCGTCCAAATCAGTGGAACCAACAACAGGGGCTGAGGAAGACGGAGCAGGTTGGCTAGCAGTCTGGTCCGAGCCGTCCAAATCAGTTGAACCGTAATTCGAACTAGAATCAGAATGGCAAGAGGAAGTGTCATCATCCTCCGAATCTTCAAGACCTGGATACTTCATCATGAGAGAGGGTCAATGTGGGGATTTTTGTTTCTTTGGAAGTTCTTTGTTAGGAGTGCGGAGGAACAAGACTGGAGCTCTTGGTGGATGGGATTTTTGGGCTAGGGGAGGAACATGCTTGAGAGGCATTGTCAACACTGACTGTTCTTTGGAACCAAAGTATCCCCTTTAAGCTTCTTGGGAGGCAGAACAGGAGCCAATGTACGGGGTGTAGGTGGAAGAGAGGAGTGGCGAGCATGTTTTTTGACAGGGGAGGGAAGACCCAAAATTACTTCATCAAGATGGCGAGATGGACTGGAAGGAGATTTCTTCTTAACCTTGCTTTTTGCCATGGAGGTAGGCGAGCAAAGAGACACGGAAAGAACAAACAGAGAAGCTTTGAAATTCTCAAAACAGTGATCGGGGTGAGCGACTGGAATTCCGGAGCAGATGAGGGGTGAGCGATCTGGACTTCCCGGAGGGGGAGGCAGAGGGCTGGGATAGCTAGCTAAAGGTGGGCCTGCTCAGAACAGTGGGAGCTGGAAAAGGTGGCTGGGTTGAAAAGTAGATCTAAAATTTGAAATTTGAAATTTGAAAAAAAGGGGGGAAAAGAAATTTGAAATTTGGCAATGAAATTCTGGAAAAACTTCAAATCTGGAAAACAAGATGAGAGACAAAGAAACTAAAGATCTAACTGGAAAAAGATATTACATGAGAAGGAAGAACATCCTTAGCAAGGAGAAGAAACACAGAGTCACAAGGGGGCAAGGTTGTTGTGAAAATGAACAGTAAACAAACCTTCAAATCTGGACATGGATTGAACGGATAAACCAAGGAAAAACAAGAAGAAAAGAACTCATGACAGGAGATGAACACACTGGACGAAGAGTAAGGCATAAATGAAAGGGAGCTACGGGAAGGAGGCTGCCATCTCCGGCCAGAAGCAAGTGAACAAGGCCATGGAAAGGGAGGGGTGTGGGGGGGTGCTAGAGAGCATCTCTCTCTAGTTTCTCTCTCAAGCGTAACTAACTGAGAGCTCTTTCTTGATTCTATGGGTGGTGGTGCATGGCCGTTCTTAGTTGGTGGAGCGATTTGTCTTGTTAATTCCGTTAACAAACAAGACCTCAACCTACTAACTAGCTATGCGGAGGTGACCCTCCATGGCCAGCTTCTTAGAGGGACTATGGTCTTCTAGACCAAGGAAGTTTGAGGCAATAACACGTCTATGATGCCCTTAGATGTTCTGGGTCGCACGCGCGCTACACTGATGTATTCAACGAGTCTATAGCTTTGGCCAACAAGTCTAGGTAATCTTTTAAATTTCATCGTGATGAAGATAGATCATTGCAATTGTTGGTCTTCAACGAGAAATTCCTAGTAAGTGTGAGCCATAAGCTCGTGTTGACTACGTCCCTGCCTTTTGTACACATCGTCCGTTGCTCTTAGCGATTGAATGGTCCAGTGAAATGTTTGGATCGCGACGACGTGGGCACTTCATCGCAGACAACGTTGCGAGAAGTACACTGAACCTTATCATTTAGAGGAAGGAGAAGTCATAACAAGGTTTCCATAGGTGAAGTTGGGGAAGGATCATTATCAAAACCTACCTGGTGGCACCCGCCCCTCGTGTCCACGCGTGCCTTGGAGGGAC
The DNA here is from genome assembly GCA_032356905.1 of Salix exigua. Classification (NCBI taxonomy): domain Eukaryota; kingdom Viridiplantae; phylum Streptophyta; class Magnoliopsida; order Malpighiales; family Salicaceae; genus Salix; species Salix exigua. The sequence goes on from CM063604.1 coordinate 9,769,526, forward strand.
ATATTTGCACCCAACACGGCTCACCAACAAACCTCGGCGCAAGAAGCGCCAAGGAAATTGAGTACTAGGAGCACGCCCTCGTAGCCTCGGTGTCGGGGGGTGCCTTCGTTTTGTGATAATCTAAACGACTCTCGACAATGGATATCTCGCCTCTCGCTATGATGAAGAACGTAGTGAAATGCGATACTATGTGAATTGTAGAATCCCGTGAACCATCGAGTCTTTGAACGCAAGTTGCGCCCGAGGCCTCCTGGTCGAGAAATTTAGCCTTGATATCAAGAGTATTTTTTACTTTTTTGGGACCGATTGACATTACCTCGATGTTTAGGGGTGTTTTTATCTTTTTAAGGTATTTTTGCACAATAAAAATATGATTTTGCCCTTGCTAGCATACAATAAACAATTGTCTTCCCGGGAGTATTTTTGAATTTTTACATTTCTGTGCACAATAAAATAACCATATTACATTTTTGTGCACAATAAAATAGCCACAATAAAAATTTGTTTGCGAGGGTGTTTCTAAAATTTCATATTTTTTGAAACAGTATAAATACAGATATAACCTCAGAACAGACAAAATCCAAGAGTTGGTTATAGGGGATGTATAGGTAATTTAACATTTTTTTATTATTTTTTTCTGCAGAATACTGATGACAAGTCTCACTAACACACTAATGGTTTTCTACCTCACGCTCCTTTCAAGTGGCGTGTGCTGCATTGTACAGTGATGAAAAATTTTCATTTAGTGTCTCACTTGATGCATCATCATATTTTCTTTCTCATGGTTGTGCACGTGGCGTCCCACAATGGTTAGAAATATGACGGTGGTCAATCGATCTTTTTTCCCCTTTTCTCTCTCCTATGGCCTAAATTACACGAAATTCTTTTGGTTTATGTTGTTTTCGTTGGAGTCCTTGATCTTTTGATTGTTTTGTATGGTCCTAATTTTTGTTATATAAGTTTTGATTTTATTTCAATTTGGTTTTTCAGTTGAAATTGATTTTTTATTTCATTTTCGATCCTTATTCTTTTAATTTTGGGCTTGGTTTTAAATCCCTTAATATTTTAGGTATATAAGTTTGGAATCTTTTTCAATTTTTTCCTTCAATTGAAATTGATCATATATTTTGTTTTCATTTCGACCCTTATACTTTTAAATTTTTATTTTATTTGATTCTTTTATTTTTTATATTTTTAAAATAGTCTCTATTTTTGTCCATATTTAAATGTATATGCTCTTAGTTTTGGTTTTTAATTTTTATTATTTTCTCTTTTGTTGAGGCTATATTGTTTTAATTTAATTCTTAAATTTTAATTTATGTTGGTATCATTTGAATATTGATATTTCATTTTTCCCTTTGTTCCTTTGTGTTTGTGTTTTCTATTATTTTTATTTATTCTTAAACTCAAATGATTTTTTTAAGCTAATAATATTTATTTTTGTTTTGTAATTTATTTTATTTTTTGTTTGTTCTTTTATTTTATTCGAGTTAATTTTCTTTTTTCCATTATTTACGCAATAATAATAATAATTTTAGTTTTTTTTCGTGCTTGCTCTTTCATTAAAGTTTTTGATTTTTTTTTAATTTATCGGACTAATTTAATAATTTTTATTGTTTTAGAAGTAATAATAATAGTAATTTTAGATATTATAATCATGGTAATAATAGTGACATTATTAATCATAATGATAATAGCAATTGTAATGATTATAGTGCTTATGGTGTTAAAAAAATATTGATTTTAATGGTAATAATAACAATAACTCATAAAATAATATGAAGAATCTCAATAATGACAAAAACAATTATAATAATGATAATACTACTACTTATAATTTAAATGATATCAATAAAATAAAGGTGTTGGTTATCATAATGATTATTGTTGTAATAATGATAATAATTATAACAATTATGATGGTTGCAACAATAGTATTGTCAGTAATAATTAGAAAATTGATTATTTACAATCATAGTTATAATGATAGTTATAATAATTGTGACAACTTAACAATCATGATAATAACTATGAGAATAAAAATCAAAATAATTCATTAATCGATGTTGATTTTGTTTAAACTTGATTTTTACATTTTTTATTTATTTATGATGTTTGAAATCTAATATCACGTAGCAAAACTATATATGAAGACACACGTAGATAAAACAGGTGAAAAAATGGGGTCAAATGATCTATAATGAAAAAATATACGAGTCACTTGCTTTGCGCTTCACCACAGGCAACACAAAAGTTTTTAACATGTGAAAAAATATTAATGGTGCTAGATTTTTCTTTTATAATGCTATACATTTGCGCAAAATAATCAACCTACAAAACTTTTGATTATTTAGTTTTTTCATATTCATCTTGTTATGGATATGGCATTTAAAATAATAATAACGATTATTTTTAAGATATTATTTTCTTAAAAATATTTGAGACTAATTATATATTTTGATATTTATTCAATATTAACGTATTAAAATATATATATATATATATATAAAATTCACTATTTTTTTTTTGTAAAATCTCAAATTAATTTAATCTCAATGTTGTGAAATACTTTTAATATAATAATATTAGGAATAAATCTTAAAAAATAAAAAATATATTTTTTTTTAAAATAAAAATCATTTTGAACTAAAAATATATCAAGTAACATGTAAACAAAACAAATGAAAAAAAATCACAAAGATAAGAAATCACTAATAACAAAAGATTCATTATACATGCATAAGAGAGAGTTCCACTCTCATTTCACATCATCAAAACTAATTTTACTCTATTTTTTAATAAAAGTTGTATTTAGTACAAAGATAAATAGTAATAAAAAAAGTCAAAACTAAGAGTATAGATACGTGACTACAAACAAAAATTAATAACTATTCAAAAAATAAAGAGATCAAAACTAAACAAAAAAAATTAAAAAAAATAAGAACCAAAATACAAAATACAAAATTAAATATATTAAAAGGAGGCAAAAACAATAATTCTTATTATACATACAGCTAAATCAGCTCCGACTTTTACTGTGGATTTGAATAGTTAACTTAATATATAAGTACCATTTGTATACTAGAAAAGACAAAGGAGTCTGCTTGGCTGAGTGGTTGAGGCGCGCGGTGCAAACGACGAATGAGGGAGTTCGAAACTCACAATTTGCAAAAAGCACATTTTTTAACCGTGATCACTTTACAGAGGGAATTTTTGTTTTTTTTTCAAAACTCATTTTGGAACAGTAATGAACATTGTTCATTACTGTTTGCATAGGGAACTTTCTTTTTTTTCCCAACAAGGCTTCTTTTATTTGTTTTTTTATAATCGGGTATCCATGACAGCTTACACGCACCACAATTAATCTCCGGACCTTTTTTTTAATATTTTTTTCCTTCTTTTTTTGCCACTTATATATTTTTTTGATTTTTTTATAACCAGAGTGTTTGGGTCAGTTTACGCGCACCATGATTATTTTTTCTCATTACTGTTTGAAAATGTGCTTTCCCCTTGCACTTTTTTTACAACCGGGTTTCTTTTTTTTTGTTTGTTTTATTATAACCGGGGTGTCCGGGGCAACTTACACGCACCACGACTGATCTCCGGACCCATTTTTTTAGAACATTTTCTTTCTTGTTTTTTTCCACTTATACATTTCTTTTCGCTTTTTTTTTATAACAACAGTCTCCAAGTAAGCTTACACTTACTTTCAAACAGGAATAAACAGTGAAAATCACAGTAATGAACAATAAAAGGTGCTTTCCCCTTGCACTATTTTTTCTCTTTTTTTTTGTTTTTTAATAACCAAACTATCCGGGGCAATTTACTCGCATCACAACTAATCTTTGCACCCACTTTTTATACAGTAATTAACAGTGATTTTCACTGTTCATTACTGTTACAAAAGGGGCTTTTTTTTTAACCAGACTGTTTTTTTAATAATCGGGATATCCGTGGCAGCTTACATGCACCACGACTAATCTCTGGACCCATGTATATTTTTTAGCATTTTTTCCTTTTTTTTACCACTTATAAATTTTTTTTCTTTTTTTTTATGATCGGGGTGTCCGGATCAGTTTATGCGCACCATGATTTTTTTTCATAAACAGTAATTCTCACTGTTCATTACTGTTTGAAAAGGGGTTTTCTGTTTTTTTAACCAAGCTTCTTTTTTTTTTTTACAACAGGGGTGGAATAAATCTTAACAAATAAAAAACTTTATGACGGTGTAATCAGTAGTGTGATGAATAATAATTAGAATATTAATTATGTATAATAATATTTATAATGCTATAGTAATTGTGACAAAAATTCAATGGTCAATGTTATTTTTGTGAAAAATAACTTTCACGTCTTTTTTTATATATAATATTTCAGATCTCATATCATGAAAAAAATATATACGAAACCACACATAGACAAGACAAGTAGAAAAATTATGTCAAATTACCTATAATAATAAATTAAAAAAATGCCCTGTATTTCGCAATAGTTGACACCAAATTTTTTAACGTGTAACAAGATTGTTAATGATCCTAAATTTTTATATATATTATTTTTTAGACTTTTTCCTTAAAAAATAGGAGAGACTAATTATATATTGTGATATGTTTTTCATATTAACGTCTTAAAATATATATAAATATTTGAACTGACCTTTCTTTAAAAATCTCACATTAATTTAATCTTTGTGTTCTAAATTTTTTTAATATAATAATATGAAGAAAAAATCTGAAAAAAAAAATCTTTGATAAATTTTAGTTGTTGCATTTTTACTATCTGTCAAATAAATTATTCGGCAAATAGTTAAAACATGTCTAACAAACAATTAGTTTGTTGCAGGTAACAAATAATATATCTTTAGTCAATTTGATCAATTGCATTTTTGCTATCTATCAATTAAATTATTACCAAAGTAGTTAAAACAAAATCATTAGTAAAATTGTTTGTTGCATAAAATAAATCACTCATCCATGCTAAAATTCAACGATTGTAATTTCACTATTTGCTAATAAAAGAATTCATGAAACAAATAAAAGATACACAATAATCACAAAATTTTTTCGATTCCAGTTGTACAATCTATCGATTAAATAATTATCAAAATAATTTTAACAGTTGCAATATTTAATCACTTTTAGGCAGAAAAAAAACCTTTTTTTAACAGATTCTATCAATTATAATTTTACTAATTAAATATTAAAATAATAAATTATAACAATTATAAAATCAATTAATTTTTTAAAAATTCGCTCGT
>CM063604.1:9775282-9849068 GCA_032356905.1 Salix exigua
TAAGAATTATTGTTTTTGCCTCCATTTAATATATTTAATATTTAATTTTATATTTTGGTTCTTATTTTTTTAAAAAAATTAGTTTCCATCTCTTTATTTTTTTATCCTTTTGAATAGTTATTAATTTTTGTTTATATTTACGTATATTTTTTCATTATAGATCATTTGACCCCATTTTTTCACCTGTTTTATCTACGTGTGTCTTCATATATAGTTTTGCTACATGATATTAGATTTCAAACATCATAAATAAATAAAAAATGTAAAAATCAATTTTTAACAAAAACAACATCGACTAATTAATTATTTTTATTATTATTCTCATTGTTATTATCATGATTGTTAAATTATCATAAGTATTATAACTGTTATTATACTCATTATTGGAAATAATCAATATTCTAATTATTATTGACAATAATATTGTTGTCAACATCATTATTGTTATAATTATTGTCATTATTATGACAATAATTATTATTATAACCAACACTGTTATTTTTATTAATATCATTTAAATTATAATTAGTATTATCATTATTATCATTGTTTTTGAAAATTATTGATATTATTTATGAGTTATTGTTATTATTACCATCAAAACTATAATGATTAACACCATAAGCACTATAACCATTACAATAAATTACAATTGCTATTATCATGATGATTAATACTGTCACTATTATCATCATGATTATAACACATAAAATTATTATTACTATTACAACTGAAATAATAAAAATTATTAAATTATCCTAGAAATAAAAAACCCAAAAACTTTAATTAAAGAGAAAGCTAGAAAAAATATCTAAAATTATGATTATTATTGTGTAAATAATGGAAAAAACAAAATTAACTCGAATAAAATAAAAGAACAAACAAAAAATAAAATAAATTACAAAACAAAAATAAATATTATTAGCTTAAAAAAATCATTTGAGTTTAAGAATAAATAAAAATAATAGAAAACAGAAACACAAAGGAACAAAGGAAAAATGAAATATCAATATTCAAATGATACCAACATAAATTAAAATTTAAGAATTAAATTAAAAAAAACTACAGCCTCAATAAAAGAAAAAATAATAAAAACTAAAAACCAAAACTAAAAGCATATACATATAAACATGGATAAAAATAGGAACTATTTCAGAAAGATCAAAAACATTAAATGAATAAAAATAAAATTAAAATTAAAAGAATAAGGAACAAAATAAAAACAAAATATAGGGACAATTTCCATTGAAGGAAAAAATAAAAAACAAAATCCAAACTTCTATACCAAAAACATTAAAGCTTTGAAAATCAAATCCAAAATTAAAAGAATATGGATCGAAAATGAAATAAAAATCAATTTCAACTGCAAAACCATATTGAAATCAAATCAAAACTACTATAATAGAAATCAAGACCATACAAAACAATCAAAAGATCAAGGATCTGCAACGAAAATAACATAAACCAAAAGAATTTCGTGTAATTTAGGCTATAAGAGAGAGAAAAGGGGAAAAAGATCGATTGACCACCGCCATATTTCTAACCACTGTGGGATGCCACATGCACAACCATGAGAAAGAAGATATGATGATGCATCAAGTGAGACACTAAATGAAAATTTTTCATCATCAGACAATGCAACGACATGCCACCGAAAGGAGCATGAGGTAGAAAACCATTAGTGTGCCTGGTCGGACTTGTCATCATGATTCTCAGTAAAAATAATAAAAAATATTAAATTACCTATATATCCCCTATAACCAACTCTTGGATTTTTTTCTTTTTAAGGTTATATTCAGTATTTATACTGCTTTCAAAAATATGAAATTTTAGAAACACCCTCAGTAAACAAATTTTTATCGTGATTATTTTATTGTGCGCAAAATATAATATGGTTATTTTATCGTGCACGTAAATGTAAAAATTCAAAAATACTCCCGGAAGACAATTGTTTATTGTATGCTAGCAAGGGTAAAATCATATTTTTATTGTGCAAAAATACCTTAAAAGATGAAAACACCCCAAACATCGAGGTAATGTCAATCGGTCCCAAAATAAGTCAAAATTACTCTTGATATCAATGCTAAATTTCTCGACCAGGAGGCCTCGAGAGCAACATGCGTTCAAAGACTCGATGGTTCACTGGATTCTGCAATTCACATCAAGTATCGCATTTCGATACGTTCTACATCGATGCGAGAGACGAGATATCCATTATCGAGAGTCATTTAGATTATCACAAAACAAAGGCACCCTCGACACTCGAGGCTACTAAGGCATGCTCCTAGTACTCAATTTCCTTGGCGCTTCGTGTCTGGGCTTGTTGGCGAGCCGTGTTGGGCACAAATATGTCCCTTCACGGCACACGTGGATGCGAGGCGGGTGCCACCAGGTAGGTTTTGATAATGATCCTTTCGCAGCTTCACCTACGAAAACCTTGTTACGACTTCTCTTTCCTCTAAATAATAAGGTTGAGTGGACTTCTCGCAACTTTGCTTGCGACTTAACCGCCCACGTCGTCGCGATCCACACATTTCACTCAATCTCTAAGAGCGACAGATGGTGTGTACAAAAGGCGAGGACGTAGTCAACGCGATCCGATGGCTCACGCTACTATGAATTCCTCTTTGAAGACCCACAATTGCAATGATCTATCTCCATCATGATGAAATTTAAAAGATTACCCGGCCTGTTGGCCAAGGCTATAGACTCGTGAATACATCGATGTAGCGCGTGTGGCCTGTGAACATCTAAGGGCATCATAGACGTGTTATTGCCTCAAACTTCCTTGGTCTAGAAGACCATAGTCCCTCTAAGAAGCTGGCCATGGAGGGTCACCTCCGCATAGCTAGTTAGTAGGTCGAGGTCTCGCTTGTTAACTGAATTAACAAGACAAATCGCTCCACCAACTAAGAATGATCATGCACCACCACCACCCATATAACCACCAATGGGTGGCTCGATGGCAAAGACTTGGGATCAAAGGGTTTGCTCCCTTGTGGTCTCGTGTTCGAGTCCTCGCTGTCGCTAATATTGGTGGCCACTGGAGACTTACATGTTCGTTAACTTCAGGGCTCGTGGGATTAGTCGAGGTACGCGTAAGCTGGCCCGGACACCCATGTTAATCAAAAAAAGAAGAAAGAGCCTCTTCCCCAAGAGAGAGAAGTTAGAGAGATGCTCTCCCCTCCCATGGTCTTCTCCTTTTGTTGCCGGCCCTTTGATGGTGCTCGCTTAACTCTTTCCCTTACTCCCTTCACCCCTCTCGTCCTCACCTTGCCCGGATTACCCACAAACCTCGCCAAGTATCCACTAGATTTGCACACGACCTAGTGCGCCGCCTCCACTTTCTCGGCAGCTTGTGCTCGTCCCAACTTGTTTTTCGTCTCACAAGATTGCCTCGTCAAGCATCCACTTCCTCGACAACTTCTTATTCCTTGTTCTTCGTCCCAAAGCCTTTTGTCGCGCCCCATCCTTCGCCTTGTGCGCTGCGCCCTCGCCTCGTCCGCATCCACTCCCCACTCCCCATTTTTCATCTTAACACTAGATCTCGCACACAACCTAGTACGCCACCCCTTTTTCCTAGTCAACATCCACTTCGCTGCTTCTAGTGCGCCGCGCCCTTGGTCTCGCGCCTTAACAATCTCTAGCTGTTGCAGCTCCATAGCCAAGAAGAAAGCCAATAAAAAACCTCCCCTCCCATAATCCAAAAAAGTGGCCGCAACATGTAAACCTCTTGCCATTGACCCCGACTAGCTCTGTGTTGACAACCCCAATTCCCCTGGCATTTTGGGGAAAGGCTCTTCTACTCCAATTGATGTTCAAACCCACAACCCCAAGACTTCCTCTACTGGTTTTTCATGTACGGATGAGTCCGACATTGGTGAGTCTGATGGCGAGTCCTCCAGCTATGCAGGCTCTTCTAGCTGAGGGGACACCTATGAGTCGGAGGCTTTGTCTCCTCCACACAGCCCATTGGTGCAGCCTGACTTGGTTGTCAGGCGAGATCCAGCGAGGCCCCATTCCCCACTTCCACAACTGAAGGCATTGATGCTCCTATACAACCGACTTCAACTCAAAGTCGGTGGAGAAACTTGTTTTCTTTAAATCGTAGCTCTTCATCTTGCCCTAAACTTCAACATTTTATTGATATTTCAACTACCAAGACCTTTAATTTGGTTGCAGATGACATTGATAATGCATGTAATTTCTGGATTTTGTGTCTTATTGGGTATGTTTCGGGCAAATTCCCGGGCTATAAAGCTTTGAGTAATATTATCTCTAGTTGGAATTGTGAAGCAAAGTTGCACATTCATGAGTCCGGATGACTTGTTTACAAATTTAAAAATGAATTGGATAAATTGAATGTGTTGAGGGGAGGTCCTTATGTTGTTTATGGTAGGCCGTTGATGTTGCGGGAAATGCCAGAGTATTTTGATTTTAACTCAACTGGAATGTCTACGGTTCCTGTTTGGGTTAAATTGCCAAATTTGCCATTGAAGTGTTGGTCCCCTACATGTCTTTCAAAAATTGCTAGTGCCCTCGGAAAACCTATACAATGCGACATGTTGACATCTTCATGTCTAGGCTTTCGTTTGCTAGAATTTTGGTTGAGGTTAACCTTGCAGAAGACCTCCCTCAATTTGTTAAATTCTACTTGCCGAATGGTGTTGTGCATACCCAAGCTGTTGTTTATGAAACATTACCGAAATTTTGCTCTCATTGTAAGGTTATGGGACACTTAATTGCCTCTTGCTCTAAGGCTCCCAAGGATGGGGGAGCTCATATTTCTGGTACAGATGCTGCCATTGCAGCGACGAATGGAGGTTCGAGTGCCAAACAAGGAGTCGGTTGTTGAACATGCATCGCGGGTGGTTAGCACAACCCTAGGTTATATTTAGCCACCGACCCCATGTGTGCTCGAGATTGAGGCAACTGCGGTGGGTGGGAACAGGTCAAGAAAAGGCATCGCAACAACATGCGCTCTCGCAAGAAGCTTCCTGTGGTCTGCAACGAACTTCCTCGACAGGCCAGGAACCGCCTCGGACAAGCAATCTTCCGCCTCGACCAGTGCAAGGTGCTGCTTCTACCGGGCCAACTGTGTTGGCTAAGTAGAGAAAGTCGGATGCAGTAGTAAATAACTTGAACTCAGAAGTAAATGTGGGTTTGGCAGTGGGTATTGCGGTGTTTCGCTGGAAATTTGGTTGACTTGGAAACAACTTCGTTGTGGGTGTAGCCAAAGTTACTGTGGTTGACTCGCTCGCCATGAATGTTTCAGTTGTCCCTCCCCTTCAGTAGTCTGCTCAGCTGAAGCTTGATGCCTCTTCACCCCTCGGCAAGACTGGTAAGGGAAAGGATAAGGTGGGAGGGCATATTGGAGTAACTACTAGGAGGGGTTCGAAACACTCTAGCTCATCCACTAGCGGCAATGGTAGGCATCCGCCTATCACTCCTGCTCTATGATTATACAGTGTTGGAATGTTAGAGGGCTTAACAGTCCTCTAAAGCAGCATGAGGTGATTCAACTCATGAAGAAAAAAAAGGTGGATGTTTGTGGCTTGTTGGAATCTAAAATGCATCCTTCGAAGGTTGCGGCTATGCAAAGGTTTCGGCTGAAAAACTGGAAGTTCTTAACTAATGCATCTGGGTCCTCCTTGGCTCGTATTGTTATTTTTTGGAACCCCTCTTCGGCTCAAGTTGATCTCGTGGACAGCTCTTCTCAAGGCCTTCACTTGATTGTCTTCAACCTTGTGAGTCAAATTAGATTCCATGTTTCCTTTGTTTATGGCTTGCACACCATTGTTGCTAGAAGAGCTTTATGGGATAGTCTTTGCTCTTGGAGCCCCCCGGGTCCATGGATGGTTTTGGGAGACTTTAATTCCTTCTTGTCCCAGGATGACAAATTAAATGGTTGTGCTGTTTCTATGTATGAGATCTCATATTTCAATAAATGTTGTCTTGATTTGGGTTTGCATGACTTGAACTATTCTGGTTGTCACTTTACTTGGTCTAATGGTACTGTCTGGAGTAAATTGGACAGAGTTCTTGTGAACCCTCTTTGGTCCACTCTTCAGAGGCTTGCTCATGTTCACTTTGGAAACTAAGGGCCTTCTCTCGATCACTCGCCTACGTTGTTCGTACTGGACCATCAGAGTTAAAGGGCATCGGAGTTTCAAATTTTTCAACATGTGGGCCTCTCATGATAACTTTCGCATACTCGTTTCGAGGGTCGGCAGATGGAAGTTGTGGGCTCACCCATGTTCTTTTTTGCAAAAAGCTTAAAAGCCTGAGCGTCCTCTTAAGATGCTCAATAGGTCTGCATTTTAGCCACATTTCAGAGAGGATGTCTAGAGCTAAATCGGATCTTGAGATTTTGTAAAATATGCTCCATTCAGACTGGATAATTCCCGACTTGTTCTTGAAGATAAGAGGCTTCGTTGTCAACTCATAAAGCTAAAATCAGTGAAAAGATGTTCTTCAGCGAAGCTCAAATGTAATTTTCTTAAGGATTGTGACTGGGGTACTGGGTTCTTCCATGCTTTAATGAGCCGGAATCATGGAAGAAATTTTATTCCAGCTATTCAGAAGTTTGATGGCTCCCTTTCTATTTCAGAAGAGGAAGTGGGAGAAAAATTTGTAGCCTTTTATCAGAGCCTTTACGGGTGTTCTAAATCAATTATGCCCTTGGATAGAGACATTGTTTTGAGTGGTCCGTGCGTCTCTGTTGAAGCTTGCAGCTTCTTTCTGCGCCTATCTCGAATGAAGATATTAAGCGTGCTTTGTTTGGGATTCAGAATGAGAAAGCTCCGAGGCCGGATGGGTACACTTCTTACTTCTACAAATCTGCCTGGTCGGTTGTGGGTGATGAGTTTTGTTTGGCTATCCAGGATTTCTTTGCCTCTGGGAAGATGCTTAAGCAAATTAATCACTCGGTGATATCCTTGATTCCCAAATCTGCTCATGCTTCTTCTCCTAGTGAATTTCGGCCTATATCCTACTGTAATGTGGTTTACAAGGTTATCTTTAAAATCTTTGTTGATCGTTTGGTTGTTGCTTTGGTGAATATCATCAGCCCTATGCAGAATGCTTTTTTGGGTGGTAGAGTTATGGTGGATAACATTAATCTTGTTCAGGAGCTGCTTCGCTCTTATGGAAGGAAAAAAACCTCGCCTAAATCACTTTTGAAGGTTGATTTTAAGAAGGCTTTTGATTCGGTTCGGTGATTTTTATGCAGGATCTTTTGGAGTTGTTTGGCTTCCCTCCAAAATTTATCCATCCGGTTATGCAAGTGTGTGACAACCACATCATTCTCTGCTGCTATTAATGGGAACCTTTATGGCTTCTTCCCGGAAAAGTGGAATTCAACAAGGTGATCCCTTTCCCCTACCTCTTCATCACTTGCATGAAATATTTCTCCCGATTGCTTAAGCGGATGTCCCGAAGAACAAACTTTCGGGTTTCACCACGATGCAAACCTCTAGGTATAAGCAATCTTGCCTTTGCAGATGATGTCCTATTACTTGCTAGGGAGACAAGTCTTCCATCTCCTCCCTCCTTGACCAGTTGAGGCTTTTTGGGCATGTTTTTGGTTTGGAAATCAACCCTCAAAATCATCCATTTATTTTGGAGGAGTTGGTGATCTGCTTGAGGCAATAGATTATCGGAGAAACGAGTTTCGTAGCCTAGCTCTTTCCCTTTCAAATATCTTGGTGTGCCTCTTAGCCCTCACTAGCTCTTGGTCGGTTAGTTTCCCCTGCTGCATAAGCTTGAGTCTGTTGTTCAGAGTTGGATGGGCAGGCAACTCTCCTATGCGGGAAGGCTTGAGCTTCTGCGTTCAGTTCTTTACGGCATGGTAATTTTTGGATTAGCATTTTTCCCCTTCCGGAAACTGTCATTTTGAAGATTATCCGTATTTGCAGGAATTTTCTTTGGACGGGAAATGTCCAGAAATCTCATAATGCTTTGGTTGCTTGGAAGAACGTCTGTTTGCCTAAACAGGAAGGGGGAGTGGGGCTTTTTGACATAAAGGCTCGTAATAAGGGCTTCCTGGTTAAGCATTTGTGGAACATTCATCAAAAAACGGACTCTCTCTGGATTAAATGGATTCACCATTTCTTTTTGCCGAACCAGACCATTTGGGAGGCGCAAGCTGCTAAAACCTCCTCTCCTCTTTGGAAAGACTCTTATCTTCCTAAAGGACCAGTTAATTCATGACTTCGGCAGTAGCTCTTCAGTAGTGTCTACTTTGACTGGTTGGAATGCTGGTAATAGTTGTCTTTCTGCTAATGTTTATGAGCACTTTAGGGTAAAATGTCATATGATTCGTTGGGCTACGGTGGTTTGGGAGTATTGGTCCTTTCCTAAGCTACGCTTTGTGCTCCGGCTTGCAGATGCTTGGGAAAGCTTAGGACTAAAGACAGATTACATTTCATTCCTGAAGATATTAACTGTGTGCTCTATGGTCAGGAGTTGCAATCGCATTGTCACTTGTTCTTTAAGTGTCAATGGACTTCAAATTTGTGGGGAAATGTGGTTTGTTGGATTCATATTCACCGCCGGATGCCTACTATGTCTAGTGCAATTCGATGGTTAACCCCTAAGAAGAAGAAAATAGAGTTTAAAATGAGAAGAGCATCCCTCGGTATTGTAGTCTACCTAATTAGGGGAGAGAGGAATAAAAGGTTGTTTGATAACTCTTGCTCATCTGTTGAGAGGATCTTCTAGAGATTTCAAGTTATATTCTTTACATTGTTTCACTTCCATGAAAAAGACCACTTTTCAATTGATGTTGGTTGAGTTTGTTGCCAAATATTTGGTTTTGGGGGTTGTTTTTGCTGTTCATTCTGCTCTTACTTCTTGGTTGACCATTCTTTTGTATCATTCTACTGCTGGGACTGGTTGTGTTCTCCATGGGCGCTGCTTCTCCTCATCCGGGGTTGTTTTTTGTTCAGTTCGTTTTCTCTCAATTACTTGTTGAGTTTATTCTCTACTTGCTCGTTATCTTGTTTGCCAGTATTCTAACTGAGTTGTGAACATATATGTTTTCTCTTAGGCTAAGTTTTGGCCTTAGTTTTCTTCATTCTCTTCTTGCTGTTTTTGGCTTGTTGTATGCTTTGATCTATTAATACATACTTACATTTGATAAAAAAGCCTCTTCCCCATTTGGTTCTCTCTCCTCTATGTCCATGGCCAAACGTAGGAGCAAAAAGAAAACCCACTCTCCTTCTTCCATTTCTCCTCGTCAACCTTCCCCTCCCCAATTACGCGAGTTGTGCTAGGGCTTTCATCCCCAAACAATCGTAAGTCCCTCTCGCCAATTTCTATTCCCCTCCTCTTGCCCTTGATCAACAAACCACCGTCCGGACTTCTTCATCATCTCTCAAAAATTTGGGTAATGTTCTTGTGGCCCTTGTTGGTCCTGGTCCTCTATTCAACGACCACAAAGGTGCTCATGCAGCCATGTCTGCTGAAGTTTCTTCCCCATCCAGTGTAGGTGACTTGGACGAAGAAGAGACTTCATCGTGTGTCGATGACTCCAGTTCAAGTGATGATTCTGCTTTGGTTTCAGAGGATGTTCCAATCAGCCCTTCTTTTGTAGCAAAGAGTGTCCCCTCCCTGTCTCTCCTTCGATTCCAGTTGAAGATTCTGCTCCAATTGAGATGCCCTCTACTCCTATTGAAGGTTCTCGCTCCAGTAGAGATACCCTCTGTTCCCATAGGTCGCTGGCAAAACCTTTTGCCTCTAATAGTAGCTCTTCTAATTGCTCTTAACTCAAGCATTATGTCTGCTAGAACCTATAATTTGATTGTTGATGATCTTGATGATGTTTCTTGTGATTTGTGGAAATCTTGCCTCATTGGATATGTCTCGGGTAAATTTCCGGGTTACAAAGCTTTGAGTAGTATTATTTCAAATTCTTGGCATTGTGAAGTTGTGCTTAACATTCAGGTATCTGGCTGGTTGGTTTACAAATTCAAAAATGAGGTGGAAAAGCTTGTAGTCTTACGTGGTGGCCCTTATCTTATCTATGGTAGACCGTTAATACTGCGAGAAATGCCTGAGTACTTTGACTTTAATTCGACTGAAATGTTTATTGTTCCGGTGTGGGTCAAGTTGTTGGTCCTCAACTTGTCTTTCTAAAATTGCTAGTGTCTTGGGAAAACCTATTCAATGTGATTTGTTGACGACTTCCATGACTCGGCTTTCCTTTGCTAGAATTTTGATAGAAGTGAATTTGCTTGAGGACCTCCCACAATCTATTGTTGTTTGCTTGCCAAATGGTGTTTCCATTGATCAACAGGTGGTTTATGAAACATTGCTGAAATTCTGCAAACATTGTAATGTCTTTGGGCACCTAGTTGAAGCTTGTTCTAAAGCTTTGGTTGATGGAATTTTGGACCCAAGAAGTATCTCACGGAGCCTCTTATACCAGCTGCCACGGAGAAAAGTAATAACAACAAGAGGGGCATATCCGAGTGCTCGGGAGCGACGAACCTACTACGACTATTGTCGGTCCGATGGAGAAGCTCTCGCTTCGGTCTAGTACCTCTAGGTGCAAGTGGTCGAAAGTGATGGCACAACAGATTCCCTTCATCCTCAAGTGACCCCATGTTTGCAGAAGTGGCAGCAGTAGTTGGGGTTTGGGAAACAGTCAAGAAGAAGAAGCATGGCAGCAGGCATGCGTGATAATTCTACATGGGTGATAATTCGCAGTGGCAACCTCGGCTAATCCCGGTGTTTCAGCGCGGTTCCAAGGCGAGAAAAGTGTTGCAGCGAATGTCGACTTGGGGCAAGCTAAGGACGACATCTCTCGAGGAATAACCACTAGAAAAGGAGCTAAAAATACCGATTCTGTATCCAGTAGCCATGGTAGGACCTCTCCTACCATTCTTGCGCTCTGATGATTATCCATTGCTGGAATGTTAGAGGGCTCAATAGTCCTCTAAAGCAACATGAGGTTGTTAGTCTCATAAAGAAGAATAAAGTCGATGTTTGCGGTTTGCTGGAAACTAAGTTGCATCTTTCTAAGGCTGAGGCTCTGCAAAAGTCCCGGCTTAGGCACTGGAAGTTTTTGACGAATGTGGTTGCGTCTTCCATTGCTAGAATTGTCATTTTTTGGAATCCTTCCATGGTTAAGGTGGATTTGGTTAATTGCTCAACTCAAGGTGTTCATGTTATTATTTGTTGCCTTGTGAGACAAGTTAACTTTCATGTTACCTTTGTTTATGGTTTGCACACCATTGTTGCTATGAGAAACTTGTAGGAGAATATGCGTATGTGGAGTCCTTCGGTTCCTTGGATGGTGTTGGGGGATTTCAATTCTATTTTGTCCCAAGATGGTTGTGCAGCCTCTATGTATGAAACTGTTGATTTTAATAAATGTTGTTATGATTTGGGCTTGTTTGATCTTGTTTACTCTGGTTGCCACTTTACTTGGTCTAATGGGAATATCTGGAGTAAAATTGACAGGGTTCTAGTTAATCCTTTTTGGGCTTCTCTCCGACTTTTTGCCCATGTTCATTTCGCCTTGATCATAAGGATAAGGGGCGCTGTAGTTTCAAGTTCTTTAATATGTGGACCTCTCATGTTGACTTTCTTCACATTGTTGCAGAGAGCTTGCATTTAGAGGTTATGGGTTCTCCCATGTTTTCCTTTTGCAGGAGACTTAAGGCATTGAAAAACCCTTTGAAGAATCTTAATAAGCTGCATTTTGGTCACATTTTTGAAAGAGTTTCAAGAGCTGAATCTGCCTTAGACTCCATGCAAACCGTCCTGCACGGGGATCCAAATAACTCCCAGCTTGTTCTTGAAGATAAAAAGCTCCGCCTTAGCTCATCAATCTTAAGGCTGCTGAGAAAATATTTTTTAGCTCGAAGCTAAAGTGTATTTCCTTAAAGATTGTGATAGAGGTACTCGGTTCTTTCATGCGTTGATAAGCAAGAAGCATGGTCAAAGTTTTATCCCTACTATTAAGAAAGTAGATGGTCAACTAATCTGCTTCGTTGGAGGAAGTTGGCGCAGATTTGTGAACTTCTTTCGTAACCTCTATGGGGCTTCCAAATCTACCTTGCCCTTGGATATTGGTATTGTCCACAAAGGCCCATGTCTCTCAATTAGCTCGGGTGAGCTCTTTTCGGCTCTTGTTTCTAATGCAAATATTAAGAAAGCTTTATTTGGTATTGGGAATGAAAAGGCTCCGGGATTGGATGGGTATTCTTCATTCTTCTTCAAATCTCCTTGGTCGGTTATTGGGGATGATTTTTGTGTTGCAGTTCAGGATTTCTTTCTTTCTAGGAGGATGCTTAAGTAGATCAATCACTCGGTCATTTCCCTTATTCCTAAATCTGCCCATGCTTCATCTCCTTGTGACTTTCGACCAATCTCTTGCTGCAATGTGATTTACAAAGTCATTGCAAAAATTCTTGCTAATCGCTTGGCCATGGCCTTGGGAGATATTATTAGTCTTATGCAGAATGCCTTCTTGGGTGGTAGAGCTATGACAGATAATATCAATCTGGTTCAAGAGTCGCTTCGGCAATATGGCAGAAGAAGTCCTTCCTCAAATCTCTCATTAAAGTGGACTTTAAAAGGCTTTTGACTCGATCCAATGGTCTTTTCTTCGAGATTTGTTGGGGATGTTAGGCTTCCCTGCTAAGTTCACCCACCTGGTCTTGCAATGTTTTGAAACCACTTCTTTCTCTATTGTGGTGAATGGTAATCTTTATGGCTTCTTCTTAGGAAAGAGTGGAATTCAGCAGGGGATCCTCTCTTGCCTTATCTCTTCATCATTTGTATGAAAAAAATTTCTCGTATGCTTATGGGATTGTCTAGGCTCCAAACCTTTCGCTTTCCATCCGTAGTAAAAGCCTATGGTATTAGTCATCTTGTGTTCGCTGATGATGTTATTCTCGCTTCAGTAGGTGACAAGCCTTCATTCATCGCTCTCCTTCATCGATTCATGCATTTTTGGCGGACTTCAGGTTTGGAGATGAATCCTCCAAATCCTCTATCTTTTTTTTTTTTTGTGGGGGTTAGAGATAGCTTAATTGAAGAGATCATCCGTGCTTCAGGGTTTACTGAAGGGTCCTTTCCTTTCAAATATCTTGGTGTACCCCTTTAGTCCTCATCGGCTCCTAGTTAGCTAGTTTTCTCCTATGCTCCTCAAGCTTGAGGGGGCGGTTCAAAGTTGGGTGGGCAAGCATCATTCTTTTGTAGGAAGGCTTGAGCTCTTGCGTTCTGTCCTTTATGGCATGGTTCAATTTTGGATTAGCATCTTCCCTTTTCTAGATACAATCATTTCTAACATCATCTGTATTTGCAGGAATTTCTTATGGACTGGCAATGTGCAAAATTCCAACTCGACTTTGGTTGCTTGGAAAAAAGTTTGTTTGCCAAAGCAAGAAGGTGGGGTGGGCCTTTTTGACATCAAAACATGTAATAAGAGCTTCCTGGTCAAGCACCTATGGAATATCCATCTCAAAGCCGATTCTCTATGGATTAAATGGGTTCATCACTACTTCCTTGCGAATCTCTCGCTTTGGAGGCTCAAGCATCGAAAACCTCCTCCCTGCTGTGGAAAACTCTCATCTCCTTAAAGGGACAACTTATTCAGGAATGTGGGAGTAGTTCAAATGCTATTGCTACCTTGAATAGTTGGAATGCCGATCATCTGGTTGTCTTTCAACGAATTGCCTATGATTTTTTCCAAGTGAAGGGTTGCAAGGTCCGCTGGGATACAATGGTGTGGGAGCAATGGTCCTTACCTAAGCATTGCTTTGTGTTGTGGCTTATGGTGTTAGGGAAGCTAAGGATCATTTGCATTTTATTCCCTTAGACCCTAGTTGTGTCTTTTGCAATCAGGAGTAGGAATCGCATGGTCATTTGTTCTTTAAATGTCAATGGACTTCAACTTTGTTCGTTGGTTACATGTCCATCGTCATATGAGTTCTCTAACTAGTGTTATTCGAGGCCTTACCCCTAAAAGGAAAAACATGGAGCACTGTAATGAGAAGAGCCTCTCTTGGCATTTCAGTTTACTTCATATGGTAGTAGAGAAACAAGAGGCTTTTTGACAACTCTTTTTCCATTTTCACGTTGATGATCATTTCTCCATGGATGTGGGATGAATGGTTTGTAGTTCTTAGTGTTCTATGATGGGTTGTTGTAGGTTGTTATTGTCTATGTGTTTGGTCTCTGCGGTTAGTTAAATTGTTGTTTTGTTTTTCTTTTTGTATGAGTTAGTTGGTTTGTTTAGTTGTCTTTAGTTCATTGTTTGGGAGCATGTTCCCGTTTTAGCTTCCATTTGTTCTCCTTTTGTATTATTTCTCTTTGAACTTAATAAACTTACATTTGATAAAAACAAAGAGCTTTCTGGTAGAAGAAAGAGCTCTTAGTTAGGATGCTCTCCCTCCCCTCCCCGTTGGTCTACCATGTAACCTCCCGACCCATAGTTTCCTTTCTCCTCTTCCCTCTCGCCTTAGGGCCCTAACTGCAGTCTCTTCCCCTTTGTTTGTTTTCTTGCTATGTATCTTGTTTCCCTTCACGCTCAATCCATGCCTAAATTTCAACTCTTGTTTCCATCCATTTTCCCGCCAACTCTAGTTTCCCCTTCGTGTCTCTAGCATTTGTTCCTCTTTGTTTGTCTAGTTTCCTCTCCAGTTTGCTTTCGTTGTTTCTGTGTCTCCTGTCTCATTTAGAGTCATTTCATGCCCTAATTTCAATATCTTGTCCCTTTCCTCGCTAGGCCATAGATCCCCTTCGTGTCCTAGCTTTTGTTCTTTGTTCGTCTGGTTTCTTCTCCAGCTTGTGTCTTTGTTTCTATCCCCGCTTCCTGTCCTCTAATCTTTCTCCTCCCTTCTTGTGTTTCTTCCATGGACAAACAGAATGCAAAGAAAACATCTCCATCTTCCTCCTCCCGTCCCCCTCCTTCCCGTTAGTCCCACCCTCCCGCATACGTGATTTTGGGTCTTCCTCTCCCCCAAAAACCAAAGGTCCCATTCAAATTTCTCCTCCTGTGTTGAACTTTATGGGTACTGTTCCTCCACCACTGGTGTGTTGGTCATCTCTGTGTTCCACAGATTATGCCTCCTCAACCCTCTAACTCGTAAATTCCTCCTACTATGAGTCCTCCTAAATTGGCACCTTCACCAGCTTGATTTGTCTAGCGCCGAGGATTCTAAGGGTGAAGATTCATCCTCTTGTGACTCGATTTTAGTTCGCATTATGGGTCCCCTGACTTGGTTACTTTGGAGCACATTGCTCGCCGACCTCTCTCTCGCTTCCTCAACCCTCGCTGATTCGGAAGGTCCTATTCCTGAAGTTCCTGCCGCTTCCCTCCGGTATTTGATAGCCTCGCTCTCTCGGCCCTTGGAGAAATTTATTTGCTTCAAACCGTAGCTCTACTAGTGGTTCTCATCTTATTCATTATTCTAAAATTAATTCTATTGCAAAGTGCCATTTTGAATGATGATTTAGATTGTGCTTGTGATGTGTGGAAATCATGCTTAATTGGTTATGTTTCTAGGAGGTTTCCGGGTTTAAAGCCCTCAATAGTATTATAGCTAACACTTGGCGCTGTGAAGTTGTGTTGAATATACATGATTTAGGTTGATTTATAAATTTCAAAATGAGGTTGATAGAATTGTTGTGTTAAAGGGAGGACCATACCTTGTCTTCTGCAGACTTCTAATTCTAAAGGAGATGCTCGAATTTTTTGATTGTAACTCTACTGAGATGTCCACTATCCCCGTGTGGATTAAATTGTCAAATCTTCCCTTAGATGTTGGTCTTTGAAGTTTTTATCTAAGATTGCTAGTGTTGCGGGAAGCCAATTCAAAGTGACATGCTCACCTCTTTTATGTCCTGGTTTTCCTATGCCCGTGTTTTGGTGGAAATTGATCTTCGTAAGACTCTCCCAGATTAAATTGCTATTTGTCTACTCGAATGGTGTTGTCATTAACCAAAGGGTCATTTCTAAACTCTTCCAAGTTCTACAATTTCTGTAATGTTATTGGGCATCTTGTTGATTCTTGCTCTAAATTGCCTAAGGATTTAGGAGGTGGTATTCCTTATGAAATTGCTGCTTCTTTGGTAAGTAAATCCCCACCGAGAGGGATAATGGAGGGAATGTGCAGGTTTCGAGGGCGGAGTCCCTTGCAAGCCTCTGCTGCTACTACTACGCTATGGTTAATGCTTAGCTGCAAGACCCCATGTTATTTGAGGTCGCTACCGCTGTCCATGATTGGGAGCCTCGTGCCAAGAAACATCTCGAGTAATAGACGACCAAAGACGAAGACCATTGGCTCAGGAAGTTCAAGCAGCAAGTTCTACTCTCGGCAGAGATAGTGCTACCGCAAAGGGTAAATCGGTTGAGGCGCTTTGATTGGGTCTCGTTGACACAGCTTTGGTGGCTTCAGATAGTGTTTCTATAGGGTCCACTCTAGGCATGAACTGTGAGGGTATGAAGGGCAAGTTGGTCGGGTTGTTTTGCACCACCAACTATAACAAATTTGAGCTTGGGTATGAAGCCACAGTCAGTGGGTATCTCGGTGTCAAGGTGGTTCAAGAGCTGAGTTAACAACGAGCTTTAGTCTTCGAAGGGATTGGGTCAAGGAGTTCACACAGGGAAGGGTTTCCACTCAAAATCATTTTTATCAAGCTGGACATGGTAGGATTCTTCCTACCACCACTCCTTATGATGATAGTTAAATGTTGGAATGTTAAAGGGCTTAATAGTCCTCTAAAGCAAGCATGAGGTGGTGAATCTCATGAAGAAATCTTCAATTGATGTTTGAAGTTTGTTGGAGACTAAGCTTTCCTTGTCTAAGGTTGTGGTTCTTTAAAAATTTTGGCTACGAAGTGGAATTTTCTCGACGAATACTGCTCCGTCTTCTATGGCTCGCATTATTGTTTTTGGAATCCCTCTACGGTTTATGTTAATCTTGTTAGTAGCTCCTCGTCAGTGTTCATGTCTCACGTATGTAGTCTTGTGAGTCTAATTAGCTTCCATATTACTTTTGTTTATGGGTTACATACTTTTGTTTATGGGTTACATACTATTGTTGCTAGAAGAACTCGGGACAGCTTTTTTGAGTGGTGCCCCTCGAGCCCATGTATGATTTTAGGTGATTTTAATTCTCTTTCATCTCAAGATGACAAGTTGAATGGTAGTGTTGTACCTATGTACAAGACTAATGATTTTAATAAATGTTGTCTTGATTTGGGTTTATATGATCTCAACTACACTGGATGTCATTTTACTTGGTCTAATGGTTCTCGTTTGGAGTAAATTGGACAGAGTCCTTGTTAACCTAATTTGGTCCTCCTTCACCGAATTGCTCATGTCCATTTTGGTAACCAAGGGGCATTCTCGGACCACTCTCTAGCTATGGTTCCGCTGGATCCCCAAGCTATAGGGCATCGCAACTTCAAATTTTTAACATGTAGGCTTCTCATACGATTTTCTCCACATTGTTTCGAGGGTCGGTAGCAAGAAGTTATGGGTTTCCTATGTTTTCTCTTTGCAAAAGGCTTAAGGGTTGAAGCTTCGCTTAAGTTGCTAAATCAGCTCTATTTTAGTCACATCTCCGAAAGGGTTGCCCGGCCGAATCAGATCTTGATCTTTGCAATCCGCTCTTCACATGGACCCCACTAATCCCGACTTGTTCTTGAAGACAAGAAACTTCAGTATTCAACTTATCAACCTAAAGTCTTCAAAAAATGTTTTTGGGCAAAAGCTAAAGTGTGATTTCCTTAAGGATAGTGACAGAGGTTCCCGGTTTTTCATGCCTTGTTGAGCCGTAGTATGGTAGAAATTTTCTCCCAGCAATTTAGAAGTCCAATGGTTCTTTTTTCTTTCTTAGTGAAGGAAGTTGAAGTGAGTTTGTGGACTTCTTTATGAACCTCTATTGTTCCTCGAAGTTTACCTTGCCTTTGGATAGAGACATTATTTGTAATGGTCCTTGTCTCTCTACTTCTTCTTGTGGGATTCTTTCACTACTGCTTCTAATGATAATATTAAAGCAACTTTATTTGAGATTGAGAATGATAAGGCCCTGGGTCGGATGGGTACACCACTTTTTCCTTGAAGCTGCTTGGTGAGTTGTCAAGGATGATTTTTGTGTTGTTGTCCAGGATTTCTTTGCCTCCGGGAAAATGCTCAAGTAGATTAACCACTCGGTTATATCTCTTATCCCTAAGTCATCTCACGCTTCCTCCTTCGTGATTTTCGCCCATCTCCTCGTTGCAATGTGGTTTATAAAGTCATCTCCAAAAGCCTTGTCGGCTGGTTAGTCGTAGCTTAGGGAGACATCATCACCCTATGCGAATGCCTTCCGGGTGGTAGAGCTATAGTGGATAATATAAATCGGTCCAAGAGTTGCTTCGTCAATATGGTGAAAGAGAACCTCGCCTAAGTCCCTTTTGAAGATTGACTTCAAAAGGCTTTTGACTCAGCTCGATGGAAGTTTTTGTGGGATCTCGTTAGTTGCTCTAGGTTTTCCTTCCCGCTTTGTCCATCTTGTTATGCAATGTGTGGAGTCATTTTCTTTCTCGGTTGCTATTAACGGAATCTCTATGGCTTCATTCTAGGGAAAAGTGGTATTCGGCGGGAGATCCTCTTTCTCCTTACTTGTTTATCACCTGCATGGAATATTTTTCCGGTTACTCTCGAAGGCATCCCAACAATCGATTTGAGTTTCATTCGCAATGTGAGCCCCTTCAGACGCTTATCTTGCTTTTGCTCGATGATGTTCTCTTGCTTGCTAGGGGTGATAAGCCTTCCATCCTTTCTCTTATGGGTCGGTTATGGATTTTGGGGCAAGTTTCTGGTTTGGAGATTAACCCTCTAAATCCTCTTTTTTGGAGGGGTCCTGATTGCGTGAGATAGTAGATTATTCTTGAAATTGGTTTCAGCATGTGTCTCTTCCTTCAAATATCTTGGAGTGCCCCTTAGCCCTTATCGCCTCTTGGTTAGCCAATTCTCTTATCTTCTTCGTAAGCTTGAAGTCGCTTCTTCTTCGTAAGCTTGAAGTCGCTGCTCGGAGTTGGGTTGGCAAGCATCTCTCTTTGTCTGGTAGGTCGGAGCTTTTGCTTTCCATCCTTTATGGTATGGTGCAATTTTGGCTCAACACCTTCCCTATTCCGAAACCGTTATCTTGCAAATTGTTCACATCTGCAGGAACTTTTTGTGGTCCGGGAATGTTCGAATTCTCATTCACTCGATTGCTTGGAAATCGGTCTATTTGCCTAAGCATGAAGGGGGCTAGGCTTTTTGACATAAAGCTCACAACAAGAGTTTCCTGGTTAAGCACTTTTGGAATATTCATCGAGGCTAATTCCTATGGATAAAATGGATCCATCATTATTTTCTCCCTAACCTCTCTGTCTGGGAGGCATGAGCCGTCAAAGCCTCCTCTCCTCTCTAGAAAACTCGATATCCCTTAAGGACAAGCTACTTGCTGACTTTGGGGGCAACTCTCCTATTGTTGCTACTATGACTTGTTGGAATGTTGGTGATGATTGCTTTTCTGCTAAAGTTTATGACCACTTTCGGGTTAAAGGCCGTGAAATCCATTGGGATAGGGTGGTTTAGGAGAACTGGTCCTTACGGAAGCATTGTTTTGTGTTTTGGCTTGTAGTGTTAGGGAAGTTGAGAACTAAGGATCGCCTGCACTTCGTTCCTGTTGATACCAATTGTGTTTTTTATAACCACGACCTGGAATCTCACTGTCACTTATTCTTCCAGTGTCCCTGGACTTCATCTCTATGGGGTAGCATCGTTTATTGGCTTCATATTCCTAGTCGGTTGCCTACCCTGTCTAGTGCTATTCGTGGGTTAGCCTCTAAGAAGAAAAACATGGTCCATAAAATGAGGAGAGTCTCTCTTAGCCTTGTTGTCTACCTGATATAGGAAGAAAGGAATAAAAGGCTTTTTGGCAGTTCTCAAACATCTATGGATAAGATATTCCGGAGATTCCAAGTCCTCTTCTTCACTGTGTTCCACTTCCATGGTAAAGACCACTTCTCCATTGATGTTGGTTGAGTTGTCTGCTGAGGTTTTGTTGGGCTTTGGGTAGTCTGTATAAGGTTGTTTTGTTGTTTATTTCTAGTTAGTTTTGCCCGGTTGTGAGCTTGGTGTTTTGTTCTCTTGTTTGTTGGTTTTTCCATTGTTTTCTTCTTTAGTTTGTTGTTTGGGAGCATGTTCTCATCCCAACTGCTTTCTTTTTTTTGTTTTGTGCCCCATTTTTGTTTCGTTTTGGTATTAATATACTTACATTTGACCAAAAAAAGAAAGAGCTTTCTGGTAATCCTGTTCAATGTGATGTGTTAACGTCCTCTATGTTCCGGCTGTCATTTGCTAGAATTCTTGTGGAGATTGATTTGCTTTCTGATCTTAAGCATTCTCATGTGCATTGCATACGCCTAACGATGCATCTTTGAATACAAAAATTGTTTATGAAATTTTGCCGAGATTTTGCAAGCATTGTAGAGTTATTGGCGATTGATTGTGCATCAAAAGTATTGTTAAATCTCTTATTTTACATATGTATTTATTAGTTTTATTTGGGATTTTATAATAATTGATGTGCTTTTAGTAAATTTCTCTTAATGTTTCGACAAGTTTTTTTGAGCTTAAATGAATTATTTCAGGAAATTTAAATGTCGAAATTTGGAAGAAAGAATTGGAGGAGAAATCTATGGAAAGCTAGAGGAAAGATTGTTACTTTATCTTGGGTCAAAAAGAAGAAAGATTCAGCTAAAAATGAGGAAAAAAATCGGACACAAAAATCTTCTACAAGTTGCCGAAATAATAAGTT
The DNA here is from genome assembly GCA_032356905.1 of Salix exigua. Lineage (NCBI taxonomy): Eukaryota > Viridiplantae > Streptophyta > Magnoliopsida > Malpighiales > Salicaceae > Salix > Salix exigua. Next base: position 9,796,096 of record CM063604.1, read on the forward strand.
TTTCAGAACACCTTTCGGAGTTTCAGTCATAACTTTTGACTCCAAGATCCAAATTGTGTGGTTTTTGATGTTCTGGAAAGCTAACAGATAGGCCTACAACTATGTGTCTAATAGCTGTCTCCAGAAAACGCTTCTAAAGTGGGGTAAAGTGCAGTACAAAGTTGGCATCAAATCAGGCACAAGAATATGCTCCAAGTTGCCAACATAATGAGTTTTCCAGAACACCTTTCGGCGTGTCGGTCATATCTTTTGACTCAGAGATCCAAATTATATGGTTTTTAATGTTCTGGAAAGCTAACAGAAAGGGCTATAAATATGTGTCTAATAGCCTTCTCCAAAAAACGCTCAGAAAGAGGGTTAAATTGCAGTCCAAGTTAGCTTCAAATCTGTCTTGCAATAGTTTTCCGAGATTGTGTTTTGTTCTTCTTGTTTTAGATTTCAGTTTTATTTAAGTTGTAAAACCTATTATTCCAATTTGATTCAGGTTATTTCATGTTTATTAAAGTGTTTTTATATATAATTATGGTTGGCTAATCTCTTTCTTGGATCCAAATCAAGGATGATGGTGATTGAGGTGAGTTCTTTAAGATATGAATGAATCTTAATGTCTATCTTCACTTTTTCTTCATGAATGTTTTGTTATTGCAAGGAAATTTTAGAAATCATCTAAGTAATGTTATAATCTTGAATTTTTATGAACAAAACTTAGTTTTGGTATAGAGATTGCTTGATTCAATGTCTTACTTAATATGAAAACACTCGTTGATTCTTAAGCAATAATCATCTTCATGTTTTAGATCTTCATTGTAATATCTTCCGACCTAATATCACCATCGTTGATATTAGGTTGAGTTATCACCCCCAACTTAGATTTTGCTAGTCCTCAAGCAAAACAAAACATAAAACTGTTGAAATAAAAATAATAATAACCATAATTAGATTCGACTCATTACACTTAAAGGACCTATCATGCAAACATTGGTATCTTCAACTTGTTGTGTACACAATAGCGAATAAAGAAAAATAAACATACTCACATTCTCTAAATCAAATATCCATACAAAATTCCAAATTCAATCGTATTTATCATGCAACCAACATAATTAATTCATGCAAAACTCGACTTGTAATCTTCCCTTCTTTCCACTACAAACAAGGTAGCAAACTAGAGAAATAACTATCTATATATATTTTTCTTTTTTTCTTTTTTTTCTTTTGTGTGAACTTTATTTGTTCTTTTTCTTTAAGTGGTCACTTCCTTTTGACGTGAATACAAACATTTGTGATGAATGCACCCGGTTACTCACAAAGTCACACACTTAAAGTGCTTTGCATACTCATATTTCAAGTCGCTGCTTGACGTAAAGATAAACATTTGTGATGAATACCCCTAGTTACTGAGCAACTCAAAACATTGGAGTAGGTTGAACTTTGCACACATCTATTTATTTAATTATTACTCTATTTACTTAAACCTTGTTTAGGACTAGATTAAAAGGGATGATCACAAGTAAAGCATCACACTCATCTTTTATGCATGATCACACAACTCACACAATTTTTTAAGGAAAGATGTACTTCAATAATCTTAAAGAAAAACAAAATATGTTATATCTTGCTTTATAAGATATTATCTATCCCAAATTAAAGCATGCAATGTTCAACACAATAATGAATCCAAAAATGTAATGCTGATCCTAATTAAGTCTCACTCACATACAAATGCATTTTTTTTCTTTCAAACAAGCATGGCCATCTCAAACATTCAACACAATCAAATATCCAAAATTAAGTTTTAAATTATCCTTAATTAAAAAAATAAGAATAAAGATTAGAAAACTATTACTCCCTTTTTTTTTCAAGGATGAATGTCTGATTGAATTGGACATGAGCTGACTTCTTGCTTGAGCTTTTTTTTTCTTCTTCTTTTTTTTTAACCTGCATATCACAACTAAAAGAAAATATCAAACCAATTTTTTTTTTTTTTTTTGAAAATAAAACAAAACCTCATACCCCCCAACTTAAAATAATGCATTGTCCCTAATGCATGAACAAGTAAACAAGAGTTGGAAGAATAAGAGAGAGAGAGAAAAAAAACAAAAAAAATAAAAATAAATAAAAACACATTAATTCTGATACTGCAATGGCATTGGATCATCAAGATCCAATGTCTCAACTTCAGCCACAAAGTTTTCAAGATAAGGTTTCAATCGATGACCATTTACTGTGAAAACATTTCCATTCTTATGATTTTCTACCTCAACAGCACCATGCTCAGAGATGGATTTAATCACAAATGGACCAATCCATTTTGTTCTCAACTTCCCAGGAAAAAGATGTAATCGTGAATTATACAAGAGAACCTTTTGACCAACATGAAAGGATTTTCTAAGAATATGTTTATCATGCAAAGTTTTCATCTTATGTTTTGAAATTTTTGCATTTTCGAATGCATCATTTCTCAACTCCTCTAATTCATCCAATTGAAGTTTTCTATTTTTTCCAATCTCATTTTCATTGTCATTGAATTGCCGAATGGCCCAATATGCACGGTGCTCAATCTCAACAGGGAGATGACAAGGCTTTCCATAAACTAGCCTATAAGGAGACATTCCTAAAGAGGTTTTGTAAGCAGTGCGATATGCCCACAAAGCATCGACTAGTCGTAAGGACCAATCTTTACGGTTTGGGTTGACTGTTTTCTCTAGAATGTTCTTGATTTCCCTATTTGCCAACTCAGCTTGGCCATTAGTCTGTGGGTGATAAGGGGTACTGACCTTGTGAATCACACCATATTTTCTCATCAAAATCCCAACAGGCTTGTTACAAAAATGTTTTCCCCCATCACTAATCATAGCCCTGGGCATGCCAAAACGAGAGAAAATATGTTCTTTCAAGAATTTGACCACAACTCGATGGTCATTGGTTCGAGATGCAATGGCCTCCACCCATTTAGACACATAATCAACAGCTAACAGGATGAATTGGTAACCAAATGAACTTAGAAAAGGTCCCATGAAATCAATCCCCCAACAATCAAATATTTCCAAAACAAGAATGGGGTTAAGGGGCATCATGTTACGCCGAGTGAGATTACCTAGGCGTTGGCATCGATCACATGCAACACAGAACGCATGGACATCTTTAAACATGGTGGGCCAATAAAAACCACACTGCAAGATCTTGGCAGTGGTTTTCTTGGAAGAGAAATGCCCACCACAGGCTAATGCATGACAAAAATTAATGACACTTGGAATTTCATGATCAGGGATGCACCGCCTAACAATTTGGTCAGGGCAGTATTTAAATAGGTAGGGGTCATCCCAAAAAAAGGTACACACGTTGCGCAAGAATTTATGTTTGTCAAGTTTAGACCAATGAGAAGGAATCTGACTTGTGGCTAGGTAATTTGCTATGTCAGCATACCATGGAGAGCCAATGTTGGAGACATTACCTGCAAAAAATAAATTTTCATCAACAAAGAGTTCATTTATTGGAGATTCATCTACTATGTTCTCATAGCTTGAAAGACGGGATAAATGATCAGCCACTACATTCTCTACTCCCTTTTTATCTCGAATTTCAAGGTTAAACTCTTGGAGTAGGAGGATCCATCGCATCAAACGTGGCTTGGAATCTTGTTTTGTGAGCAAGTATTTCAGTGCTGCATGATCGATGAAAACAATAACAAGAGATCCAACCAAATAAGACCGAAACTTGTCTAAAGCAAATACCACGACTAAGAGTTCTTTTCAGTTGTAGTGTAATTCAATTGAGCATCATTCAAAGTTTTGCTAGCATAATAAATTACATGATGTTTCTTATCTTTTCTTTGCCCTAAAACAGCACCTATTGCAAAATCACTAGCATCACACATCAGTTCAAATGGTAAAGACCAATCGAGAGCTTGCATAATTGGTGTAGTGGTCAACAACCCTTTAAGCTTTTCAAAAGCTTCTTGACATTTTGAGGTCCAATCAAATTGGGCATCTTGTGACAACAAGTTACACAATGGTTTGGCAATGGTACTTGAATGAATGAATGAATCTTCGGTAAAAACCAGCATGTCCTAAAAGGATCTCACATCTTTCACGATCCTGGGGTAGGTAATTTTGAATGACTTCAACTTTTGACTTATCTACCTCTATCCCTTTTGAAGAGACAATGTGACCTAAGACAATGCCATGTGTCACCATAAAATGACATTTCTCCCAATTAAGTACAAGATTGCTCTCCTCACACCTTTCAAGAACTTTTTCTAAATGCATTAGACACAACTCATAAGAATCCCCATAAACTGAAAAATCATCCATGAAAACTTCCAAAAAATTTTCCACCATGTCACTAAAGATACTCATCATACACCTTTGAAAAGTGGCTGGTGCATTACACAAGCCAAAGGGCATTCTTCTATAAGCATAGGTACCAAAAGGACAAGTGAACGTGGTTTTTTCTTGGTCTTCTAATGAAATCTCAATTTGATTGTAACCTGAGTATCCATCAAGAAAACAATAGAAAGCTCTTCCTGCTACTCTTTCAAGCACTTGGTCTAAAAATGGAAGAGGAAAATGGTCCTTCCTAGTCACCATGTTCAACTTACGGTAATCAATGCACATACGCCATCCAGTTTGAATTCTAGTTGGCACTAGCTCATTATTTGCATTCTTCACTACCGTGACTCCAGATTTCTTAGGGACAACTTGGGTTGGACTAACCCATTTTGAGTTTGCAATGGGATAAATGATACCGCATCAAGTAATTTAAGAACTTCTCCTCTCACTACTTCCTTCATGGTTGGGTTCAATCGTCTTTGCATTTGCCTCACTGATTTAGCCTCTTTTTCAAGATAGATTCTATGTGTACATAAAGAGGGCTAATTCCTTTCAAGTCAATAATTGTCCACCCAATTGCTTTCTTGTGTTTTCTCACCACTTTCAAAAGCTTTTGTTCCTGCTCTATGCTAAGTTTTGATGAAATCACAATAGGATATGATTCATCTTCCCCTAGAAATGCATACTTAAGATCACTCGGTAAAGGCTTCCTTTCTGGCTTATAAGGTTGAACAAGAGATGTCTCAACTTTCACTTGGGCTGAAATCAAAGGCTCAAACAATGGAGTCCATTGACCTGTTGACATAATAGGCATTGGATCTAGATATGTCTCGAGTTCTCTTACTTCCTCATCAACACATTCCAAAGAACAAAATCTTTCATCATGAATTAAAGTTCTCTCTAATGGATCCTTTATCCCTTCTCTCTCAAAGTGTTCTTGACAAACAGTTTGAATCAAATCCACCTCTCTAATGTCCTCATGTTCACCAATTTGTTTGGAAATATTGAAAATATTCATCTCTAATGTCATATTTCCAAAAGACAATTTCATCACCCCATTCCTACAGTTAATTAAAGCATTGGATGTAGCTAGGAAAGGTCTACCTAAGATGACTGGGATGGAAGCATTAGAACCTTGAGCAAGTGAGGTGTCTAACACTCCAAAATCAACAGGAAAGTAGAATTTATCTACTTGGATCAATACATCCTCAACAACACCCCTAGGAATCTTGATTGACCTATCGACTAATTGAAGGGTGATTCGAGTAGGCTTGATTTCCCCTAGACCTAATTGTTTGTAAACAGTGTAGGTTATTAAATTCACACTTGCTCCTAAATCCAACAAAGCTTGGTCTATCTTATGACTTCCAATAATGCATGAAATGGTGGGACAACCAGGATCTTTGTATTTGGGAGGGGTCTTAAAGCCGGATGATGGCACTGGCATGTTCAGTGAGAAAGGCTTTTTCTTTCACATTCAATCTCCTTTTGACTGTGCATAAGTCCTTAAGGAACTTTGCATAAGATGGGACTTGTTTAATTGCATCAAGGAGTGGAATGTTTACCTTTACTTGTTTGAACAATTCATAGATTTCCGAATTCATAAGATCATGTTTAGATTTTCCTAACCTTTGTGGAAATGGTGGTCTAGGAACAAATTCTAAATCACTCACTTTGCCTCCATTTTTTGTTGAATCATCTCCTTTCTCACTCTTCTCTCTCTCATTTATCTCACCTTCTTTCTCACTCAAGCTCTCATTTGTCACTTGTGTTTTGATTCCTTCTTCACTTTCCCTGGATTTCTCCTCCACAATTCCTTTAGGAATCCCAAAACCTATAGCTTTGTCAATAATCTTTCCACTTCTGAGGGTGGTGATGGCTTGGATTTGTTCATGGTTTGAGGATTCACCGGGTGAGGATTCACTTATATGCATCTGACCTCTAGGATTTGGCATTGGTTGAGCTGGGATTTTTCCCTTCTCTTGAATGCTTAGTGATTGAGTCAACTTGGTTAGTTGACTTCGAATGTCATCTAAGGTCCTATTGGTCTGATCTTGAAATTTGTTAACTTGGTTGTTGATTCCTCCTTGTGTTTGCATGAACTGTTGAAGAGTATCCTCTAGGGATCTCTTATGAGGGGGTTGGTATGTGTTATGTGTGGGAGCATGAAATTGTTGGGGTGGAGGTTGAAATGTTTGAGGTACTGAAGAGCCCTCATTTCTCCATCCAAAATTTGGGTGGTTCCTCCATCCAGGATTATAAGTATCAGAGTAGGGATTGCCTGCTTGGTTTGAAAATGGCTTTCTAACATTACTTGAATCAGAAGTTTGGCCATATAACACCTCCTTGAAAGTCTGGAATAGTAGGGCACTCATTTGTCCTATGCCCTTTACCCTCACAAACAATACAACTTTCCTCTTGTTGTTCACTTATGACATGCACTTTTTTAATCTCAAGAGACTCTACTTTTCTAGCCAATGAGGCTAATCTAGCATTAAGGTCATCAGTCTCTTTCAATTGGAACCTCCCACTTGAATGAGAAACAGTGTTTCTAGATTCAACTTGAAGTGGGAGAGAAATTTCCCATTGCTTTGTGTTTTCAGCCAATTGATCAAAAAAATCAAAGGCTTCACTTGGTTCTTTGTCATAAAACTCACCATTACACATGGTTGACACTAGCTTCTTAAAATCTGCGGTAAGAGAGTCATAGAAGAAACTCACTAACCTCCACATCTCAAAACCATGGTGGGGACAAGCATTCAACAAGTCTTTAAACTTTTCCCAAGCTTGGTGAAATGACTCATTTGGACTACAAGAAAAATTCATCATTTGACGTTGTAAGGCTGCTGTCCTATGAGTGGGAAAGTATTTTTTCAAAAATTCAGCTTGCATTTCTCTCCATGTACCTATAGACCTAGGACGCAGGGAGTTTAGCCAAAGCTTGGCTTTATCCTTTAGAGAGAATGGGAACAATTTAAGTCGAATGGTTTCCTCCGTGCATGTTCTATCAATAAAGGTATTGCATACTTCTTCAAACTCCTTAATGTGTATGTATGGATTTTCAGAATCCATACCATGAAATGTGGGAAGAAGTTGAATCATGCCCGGTTTCAAATTGAAAGCTTGTTGGTTAAGAGGCAATATAATACACGAAGGTGTACTTTGTCTTGCCGGGTGAAGATACTCTCGAAGGGTTCGGAAATTAGGTTGATCATTGAATTGTGGAGGTCCATTACCTTCAACACTCCCTTCACCCTCTATATCTTCAACATTAGCCATGATGGAATATAATGTAACAGACTATATGAATATGAAAGGAAAAGAGAAAGAGAAACAAGATTGCAAATAAAAATAAATGAAACGTAAAACATAAAGTAATAGCTGGGAGAAAAAATACAACAAATTATGAAATACACACTCTAACTAATAAGCAATATTAACAACAATAAACATTAAAAAATAATTGTAACAAGCATGAATAAAAAGGCGGTAATACCGGCCAAGAACTTAAAACAGTAAATATTAGATAAAAAAGCATAACAAAATAAAATAAAATAAACAAGAGGCGGTTGAACCGACCATAATCCAACAATTAGTAGTCCAGTCCACGAGTCCAATATCCATCCACAGTCCAATATCCAAAAAGTCGAGGTCAAATTTTTTATTTTTTTACTTTTTTGTTTTAGGCGGTAAGACCAGCCATTTGAGTTTTTTTATTTTGTATATTGTTTTTCAATAATAAAAACTAAATTTGTTACCTTTGCTTGCTAGCTCCCCAGCAGCGGCGCCAAAATTGCTTGACCGCTATTTATGATCGGCTTGTTTTAACTCACAAGTGCATGAGTGTGCGATGTAGCAATTAACTCGGTAAGATCGAGGTCATATCCACAGAGAGCTAGATTTATAAATTAAGCTAGGTAACAACAAAAATATTTTAGGAGAATGATGAATGAATTTGTTTTCTAAGATAAAAGAGAGTAATTAGATTTAAATGATAAGAAAAGATAAGTCTTGGTTCCAAATCAATTTTGATGGTGATGTATTGGTGAATTCTTCAACATATATAAGATAACTCAACCTAATATCAACGATGGTGATATTAGGTCGGAAGATATTACAATGAAGATCTAAAACATGAAGATGATTATTGCTTAAGAATCAACGAGTGTTTTCATATTAAGTAAGACATTGAATCAAGCAATCTCTATACCAAAACTAAGTTTTGTTCATAAAAATTCAAGATTATAACATTACTTAGATGATTTCTAAAATTTCCTTGCAATAACAAAACATTCATGAAGAAAAAGTGAAGATAGACATTAAGATTCATTCATATCTTAAAGAACTCACCTCAATCACCATCATCCTTGATTTGGATCCAAGAAAGAGATTAGCCAACCATAATTATATATAAAAACACTTTAATAAACATGAAATAACCTGAATCAAATTGGAATAATAGGTTTTACAACTTAAATAAAACTGAAATCTAAAACAAGAAGAACAAAACACAATCTCGGAAAACTATTGCAAGACAGATTTGAAGCTAACTTGGACTGCAATTTAACCCTCTTTCTGAGCGTTTTTTGGAGAAGGCTATTAGACACATATTTATAGCCCTTTCTGTTAGCTTTCCAGAACATTAAAAACCATATAATTTGGATCTCTGAGTCAAAAGATATGACCGACACGCCGAAAGGTGTTCTGGAAAACTCATTATGTTGGCAACTTGGAGCATATTCTTGTGCCTGATTTGATGCCAACTTTGTACTGCACTTTACCCCACTTTAGAAGCGTTTTCTGGAGACAGCTATTAGACACATAGTTGTAGGCCTATCTGTTAGCTTTCCAGAACATCAAGAACCATACAATTTGGATCTTGGAGTCAAAAGTTATGACTGAAACTCCGAAAGGTGTTCTGAAAAACTTATTATTTCGGCAACTTGTAGAAGATTTTTGTGTCCGATTTTCTTCCTCATTTTTAGCTGAATCTTTCTTCTTTTTTACCCAAGATAAAGTAACAATCTTTCCTCTAGCTTTCCATAGATTTCTCCTCCAATTCTTTCTTCCAAATTTCGACATTTAAATTTCCTGAAATAATTCATTTAAGCTCAAAAAAAACTTGTCGAAACATTAAGAGAAATTTACTAAAAAGCACATCAATTATTATAAAATCCCAAATAAAACTAATAAATACATATGTAAAATAAGAGATTTAACAATACTTTTGATGCACAATCACACCCCCCAACTTAGATTTTGCTAGTCCTCAAGCAAAACAAAACATAAAACTGTTGAAATAAAAATAATAATAACCATAATTAGATTCGACTCATTACACTTAAAGGACCTATCATGCAAACATTGGTATCTTCAACTTGGTGTGTACACAATAGCGAATAAAGAAAAATAAACATACTCACATTCTCTAAATCAAATATCCATACAAAATTCCAAATTCAATCGTATTTATCATGCAACCAACATAATTAATTCATGCAAAACTCGACTTGTAATCTTCCCTTCTTTCCACTACAAACAAGGTAGCAAACTAGAGAAATAACTATCTATATATATTTTTCTTTTTTTCTTTTTTTTCTTTTGTGTGAACTTTATTTGTTCTTTTTCTTTAAGTGGTCACTTCCCTTTGACGTGAATACAAACATTTGTGATGAATGCACCGGTTACTCACAAAGTCACACACTTAAAGTGCTTTGCATACTCATATTTCAAGTTGCCGTTTGGCGTAAAGATAAACATTTGTGATGAATACCCCTAGTTACTTGAGCAACTCAAAACATTGGAGTAGGTTGAACTTTGCACACATCTATTTATTTAATTATTACTCTATTTACTTAAACCTTGTTTAGGACTAGATTAAAAGGGATGATCACAAGTAAAGCATCACACTCATCTTTTATGCATGATCACACAACTCACACAATTTTTTAAGGAAAGATGTACTTCAATAATCTTAAAGAAAAACAAAATATGTTATATCTTGCTTTATAAGATATTATCTATCCCAAATTAAAGCATGCAATGTTCAACACAATAATGAATCCAAAAATGTAATGCTTGATCCTAATTAAGTCTCACTCACATACAAATGCATTTTTTCTTTCAAACAAGCATGGCCATCTCAAACATTCAACACAATCAAATATCCAAAATTAAGTTTTAAATTATCCTTAATTAAAAAATAAGAATAAAGATTAGAAAACTATTACTCCCTTTTTTTCAAGGATGAATGTCCGATTGAATTGGACATGAGTGACTTCTTGCTTGAGCTTTTTTTCTTCTTCTTTTTTAACTCTGCATATCACAACTAAAAGAAAATATCAAACCAATTTTTTTTTTTTTGAAAATAAAACAAAACCTCAGCCATAACACTTCTCTTTGTCCGCACTCATTGGATAAAAAGTGTCTTCAACTCGATGATGACCAAGGTAGTTTTGGAAGCTAAAAAGTTTTAGTGAAACGGTGGGTTCGGTTAAAGAAGTGTTTCCGGATCAAGTGAAGCCGATTGAGTAGCAATAGAGTGATAAGTTCTCTTAGCCTTTGACTAATGAAGAGGCCTCTCGATCAACTGATTGTGAGAAGTAGTCTCGGCCTAATGATGTGCGAGTTTCTTCTTCTTTGAATGAGTCTCTTAATGAGCAGCGAATTGATCCAATGCAAATGGAAACTCATGCCAGCGAATGGCGGTTTCTTAAAAAGAAATGGCTAATCTAGATTGGCTAATGATAATGCAGATTGTTGTGACTAGTTCGGGGATCCGGTTTGTTTCTTTGGGCAAAGATGTTGACTCGTTATTTGGTGTGACCACGCAGAGTGGTATTCGGCGCTCAAGTGTTCTTCCTAGGAGCAAAGGGTGAAGGCCTTAGCTCTAGTGCATTTATGTTAATCTATTGCTTGGAATATCGGGGGCTTAATAGTCCCTGAAGTAGTGTGAGGTTGTTAACCTCATCGGGAAGAAAGGTGTGGATGTTTTTGGTTTGTTGGAGTCTAAGCTTTCCATGGCCAAGGTTGCTAGTATGCAAATGTTTTGGCTAAAGAATTGGAAGTTTTTGTCCAATGCTCGAGGCGATCGGTACTTTTGCTTGGGTCATTGTCTTTTGGAACCCGTCCTCTGTCTCGGTGGATTTAATTACTAGTTCAGTGCGAGGTCTTCATGTCTCCATTTGCAGTCCGGTCCATCAAGTCGGTTTCAAAGCTACTTTTGTGTATGGATTTAATACGGTTGTTGCTAGGCGGGTTCTTTGGAATTATCTTAGAAGTTGGGACTCGTGTACTCCTAGATGATCCTTGGTGACTTTAATCGTTGTTATGTCTCTAGTGGATAAGCATAATGGAGGGCATGTGTTTGGTTACGTAACCTCAGATTTTTAAATTTGTTGTTCTAACTTGGGGCACACTGATGTAAACTATTTAGGCGATCACTTCACTTGGTCTAATGGCGGGATCCGGGTGAAGATAAATAGAGTTACAGTGAATCATGCATGGCCCTCTTTTCGAGTGTGTCATTCGGTTCCATTATGATCTGTCGGGTTCTTTCCCGGATCACTCTTCGGCAATTATCCGGGTTGTAGTAGTCATGTTCAAATTCTATAATATGTGTGGTTGACATGACAATTTAATTGACTTGACAACCACTTTGTGGAATTTGGAGGTTTATTACTTGCCAATGTTTGTTTTATGCTCTAAGTCGAAGAGGTTAAAATTGTTATTGAAGGAGTTGGGCAAGCTTAAGCCACATTTCAGAGAGGGTTAGTAGTATGGAAGGTGAGCTTCGGCATGTTCAAGAGTCTTTGCAGAATGACAAGGACAACTCTCGACTTTTGGATATTGAGAAAAATATGCACAACAAATGGGTTCATCTTAAATCCGCGGAGAAAATGTTCTTTAGCCGGAATCTCAAGTGCGACTTCTTGGAAAGTCTTCTAGGCATACTTGGGCTTCCTTACGAGTTTCTTCATCCGATTATGTAGTGTGTTTCATCCGCCTCTTTCTCTGTTCTTGTAAATGGTAATCTCTATGATTTCTTCAAGGGTCGAGTGGTAATAGGTAAGGTGACCCTTTATCGCCTTATCGGTTTATTTGTCTGCATGGAGTACTTTTCCGAATGCTCAGCGAGTCTTCCAACTCTGCCCGATTTTCATTATCATTCTAAGTGCGGTTTGCTTGGCATTTCCCATCTTGCGTTTGGTGACGATGTCCTGTTGCTTTGTCGAGGAGACCCTAGTTTGGTGTGTATTGCATCAACAGTGAGAACATTTGGGAATGTGTCGGTCTTGATCTTAATTCGTTTAAATCTTCCATCTATTTTGGAGGAGTTAAGGAGACGTGAAAGCGGATATTTTACAGATGATTGGTTTTGTTGAAGGATCCTTTCCTTTTACTTACTTGGGTGTGCCGTTAAGCCCTCATAGGCTTTTGGCGAGTTAGTATACGCCTCTTTTAAATAAGCTGGAGCTAGCTATTCAGAGTTGGATGGGAAATATTCTTACTTATGTTGGGCGGTTGGAATTGCTTGAGTTCGATTTGGAATGGGATGGTTCAATTCAGGTTGGAATCTTCCCTATACCGGGAGTTGTTTTGTCTCGCATCATCCGTATTTGAAGGAGTTTCTTGTGGCCGGGTGCATTGGGAAAAGAACGACTTTGGTGGCTTGGCAACGCGTCTGTCTCCCGAAGAAAGAAGGGGGCTTTGGCTTTTGGATCTTAAAGCCGAAGCAAAATTGTCATATTTGGAATATTCATCTCAAAGCGAGCTTCATCCGGATCCTGTTGGTGCATCATGTTTACCTCGGTTCCTCTGCTCTCTAGGATGCGCAAGCGAGTAAAACCTCTTCTCCTCTTTGTAAGGGCATTTTGCACTTAAAAACAAATCATGGATGCTGCGACAATCGACAAGATGCCATTACCTTGGTTAGAAGGTGGGATAGCGAGTGATAAATTGTCCAGGAATGCTTATGATTATTTCAAACTTCGCGGGATGAGGTCAATTGGTTGCGTGTTGTGTGGGATTCTTGGTCTATGCCCCACTATAATTTTATTCTCTAGTTAGTTGCTTTGGGCAAGCTATGCACAAAAGATCGTCTGCAGTTCATGTCCCTAGACCCAATTTGTCACCTATGTTCGCATGAATATGAATCACATCAACATTTATTTTTTGCTTGTCCTTGGTCCACGAAACTTTGGAATCTTATTAAATCCTGGTTGAGGATTAATCGACAGATGTTATGTTTGAGTAGCGCACTACATGGTCTTAACACGGGTGGCCATGGCATGGAGTCCAAATTAAGGCGAGTTTTGTTAGGAATTACGGTGTATTTAAGTTGGGAGGAGCATAACAATCATGTCTTTCATTCGACATGTTCACCGGTACGCTATATTTTTCGAAAATTTCAGGAATTGTTCTTTACCATTTTTTTATTTTCGGAAAAAGACCATCATAAGCTAAACTTTTGGTGATTCTCGGTTGGGTTTGGTGCTCTGTCCAATTGATGAATTTGGATGGGTTGTAGGAGTGTCGACTTTCGTTAAATGTCATGTCTTGATCCAGTTGGGTGGAAAGGGGCTTAGGTGTCTTGGGTTCGTTGCTAGTCTCCCTCGACTAAAGAGTTGTCGACTTCCTTTTGTTATTGTTGGCGTGTTGTAGCCTCCCTTCGTTCTTGGCGAGTTGTAATGGCTAGTTTGGGTAGTCTGTTTATCTTAGATGGATGCTCTCTAGTGGAAGCTTATCTTGTTTTTGCTTTGAGGCTGGTTTGGGAGTTGTGCAATTGTGCCGTTTTTCAATCTCTTCCTCCTGGCTTTGGCAACTCACGTATGTGGATTGCATGGCGGGTAAATTTGTGTGTCTGGCAAGCTTCTTATTTACTCTTTGCATGTTACGACGAGAGGAGGCTAGCATGTTTTTGTTTGCTCGTCATCATGGCATAAAGTGGCGTGTGGCGTGCTTCTTAGTCTTCTTTTGTGTGTTGGCGATCGAGTTAGTTCATATGGCATAGTTCAGTATGGCATAAGCCTATATCCACAGCTCAAGTACCAACCCGTATTTGAGTATTGTATTCTCTTACTAGTCCAAGTAACAAGATTACAATTCTCGCTTGATGAATCCACACCAAGACTTTTACACCACTTGAAGATATGCCCTCTTCAAGATTTCCTTTTTCCCACTTGAATATGTATGCTCTTCAAGATTTTCCTTGGTGATGTTCCTCACCAATATCAAGAGTTTTATACTCAACTCTCAAGAGTTTTACAAGGATTGTTTTTGTAATACAACAATACATTCTCGATAGTGTGGATATTACAAATTAAGATCTATGATCTCTTTATCTCACTTAATAGCACTTAGAATATTTGAAGGTGTTTAAGTGTAGTGAGAATGAGATTTAATACTCTTTGTGTTAGAATATAAAGATTTAAACACAAATTTGAGTAATAATGAGGATTGATGATATGAAAGTGTTCATGCACTACTAATTGCCTCAATATCAGATATAAAAATGTCTTTACTTTAATCTTGCAATTAAGAGGCCTATTTATAAGTTTCAAAAGAAACTAGCCGTTTCTAGCCGCTTTAGTGCAATCTGTCATCTCAAACGGTCGACCGGTTCACTACGGATAAATCAAGCGGTCGACCGGTTCGGTTCGAAAGGCAATTTGTCTTCCAAGCGGTAGACCGATTCGGTTCGAAAGGCAATTTGTCTTCCAAGCGATCGACCGGTTCATGCAGAAACCCTATTTTAACAAATTATCTTTTTGAATTTCTTGAACCGATTGATTATGACTTAAACCTATAATCATCAAACCCTTTTAATGCATGTAATGTGAAGTGTGTGAGTTCATTTTAATTTGTGCTATCAAGTTAGAAATTGAGATTTACATAAAGCACTAAAATGAAAACTTATTCTAAGTCTTCACTTGCTTGCATCTTGGACTTCCTGGAGTGATTTCTTCGTGTAATCCATTATGCTTGTTGATGTATTCTTTGTATAATACCTGTTTATAACTTAATCTCATCCAAGCATATTATTAGTCCATTTTCTTTTTATTGTTATCATCAAAATATATAAAGCATACAAGTATGACATTATATGTCAACAATCTCCCCCTTTTTGATGATGACAATAAACAAAAAAACTTAGATAAAAAAAATTGAGTCTCCCCCTATATTTTGTGATGCAATATATAAGAGGCATTAAACATTTTTAGCAATTTAATCTAAGTACAAATATCATATGCAATTTCAAGAAAAATTCATTGTTCTCCCCCTAAATATATGCATATAAATTTTTCCATATTCTCATATTTTTCTCCCCCATTATTGATGCATATGTATATTTTCATATTCTCTCCCCCTTTGGCATCAACAAAAAGAAAATTAACATTGTAGATAAATAAAAACATAATATTCAATAACAACATATATCCAAAATAAAAAGCATAAACACAATAAAATGAGATGCATGATACAAAATCTCTAAGGAGGTGGGTATCGTGAGAGAAGTGAAGCCATCATCTCCTTCATCTCCTGCATATCAGTCCGCATCTCTGTCTGAAAAGCCTCATGAGAGTCTCTCATGTATCGCATATCTGCCTCAATGTGCGTGAGACGGCTCTCCATCCTATGCAACCAGCCACTCGTAGATGGCTCATCTGGCGAGGAAGCCGGAGGTGGTGACTCAAATAAATTTGTGAACTCATCCTCACCCTGATCCTCAGCCACATTCTCTTTTTCAGCACTTACATGCTCTTCCTCAGCATGTGCACCCTTTTGGTGCCCTTGAATCCACTCACAATTCTCATTAAACACATATTTCATTCTAGTGAGAGTGGTGTTATCAATCTCTGTCTTATCCGAGTACGGTTTCTTATCCGTACCTGTCAGCAAGATATCAAAGCGCTCAAAAATAGTGGTAAACACTTGACCATATGGTAGAGCCTTTTATTTTTGATCATATGCTGAGATCATATTCCTAATCATGACATATGGAAGGTTTATTGGCCTTCTCTGAATCATACAATCAATTAAACATAACTCCATAAAGGTAACTTCATCATAATGCCCCTTTTTGGGCAAGATGTTGTGAGTAATAATCCTATGAAGTAGTCTAGGTCTTAACAGAAGATCCTGACTCTTTATCTTACCACCTGGAGCAAATTTAGTATTCCAGTATGCAATGCAACAGCATAATCATAGATAAATCTCTCAATGATCGGAATTATTTTAATTTCAAAAACTCGTGGACCATCATTAGAGTATCGATACCTAAAGCATACAAATCATTGTCTAAACCTCTTTCTACACAAATAGCTCTATTTGAGAAATTACTTAAAAACCTTTAAACATTGTCACCTGATGAGGAAGGAGGATCATTGGCTTGTTTGCTTCTTGATTCAGTCCTCCTCAAGCATTTCTTGGGTGCCTTTGACTTCAATTAGGCTTTGGGTGTTTTGATTTTGAGTGATTTTTGAGAGGATTTAGGGTTAGGGTTTTGGAATTGTGATTTTCTCCCGTTTTCGCTTTCGATACCTGGATAGTATTTATACTATCGAGCAACCGGTCAACCGGTTGCCTTGGGATAATTTCAACCGGTCGACCGGTTGACTCCCAAGATGAGAAATTTCCAAATTTCTCTTTTGAACTATTCTTGGCACTCAAAATGTAGTCTTTTCATGTAAAAATTATGTCCAAAAGGCAAAGAAATCAAGGGGCTAAAAGTGCTAATTTTCGGCAGTAGCCAAGGCTACTGTTCCTCTAGCTCAACCGGTCGACCGGTTGATCCAGATGCATGCACCAGTCAATCGGTCCATGCAAAAATGGAAAATTTTGCACTTGGACTTTAAAATCTTGATTTAAACTTCAAAATACCCTTTATGTCCAAAAATAATTTTCAGAAACATTTTCTTCCGAAATTTAAAAGAATTCTAGTAGTCGTCCTCTGTTTTTCTACCTTAATTGGTCGATGGTTCATCCCAGAATTTTTAAACTCCCTAAAATTTGTTTTGAACAAATTTCTTATGCTTCAAGTGTATACATTTTAACATCAAATAAATCCAACTTATAACCATTGATGTATACATAATTCAAACATCATTTGCATGGATAAACCCTAGGTTCCTTCTTATTTCGCAAAAGCGATCTTTTCCTAAGGGTTTTGTAAAAATATCTGCAAGTTGATGTTCTGTACCTATAAACTCAAGTACAATATCTCCTTTTGCAATATGATCCCTTAAGAAGTGATGTCTTACTTCTATGTGTTTTGTACGAGAGTGTTGAATAGGATTTTTAGATAGGCAAATTGCACTTGTATTATCATATTTAATCGGAGTATTTTCAAACCTAAGTCTATAATCCTCCAGAGTTTGTTTCATCCATAATACTTGTGCACAACAACTACCTGCCGCAATATATTCTGCTTCAGTTGTTGATAGGGCTACCGAGTTTTGTTTCTTACTTGCCCATGATACTAGTGATGATCCTAGAAAATGACAAGTTCCACTAGTACTTTTCCTATCAATTTTACAACCCGCAAAATCTGCATCCGAATAACTGATTAAACTCATTTCACTTCCCTTCGGATACCACAACCCTAAATCAATTGTACCATGCAAGTAACGAAAAATTCTTTTTACTGCACTAACATGGGATTCTTTTGGACATGCTTGACATCGTGCGCATAAACATACACTGAACATAATATCGGGTCTACTTGCAGTTAAATATAAAAGAGAACCGATCATACCTCGATATTTGGTGATGTCTATGATTTTACCTTTTTCGTCCATATGAAGCTTAATAGATGTCCCCATGGGTGTGTCGGCATCTTTGACATGTTCCATCCCAAATCTTTTCAGAAGATCCTTGGTGTACTTGCTTTGGTTGATGAAGATGTCATCTCTTGTTTGCTTAATTTGCAATCCAAGGAAGAAATTTAATTCTCCCATCATGCTCATTTCAAATTCCTCTTGCATGCATTTTGCAAATTCCTTACACAGAGATTCGTTAGTAGCACCAAAAATTATATCATCAACATAGATTTGTACAATAAGAATATATTTTCGTAAAAAAGGTGGTGTCAATTTTGCCAATGTTAAAATCATTTTCAATAAGAAATGTTTTTAATCTATCATACCATGCCCTAGGTGCTTGTTTTAAACCATACAAGGCCTTTTTGAGTTTAAAAACATGATTAGGAAATTCAAAATTTTCAAAGCCTTGAGGTTGTTCAACATATACTTCTTCCATTATAAAGTCATTTAAAAATGCACTTTTATCCGGGTTAGTAGTAGTCATGTTCAAATTCTATAATATGTGTGGTTGACATGACAATTTAATTGACTTGACGGCCACTTTGTAAAATTTGGAGGTTTATTGCTTGGCAATGTTTGTTTTATGCTCTAAGTCGAAGAGGTTAAAATTGTTGTTGAAGGAGTTGGGCAACCTTCGGTTAAGCCATATTTTAGAGAGGGTTAGTAGTATGGAAGGTGAGCTTTGGCATGTTCAAGTGTCTTTACTGAATGACAAGGACAACTCTCACCTTTTGGATATTGAGAAAAATATGCACAACAAATGGGTTCATCTTAAATCCGCGGAGAAAATGTTCTTTAGCCGGAATCTCAAGTGCGACTTCTTTAAAGACTATGTCAAGGGCACCAGTTTCTTTCATGCTATTATGGGTCGAAGTCGTGAAAATTCTTACTAGCTCCGAATCGAAGTTGGGGCTGAATTTATTAAATTCTATTAGAACCTCCTAGGTGTGTTGAAGGCCATAATGCCTTTGGACATGGATGTTATTTGGTGTGGGCCATGTCTTGCTCCCTCTGCTCATGCAGGTCTTCTTGCTCCCTTTTTGGGTGATGACATTATGGCGGCCTTGTTTAGTATTAGTAATGATAAAGCTCCCGGACCACAAGGCTACTCATCTTTTTTCTTTAAAAAAGCCTGGGATATTGTGGGGACCGACTTTGTTATGGATGTTAAGGATTTTCTTACCTCTAGGAGGATGCTTAAGCAGATAAACCACTCCATCATTGTTTTGATTCCTAAATCTGCTATTGTCTCTAATCCTAGTGATTTCAGGTCGATCTCCTACTGTAATGTGATCTATAAAGTGATTTCAAAGCTTCTTTCAGACAGGTTGGCTCGTGTTTTACTAGATATTATTAGCCTGATGCAGAATGCTTTTTTGGGTGGGTGTAAAATGGTCAATAATATTTTTTAGTATAGGAACTATCTGCGTGAATATGGACACAAAGGTCTTCGATTCAATTCGGTGGGGGTTCTTGAAAAGTCTTCTAGGCATACTTGGGCTTCCTTCCGAGTTTCTTCATCCGATTATGTAGTGTGTTTCATCCGCCTTTTTCTCATGTCTTTGTAAATGGTAATCTCTATGGTTTCTTCAAGGGTCGAGTGGTAATAGGTAAGGTGACCCTTTATCGCCTTATCGGTTTATTTGTCTGCATGGAGTACTTTTCCGAATGCTCAGCGAGTCTTCCAACTCGCCCGATTTTCATTATCATTCTAAGTGCGGTTTGCTTGGCATTTCCCATCTTGCGTTTGGTGACGATGTCCTGTTGCTTTGTCGAGAGACCCTAGTTTGGTGTGTATTGCATCAACAGTGAGAACATTTGGGAATGTGTCGGTCTTGATCTTAATTCGTTTAAATCTTCCATCTATTTTGGAGGAGTTAAGGAGACTGCGAAAGCAGATATTCTGCAGATGACTAGTTTTGTTGAAGGATCCTTTCCTTTTACTTACTTGGGTGTGCCGCTAAGCCCTCATAGGCTTTTGGCAAGTCAGTATACGCCTCTTTTAAATAAGCTGGAGCTAGTTATTCAGAGTTGGATGGGAAATATTCTTACTTATGTTGGGCGGTTGGAATTGCTTGAGTTCGGTTTGGAATGGGATGGTTCAATTCAGGTTGGAATCTTCCCTATACCGGGAGTTGTTTTGTCTCGCATCATCCGTATTTGAAGGAGTTTCTTGTGGCCGGGTGCATTGGGAAAAGAACGACTTTGGTGGCTTGGCAACGCGTCTGTCTCCCGAAGAAAGAAGGGGGCTTTGGCTTTTGGATCTTAAAGCCGAAGCAAAATTGTCATATTTGGAATATTCATCTCAAAGCAGGCTTCATCTGGATCCTGTTGGTGCATCATGTTTACCTCGGTTCCTCTGCTCTCTAGGATGCGTGAGTGAGTAAAACCTCTTCTCCGCTTTGGAAGGGCATTTTGCACTTAAAAACAAATCATGGATGCTGCGACAATCGAGCAAGATGCCATTACCTTGGTTAGAAGGTGGGATAGCGGTGATAAATTGTCCAGGAATGCTTATGATTATTTCAAACTTCGCGGGGATGAGGTCAATTGGTTGCGTGTTGTGTGGGATTCTTGGTCTATGCCCCACTATAATTTTATTCTCTAGTTAGTCTGCTTTGGGCAAGCTACGCACAAAAGATCGTCTGCAGTTCATGTCCCTGGACCCAATTTGTCTCCTATGTTCGCATGAATATGAATCACATCAACATTTATTTTTTGCTTGTCCTTGGTCCATGAAACTTTGGAATCTTAATAAATCCTGGTTGAGGATTAATCGACAGATGTTGTCTTTGAGTAGCGCACTACGTGGTCTTAACACAGGTAGCCATGGCATGGAGTCCAGATTAAGGCGGGTTTCATTAGGAATTACGGTGTATTTAATTTGGGAGGATCATAACAATCATGTCTTTCATTCGACATGTTCATCAGTGCGTAATATTTTTCGAAAATTTCGAGAACTGTTCTTTAACATTTTTATTTTCTGGAAAAAGACCATCATAAGCTAAACTTTTGGTGATTCTCGGTTGGGTTTGGTGCTCTGTCCAGTTGATGAATTTGGATGGGTTGTAGGTGTGTCAGCTTTGGTTGGATGTCGTGTCTTGATCTGGTTGGGGGAGAGGGTCTTAGGTGTCTTGGGTTCTCTGCTAGTCTCCCTCGATCGAAGAGTTGTCGACTTCCTTTTATTATTGTTGGCGTGTTGTAGCCTCCCTTACGTTCTTGGCAGCTATAATGGCTAGTTTGGGTAGTTGTTTATCTTAGATGGATGCTCTCTGGTGGAAGCTTATCCTGCTTTTGCTTTGAGGCTGGCTTGGGAGTTGTGCGGTTGTGCCGTTTTTAATCTCTTCTTCCTGGCTTTGGCGACTCACGTATGTGGATTGCATGGCGAGTAAGTTTGTGTGTCTGGCAAGCTTCTATTTACGTGTTTTTCTCGGTTTTGTTTCATTTTCGTCTTAATATACTTACATTTGATAAAAAAGAGCTCTCAATAGTGGTTTTGAGAGAGAAAGAAGAGAGCCCTCCCATGGTGTTCTCCTCCTCGCTACTGAGCCGGACTTGGAGCTGGTCTTCCCGTGATGGTGCTTGCTCAACCCTCCCCTCTTGCTCGCTTTCATCCTCTTCTCCCTTTCTCTTTGCCCTAGCCCGTTCCCAACCCTTCCCATTTTTCCCTAAATCCAGTTCCGTCCTCATTCGCAGCAGTTGTCCCGTTCCTTTGTGTCCTTCGTCCCTAGCTCTAGGTCTCTCCTTCGTTCTCCCCTTTCCCTTCGCCCATTCCCACCACTTTTCTTTTGCCCTAATTCCTGTTCTAGTTCCCAATAATCCTGTTCCCAGTTTCGTTCTTTGCTCCCAACTTTTGGTTTCCCTTCCTTTCCCCCTACTATTTGCCTCCCTCGTGTCAATGGCTAAGAGAAAAGCCAAGAAAAATCCCTTCTTCTTCTCGTCCCCCACCTTCCCGTCGACCTCAACCTTTTGGAACTGTGATTTTAGGGTTCCCTCTCCCACCAAGAAATACTCCTGTCACTCATCTCTCCCACCTCTTTCATGTTCTAAAGACCTAGATTTCATAGACCCTATCGAGACAATTATTCATGTTTTTAGCATTTTGGGTAAAGCTCCTTTAGTCTGCTGTGAATGATGAAAATCACAACTTTCATGCCCCCTTCCCTTAGTTTCACGACCACCAAGTCTAGAAATTCCAATTCCTAAAAATCCCCTGAGTTCCCTCCATTGTCCCCTTCCTCTCGTCGAAGTTTCTAGTGCGAGATGAGGTTTCCGAGTCTTGATGATTCTAAAATGGTCGAGTCTTCGTCAAGTAATTCAAAGGATGATTCGTGTGATTCTATAGAATTATGTCCCGAAGAAGCCCCCATTAGCCCTTGTCCTGCTGCCAATGGTGACATTCCCCCATTTCTTCTCCCGGGCCTTTATCGATGTTGTAGTGCCACCATGTGCTCCTTCGGTCGATGGCGCAATCTTTTGCTTCAAATCACGGTTCTTCCGGTTGTTATAAGCTAAAGCACTACTCTAAAATTACTCGCTACTAGAACTTGTAATCTTGTTGTTGATAATCATGATGTGGATGTTGCCTCTTAATTTTGGAAATATTGTCTCATTGGGTTTGATTCGGGCAAATTTTTGGGTTACAAAGCTTTGAGTAGTGTTATTTCAATTCTTGGCATTGTGATGCTATGTTGAACATGCATGAATCGGGTGGCTAGTGTATAAATTCGGAATGAATCAGACAAACTTGAAGTGTTAGCAGGGGCCTATCTAATATATGGTAGACCTCTAATCTTGCGTGAAATGTCGAATTCTTTGATTTTAATTCAACTGAGATGTCCATTGTCCGGTTTGGATTAAATTGCCAAATCTCCTCTTTCTTTGTTGGACTTCAAATTGTCTTTTGCAAATTGCTAATGTTCGGGAAACGATTCAATGTGATATGTTGACTTCATCAATGGCTTGTCTCTCCTATGCTAGAGTCCTAGTTGAAATTGATTTGCTTGAGGTCCTTCCACAGTCTATTACTATTTATCTGCCGAATGGATCATATCTTGTTCAACAAGTTCTATACAAAACTTTGCCAAAATTTTGTGGTCATTGTAAAGTTCTTGGGCATGTTATTGCTTCTGCTCTAAAGCCCCTAAAGAAGGAGGCCTGGATCAAGATTTATCCTCTGTCCCCCTAATGCAGCTCCTGCAAAACACAGCAAGAAAGGCCAACCAATGGCTCGAGAAGATCAGTCGCAGATGCAACCGCCACAATTGTATGTATGCTATTTGCGAAAGGCTTAAGAGGATGAAGTACCCCTTGAAGTTGCTTAATCGGCTGCACTTTAATCATATTTCTAAAAGGGTATCTAGAGTTGAATCGGACCTTGAGCTTTTGCAAGCCGCCCTTCACTTGGACCATCTAATTATCGGTTGGTTCTCGAGGACAAGAAGCTTCGCCTTGACTCATCAATCTTAAATCTGCTGAAAAAATGTTCTTTGGGCAAAAGCTTAAATGTGACTTTCTCAAAAGCATGGTAACAACTTCATGCTTTATTGAGTCAAAAGCATGGTAACAACTTCATCCCGCCTATTCGAAGTCTAATGGGTTACTTTCGTTTCGGAGGAGGAAGTTGGAGTAGAATTTGTTAACTTCTTTCAGAACCTTTATGGGTCTGCCAAACCTACATTGCCCTTGGATAGAGATATTGTTTGCAGTGGCTAGTGTATTTACTGCTAATGCTTGTGAGCTCCTCTCTACGCCAGTCACTAATGAGGACATCAAGAAAGCTTTGTTTGGGATTGATAATGAGAAAGCTCCGAGTCAGACGGTTACACTTCTTTCTTCTTCAAATCGCTTGGTCGGTTATTGCAAGTGATTTTTGTGCTCTTGTCCCGGACTTCTTTTCTTTCGTTGGAAAGATGCTTCGGCCAGATCAACCACTCAGTCATTTCCCTTATCCCCAAATCGCCCATGCTTCATCTCCTAGTGATTTTTGGCCTATCTCGTGTTGCAATGTGGTCTACAAAGTCATCTCGAAAATCCTTGTGGATCAATTGGCTATTGCCTTGGGGCACATCATTAGCCCCATGCAGAATGCTTTTTAGGTGGTAGGGCTATGGTGGATAATATTAACCTGTTCCAGGAGCTACTCGTCAATATGATAGGAAGAGAACCTCGCCTAAATCCCTCATGAAGATAGATTTTAAAAGGCTTTTGAATCGGTTCAATGGTCTTTTCTACGAGATCTTTTAGAGTTGTTAGGATTTCCTCCTAGATTTATCCATCTTGTTATGAAATGTGTGGAGATAACCTCCTTCTCAGTAAATGCGATATTCGGCAAGGGCCCCTTCTTTCTCCCTACCTTTTATCACCTGCATGGAGTACTTCTCCTGGTTGCTTAAAAGAGTGTCTCAAGCAACAAGTTTTCGGGTTTCATCCGCAATGTTAGCCCCTCAAGTATTAGTCATCTTGCTTTTACCGATGATGTTCTCCTTCTTGCTAGAGGAGATAAATCTTCCATCCTTGCTCTTCTTGGTCACTGCGGCTTTTTGGGCGAGTTTCGGTTTGGAGATTAATTCCTTCCAAATCCACTATTTATTTTGGAGGGGTTGGTGATACTTTAAGGCAAGAGATCATCTCGTGAAACAAATTTTACTGCTAGATCTTTTCCTTCCAAGTATATTGGAGTGCCTATTAGTCCTCATCGGCTCCTGGTCGAGTTAGTTCTCCCTCTTCTCCTTAAGCTTGAGGTTGCGGTTCGAGTTGGGTGGGCAAGCATCTTTCTTTTGCCGGAAGACTTGATCTCCTTCGTTCGTCCTCTATGGCATGGTTGAATTTTGGATTAGCATTTTCCCGGTCCCGGACACTCTTATTACGCTAATTATCCGTATGTGCAGGTATTTATTATGGACTAGGAATGTTCAAAACTCTCTCGACTCTGGTTGCTTGGAAAACTATTTGTTTGCCTATGCAGGAAGGGGTGGGGTTTTTGACATAAAAGCCCGAATAAGAGTTTCCTGGTTAATCATCTTTGGAATATCCATCAAAAGCATATTCTCTTTGGATAAAACAAATTTACTTTCTCCCTCATTACTCAATTTGGGAGGCGCGAGTCGTTAAAACCTCCACTCCTCTTTGGAAAACCCCGATTTCCTTAAAGGACCAGCTGCTTCATGTCTTCGGCGGTAGCTCTTCTATTGTATCCACCATTAATGGGTGGAATGTTGGTACTTGGTTGCCTTTAATGCTTATGAGCATTTTAGGGTGAAAGGTCGAATGATCCACTGGACTTTGGCAAAGCATTGTTTTGTGTTGTGGCTTGCGGTGTTAGGGAAGCTTAGAACTAAAGATCGTCATGCACTTCATTCCTGCTGATGCCGGTTGTGTGCTTTGTCGTGAGGACTAGGAGTCACATCATCACTTGTTTTTTAAGTGTCCATAGAGTTCGCCTTTTAGGGTAACGGTGTTCGTTGGCTTCATATCTATCATCGGATGTCTACTCTTTCTAGTTCTATCCATGGGCTTACTCCTACAAAGAATAAAATGGAATACAGAATGAAATGAGCCTCCCTTGGCATTGCTATCAACTTAATCCGGAAGAGAAATAAATGGCTTTTTGATAATTCTTTCACTACTGGTCAAGAAGATTTTCCGAAGATTCCGAGTCCTTTTCTTCACGAGTGTTTCACTTCCATGGAAAAGACCACCTCTCCATTAATGTTGGTTGATTTATTGTAACTTTTTCTGTGTGTTGGGGATTTTTATGGTTACCTTCCTTTTTTGGTTGTATGGTTCTCTAAGTTAGATGCTCTATTGAGTGTTTGTTTTGTTTCCTTTTAGTTTGTTGTTTGGGAGCATATTCCTTTTCAGCTACCACTTGTTTTTGTTCTCCAGTTTTGGTCTTAATATACTTACATTTGATCAAAAGGAAGAGCTCTCGGTTAAGTCGGTTTTGAGAGAAAGAAGAGAGAGATGTTGTCCCCTTCCACGGTTTTCTCCTCCTGCTGCCAGCCTGATTTGGAGCTTCTCTTCCGTGATGTTACTTGCTCAGTCTTCCTTAGTGCTCCCTTTTCTTTTCTTTTCCTTCTTCTTGCCCTAAATTCCTTCCCTGTTCTCTTTTCCCTTGCTCTAGTTCCTGTTCTCATCCTCCCATCTCGTCTCCCTTTTGCCCTAATTCCCTTCCCGACCATTTGTCCCATTCCTCTATGTTTTCATCCTCACTCTAGCTTTTCCCTCCCCTTCTCCTCCAGCTCTTAGTCTCTCTTGCATCCCTCACCTTCCCGTCAGTCTCCTCCAACTGAAAAGATGATTATAGAGCTTCCTCTCCCTCTAAAAATAACTCTTGTCACTCATCTCGCCCCTTGTCGGATTTGCAGCCATAGATTTCCCGACCTCTACCGAGACAACTCCCCCACTATTAGCATCTTGGGTAAAGCTCCCTTTGCTCATGTCGAGTTGAGTTTCCAGTTCTCACCTCTCCTCAATTGATTGCTCTAATGTTGATGACTTGGAAGAGGATGAGTCTTTAGGTAGTGAAACAACTTCGTGCTCGGGAGGTGCCTCGACCCAGAACCAATGGACATTCCCCTCCTTTGGTCGCTTTAGGTTCTACTCAATTTCAAGTAAAGGACCATTCTTCTCCTCCTTTGCTCGGGTTTAGTTGAGGACCCTTTTTCCCGACTCCTCCAATAGGTCGATGGAGAAATTTATTCTCATCCAATCGCGACTAATCCTCTTGTTCTAAACTTCAGCATTTTACTAATAAATTCTGCTGCTAAGACATTCAACTTAGTTGATGATGATATTAATGTTAATTCTGATTTCGGAAATTCTTCTCATTGGGTATGTCTCGGGTAAATTCTTGGGTTTCAAAGCATTGAGTATTATTATCTCTAAGTCATGGTATTGTGAAGCTAAATTGCATATTCATGAATCCGGATGGTTAGTGTACAAATTTTAGAATAATTGGAGAAAATGGAAGTGTTACGAGGAGGTCCATATCTCATTTACTGTGAGGCCTTTAATGTTGAGGGAAATGTCTGGAGAATTTTTATTTTAATTCACTGAAATGTCTATGTTCTCGTTTGGATAAAGTTGCCGAATTTGCCTTTGAAATGTTGGTCCTCTACTTGTTTTTAAAATTTGATAGTGCTCTCGGAAAACCTATTCAATGTGACATGTTGACATCCTCCATGTCTCGTCTTTCATATGCTAGAATTCTGGTTGAGCTTAACCTTGCAGAGGACCTTCCTCAGTTTATTACGCTCTGTTTGACGAATGGTGTTTCACATGCTCGATAGATTGTGTATGAGACCTTGCTGAAATTCTCGCTCCCATTGTAAGGTTCTTGGTCACTTGGTTACCTCTTGCGTTAAGGCTCCTAAGGATGGGGAACAAGCTCTTCCGTTCCTATCGATCCTCATGTTTCGATTGCTTGTTACTGCAGAGAAGAAGAGAAGTTCGAGTGGCTCGAGCAAGAGCTAGTTCTCTGCTCAAGTTGCCGGGTTGAGAGCCTTTGATTCAAGACAGTCCATAGATCCCATGTTTACCGAAGTTGCGGCAGCTGCAGGTGGTTGGGAACTCGTCAAGAAAAACATCAAAGTAAAAGACACTCGAGGAAGAAACTAGCTACGATTGCAGGTGAGGTTTTAGTTGGGTCATTGTTGTGATAGATGTGGATAAGACAATAGGGGCTTTAGATGGTTGGAGATTAGAATCAAATCTGGGTTTGACGATGGGAGCCACAGGTGGAATAGCAGGGGTTTCGGTTGTTTTACAATCGGAATCGATTGCAGGAGTGATCTGTCGAGTTGCGATTGGTTTACCAATTAAGGCTAATTTGGTTGTCCCTCCTTCGAGTCGCTTCTCAGCCGAAGCATACTTTCTTCTTTTGTGCTTCTCTTAGCTTGAATGGTAAGGGAAAAATAAGGTGGGAGGCCACCTTGGTGCAACTACTAGGAAGGGGTTAAAGCACGATATCACTTCGATTAGCGGGCATTGGTAGGACTCTGCTTACCACTACGCTCTATTATGATTATTCGAGTGTTTGAATGTTAGAGGGCTTAATATCCCTCTAAAGCGAGCATGAGGTAGTTCATCACATGAAGAAGAATAAAGTTGATGTTTGTGATTTGTTGGAATCTAAGATACACTCTTCTAAGGTTGTGGCTTTGCAAAGATTTTGGTTAAAGCATTGGAATTTCTTGACGAATGCTAATGCGTCTTCCTTAGCTTGTATTGTTATTTTTGGAACCCTTCTACGGTTCGAGGTTGATCTTGTTGGCCTCTCTTCTCAAGGCCTTCATGTGGTTATATGCAACCTTGTGAGCCAGTTTAGTTTTCATATTACTTTTGTGTATCGTTTGCAAACCATGATTGCTAGGAGAGAGTTATGGGATAGCTTATGTACGTGGAGCCCCTAGGGTCCATGGATGGTTTTGGGAGATTTTAATTCCTTTTTGTCTCAAGATGATAAATCAAATGGAAGTGTTGTTTCTATGTATGATTGTCGATTCTAATAAATGTTGTCTTGATTTGGGTTTGTATGATTTAAATTACACTCACTACCACTTTACTTGGTCTACTGGTAATGTTTGGAGTAAATTAGACAGGGTTCTTTAAATTATCTTTGGTCCACTCTTTAGCGATTAACTCATGTTCACTTCAAGCATTCAAGAAGCTTTCTCTAATCACTCTCCCATCTGTTGTTCGGTTGGACCATCAAGTTAAAGGGCATCGCAATTTCAAATTCTTTAATATGTGGGCCTCTCATGTTGATTTTCTTCACAATGTTTTTGACGGTTGGTAACTGGAAGTTATGGGCTCTCTTATGTTTTCTCTTTGCAAAAGGCTTAAGGGATGAACCGTCCCCTCAAGATGCTTAATCAGTTGTGGGCCTTTTAGTCATATTTTGGAAAGGATGTCTAGAGTTGAATCGGACCTTGAGCTTTTGCAAACCAGGCTTCACATGGACCCAACTAATTCCCAACTTGTTCTTGAAGATAAGAAGCTTCAGTATTCGACTCATCAACCTTAAATTTATCGCAAAAATGTTCTTTGGGCAAAAACTTAAATGTAACTTCCTCAAGGATTGTGATAGGGGTTCTCGGTCTTTTCATGCTTTATTGAGCCGAAGCATGGTAGAAACTTTATTCCAATGATTCGAAGCCTAATGGTATTCTTTTTGTTTCGGAGGAGGAAGTCGGAGCAAAATTGTTAACTTCTTTCATAACCTTTATGGGTCTTCCAAACCTACCTTGCCCATGGATAGACATATTGTTTGTAGTGGCCGTGTATCTTTGATGATGCTTAAGGGTCGCTTCACTGCTTGTCTCTAACAATGACATCAAGCAAGCTTTGTTTGGGATTAAGAATGAGAAAGCTCGAGGCCGGATGATTACACTTCTTTCTTCTTCAAATCGCTTGGTCAGTTGTTGGAGATTATTTTTGTGCAGTTGTCCAAGACTTCTTCACTACGGGAAGATGCTTAGCGGAT
Organism: Salix exigua; assembly: GCA_032356905.1. Taxonomy (NCBI): domain Eukaryota; kingdom Viridiplantae; phylum Streptophyta; class Magnoliopsida; order Malpighiales; family Salicaceae; genus Salix; species Salix exigua. The sequence goes on from CM063604.1 coordinate 9,825,738, forward strand.
CAACCAATCAGTCATATCCCTTATCCCCAAATTTGCTCATGCTTCATCTCTTAGTGATTTTCAACCCATCTCTTGTTGCAATGTGGTTTATAAAGTCATCTCTAAAATCCTTGTTGATCAATTAGTTGTTGCCTTGGAGGATCTCATTAGCCCTATGCAGAATGTCTTCTTTGGTGGTAGAGCTATGGTAGAAGATGCTTCGTTAATATGGCGAGGAAGAGAACTTCACCTAAGATCTTTATGAAGATTGATTTTAAAAGACCTTTGACTCGGTTCAATGGTCGTTTCTATGGTATCTTTCAGGGTTGCTTGGGCTTTCCTCTTAAGTTTATTCATCTTGTTATGCAATGTGTGGAGACATCCTCCTTCTCGGTTGCTATCAATGGGAATCTTTATGGCTTCTTTCTAGGTAAAAGTGGTAATCGGTAAGGGATCCTTTTTCTCCCCATCTATTTATCACTTGCATGGAGTACTTCTCCCGTTAGCTTAAGGGAGTGTCTCAAGTAGTAAGTCTTCCATTTTCATCTGTGGTGTATGCCCCTTGGAATCAGTCACCTCGTTTTTGCAGATGATGTTCTCTTGCTTGCTAAAAGAGATAAATCTTCCATCCTTTCTCTTCTTGGTCGATTAAGGAATTTTTGGGCGTGTTTCTAGTCCGGAGGTTTATTTTGGAGGGTTGGAGATTGTTTGAGGCAAGAGATCATTCGTGAAACAAGTTTTACTTCGGCTCATTTCCTTTCAAATACCTTGGTGTGCCTCTTAGCCCTCATCGGCTCTCGGTCGATCAATTCTCTCCTTTGCTTCATAAGCTTGAGGTTGCGGTTCAAAGTTGGATGGGCAAGCATCTCTCTTTACAGGAAGGCTTGAGCTTCGCGTTTTGTCCTTTATGGCAAGGTTCAATTTTGGTTTAGTATCTTCCCTCTTCCTAAAAGTGTCATGAAAATTATTCGCATTTGCAGGAACTTTTTATGGACATGGAATGTTCGGTTCTCTCACTCGGCTCTAGTTACTTGGAGAAATTTTTGTTTGCCTAAGCGAGGAAGGGGTGGGGCTTTTTGACATAAAAGCACGTAATAAGAGTTTCCTAGTTAACCTTCTATGCAATATCCATTAGAAAGTTGATTCCCTTTGGATTAAATAGATTCACCATTACTTTCTCCCTAATCACTCAATTTGAGAGGCGCAAGTTATTAAAGCCTCCTCTCCTCTTTGAAAGCTCTTATTTCCTTTAAGGACCAGCTGCTTCATTTCAGTAAACACCCGAGGAAAAAATAATATATATAAATGGGAAATGAAGACAAATTCGTTTTGTTAAGGAAAAAACGGGGGGAAAAGGAAGAGCAAAAACCGATTTTAGAATGAACAAAACAAGGATTAGTATATAGTTAACCCAAACCCCAAACAACCCTCCATGTTTTGAAAATAAATACAAGGAGGTGAGTGGGTGTGGGGTCTCTTTTCCACCCATTTTTCTCTTCTCCACCCAATTCCACCCAACTTAATTTATTCTCCACCCAATTCCACTCAATTTAATTTATTCCCCACCCAATTCCACCCAATTTAATTTATTCTCCACCCAATTCCACCCAATTTAATTTATTCTCCACCCAATTCCACTTAACTTCTTTTCTCCACCCAATTTTTCTCCACCTAGCCGAACTCTATCCCTTCTCTTCTCATCCAATTTTTCCTCTTTGCAGCCAACACAACCTCTTCTTTTCCATCCCATTTCCTTCTTTTCTCAAACAAAACTTAAGCTAAAACAAAGGAGAGGACCTTGTGAAAATAGTGAATGAAATAGAGAGGAGGAAGAAGAGTTGCAAAGTTTTATAAAAAAAGTGAGATAAGATAGGTAAGTGTCATGAGATTTTTTTATGGTTCTTCTTGAAGGTTGAAAGAAATGAATTAAAAGAAGCAAGGAAAATGTGGGGTTATGATGAAAAATTGATGAGTGTGATGCTGAAATTTCATGTATAAATTGTGCTTGGAAAGTGTGAGTTATGATTAAAAGTTTATGAATATGATGCTGAAATTTTCATGTATAACTTAGGATGGAAAATGTGGATATAGGATGAGAATTGATGGATATTGTTGTTGAAATCTCATGTGTGTATTGTGCTGAAAAATTCTATGAGATTATGAAAAGAAATGGTTGATAATTTTACTGAAAATTGTAAGCTTGTTTTAGTTGGAATTGTTGACATAAGTATATTGATGAATATGAAATTGAAATAGAAGTATACTAATAATTAGGCATCGATGTCGCAGGTGGAGCGATCGGGATTGAACCATCGACCGTGCAAGAACAACCTCAAGTAGAGCAAGTAAGTGAATTATAACCCTCCAACCTTACATCATGTAAGAAACTTTCTAAATTGAATAGTTCATAATTACGTTGAGGTTTATATTAAATTAATGAATGCATAGATGTGGAAAATGATTGATTAGCTACGGCTAATGGCGTCCGAAAGGATGACCGGGATAAATCATTGATTAGATACGGTTAATGGCGTCCGAAAGGATGGCCGGGATAAGTGAATGATTAGCTACGGCTAATGGCGTCCGAAAGGATGGCCGGGATAAGTGATTGATTAGCTACGGCTAATGGCGTCCGAAAGGATGGCCGGGATAAGTGAATGATTAGCTACGGCTAATGGCGTCCGAAAGGATGGCCGGGATAAGTGATTGATTAGCTACGGCTAATGGCTTCCGAAAGGATGTCCGGGATAAGTGATTGATTAGCTACGGCTAATGGCGTCTGAAAGGATGGCCGGAATAATTGATTGATTAGTTACAGCTAATGGCATCCGAAAGGATGACCGGAATAAAAGAATGGTTAGTTTCGGCTAACGGTGGTCATAGAAAGAGATCATGGGTAGTAATGGTTGACCTCAGATAGGAGTGTCTTAAAATAATATTCAAAGGAATAATAATGATACACGAAAAAAAAAGAAGAGAAGAATGAAGTCCCTGTAAACTTTTACAACTAAATTGCACCATGTGTATATAGAAATTTTAAGATATTTGTGTTCTTTTCTTTGATTGGTCCTTAGGTTAGAATTTTAATACTAATAATAAGAATTTACATTTCATTATATGTTGTGCTACTGCAGGGACGTCACAACCACGTGAAATCTAGGGAACCTATTAAAAGGGGATCTACTCTTGGAAAAAGAACCACATAAATTGTATGCGAAATTTAGTAGTTTTAGGATGAAGTGATCTATGTAATGTTTAAGTTTGTAAAAACTCTTTTGTGTAAATTTGAGAACGTAAACCAGGGTTATGTGTGTATATTTCTAAATAAAAAAAAACCTTTAGTTATGAAAACAGTAATATGAAATGTTATTGAATGTTTATGCGGACCTTATTTCTACAATGGAATATTATTGTATGGATAATGTTTACTGATGAGAATTAATATTGGTCGTGATTGTATGGGATTATGCATATATATATATATTAAAAAAATTCGGCCGTTACAATTTCTTTGGCAAGTAACTCATCTCATTGTGTTTACCATGAATGGTTGGAATGTTGATCTCAGTAGCTTATCTCTTATTTCCTTTCCACTAATGCTTATGAGCACTTTAGGGTGAAAGGTCGTATGATTCATTAGGATACGGTGGTGCGGAAGCAATGGTCTTTGTTGAAGCATTGTTTTGTGTTGTAGCTTACGGTGTTAGGGAAGCATAAAACTAAAGATCGCTTGCATTTCATTCCTCACGATACTGAGCTATGTGCTCTGTGGTCGAGTATTAGGAATCACATTGTCACTTGTTCTTTAAGTGTCAATGGACTTTGACTTTTGGGGTAATATTGTTTGTTGGCTTCATATCCACCGTTGGATGCCTACCCTATCTAATGTTATCCGAGGGTTAACCCCAAAGAAGAAAAGAATGGAATACGGAATGAGGAGAGCCTCCCTTGGCATTGCAGTCTACCTATTTTGGGAAGAGAGAAATAAACAATTTTTTGATAATTCTTACAACTCGTTTGAGAAGATCTTTCGGAGATTCCAAGTCATGTTCTTCACAATATTTCACTTCCACGAAAAAATCACTTCTCCATTGTTGTTGGTTGAGTTGTTTGCGGGTTCGGTGGTCGGTTATGTTGTGATCTCAATTCCTTCTTCAGTGGATGGTCTTGGTCTTTTGGCGGTGGTTTGTTGTGTTGGCTATTGGGCTCGGTTTCGTTGCAGCTCCGGTGCTTCTCTCCCATCGGTGCTTGCTTTAGTTGTGATCTCTCCGGTGTTTCATATCCTCCTCGGGGTTGCTAGTTGTTGTGCTTTTGGTGATTATCCCATTTGTTTGGTGAGCTTTTTCCTTTTGTTTGTATCCGGCTTGCCATCTTTTTAGCTGGGTTGTGAGCAAATATTTGCTCTCCTTGGGCCTGCATTAGCCTTTTGGTGTTTTGCTTCTTGTGGCTCGAGGGAGCATGTTCCATTTTGGTGCCTTGTGTTCTCTCTCCGCTATTTTCAGCTAGTTGTATTCTTTGATCTCTTAATACATACTTACATTTGATCAAAAAAGAAAGAGCTCTCAGTATTATCCGGGATGCACGAGCCAACAAAGCCTCTTCCATGTCTGTGGAAGACCATAATGCATTTAAAACATCATCTTATGAAGGTTTTTGGAAGCCATATTACAACCATTAACTTATTCGGAATCCGGATAGTGCCAATAAATTCTCTTGCAATGCTTACGACTATTTCAAATCCTGGGGAGTTAATTGGGTTCGAGGAGTTTGGGACACCTAGTTTATGCCTTGTTATAACTTCATTTGGCTAGTTGTTTTGGGAAAGTCGTGAACAAAGGATCATCTTCAATTCTTATCTCCGAACCGATTTGTCCCCTTTGTTTACAGAGTGAATGAATCTCATCGGCATTTGTTCTTTGAGTGCGCTTGGCCATCACAACTTTGGGATCACATTAAGTCTTGGTTGAATATCCACAAGAGGATGTTGTATTTAAATAGAGCTCTACGAGGTCTCAACTCGGTAAGCTCAGAGAGGAAGGGAGACTCAAGCGCATCTCGCTTGGTATTAGTGTGTATTTAATTTGGGAAGAACGCAATAAAAGAATTTTTCTTTAGGCTCAATATATCGCTGCCAAAGATTTTCCCTAAATTCTAGGAAATCTTCTTCACTATTCTCCACTTCCAGGAAAAGATCACCAAAATTTAAATTTTAAATTTTGAATTTCAAATCAGTAGTTGGTTCTTTTACTCGAAATGGTCCGTCAGTCGCTTCCTTAGCGGCTCGTCCTAGCCTCTCTGTTAGCGTGTTCAGGTTGTAAGGCTAGATGTTCTTTGCTTTGTTTTCATGGTCTTCCTCGCTACGCTTTGTTGATAGTTGAATCTCGACTTTGAAGGGTCTGCACGGTGTAATCTGATTGTTTTTGGAAGCCTTGGTGTTAATATTGGCTACTTTGGCGGGGGTTACTGAGTTTGCTTTTAAGTGCTCGGCCTTTCCTCTTTTGACTTTGGTTGCTTGTGAAGTTTTGGGTGGTCGGAGTGTTAGGTAAGTGTTTCAGATTTTGTGCTCGACTTCTTGCCTTCGATGTTGCCCTCTTTTGTTGGTCATTCCAAGCAACTATTAAATGTTACGTCCTTTGTGGTCGACATGGCGAGAAAAGTGCAATAAGGGTGTGATTTTGGTCTTCGAGCATGGATCGCTTTTTAGGACCGGTGCATTTGTCTGGTTTTTCTTGAGCTACTGAGGTTGAATTAAATGGTTGGGCTGTTTTTCATCAAAGGGTTGTAGATTTCTCTCATGGGTCCCTCCAAGGGGTTGTTTGTAGTGTAGTTTTCTCCTTCCGCCCCTTGTTAAATGGTTTTAGCGGCTGAGCATGGAAAAATGCTTTCTTCGGTCCCTCCATGGTCAACTCAAGAGCTCTCGCCTTTTCCTTGGCAAGTCAAATGGGTTAGCCCTTTAGGTTCGGCTTCTTTGCATCATGGGCCTTGTCTTCCTTAGGTATTTTCCTTTGGGCCGAGTCTATGTGGGCTGTAAGCTAGCTTTGGATCTTGTGGGTCTGGTTGCTTGGTAAGTCAGGCGGGCCGAGTTTGGGCTTTGAGCCAAAATAGGAGTCTACGCTTCTTTGGCATTCCTTCTTCAACTCTAAGCTAGTTTTTGGGTTGTCTTATTTGTGGGTCGGGCCTAAGGTCCCTTGTTCTTTCCTTAGGCCTCTTTAGTTTCTCGAAAAGGAGCATGTTCCTCTTTTGCTAGTTTCTTTTTGTTTCGTTGTCGAGATTCTCTCGGTCTTGTATATTCTTTTCTCGCTAGTTCTCGACTTTGTTCTCCTTTGATATTTAATATACTTACCTGTGATACAAAAAAAGAGTACTCGAGTATATTCATATCAAAGTAGACTCCATCCGGATCCAATGGGTGCCTCACGTTTATCTTGGTTCCTCCGATATATGGGTTGCACATGCATGTAAAACCTCTTCTCCGCTTTGGAAGTCTATAATGTTCTTAAGAAATCATATCATGGGTGCAAATGGAAATCGGGAGCTGCCATTAACTTGGTCGAAGTCGGGATAGTTGTAATAAATTCTCTACAAATGCCTATGATTATTTCAAGCTCTACGGGGAAGAGGTTAATTGGTTGTGTGTTGTTTGGGATTCTAGGTCTATGCCTAGTATAATTTTATTCTCTAGCTAGCTACCTTGGGCAAGCTTCGAACGAAAGACCATCTCTAGATCCAATTTCTCCTTTGTTCACGAGCAATTAAAACTGATTGACACTTATTTTTTGCTTCCTATTGGTCCGTGTAGCTTTGGAACCTTATAAAATCTTGGTTGCGAGGTTAATCGGTAGATGTTGTTCTTGAGTAGCGTTCACGCGGTCTTAACACAAGTGGCCATAGCATGGAGTCCAGGCTTTGACATATTTCGTTAGGAATTATGGTTTACTTAATTTGGCGAGAGCATAATAATCGGGTCTTCCATTCAACCCGACCATTGGTGTGCAAGGTCTTCCATAAATTCCAGGAGATGTCTTTACCATTTTTCAATTCGGGAAAAGGGCCACCATAAGTTAAATTTTGGATGAAGATCTCGATTTGGTTTGTGGTTAGAACCAGGTCCGGTTGGGGTTGATTTTTTCCTGGTTTAGGTTATTTGTCTGGTCTCCATTCCGCTTGGTTGTGTTCTTTGGGTTGAGGGGGTAGGGTGTTGTGCTTGTCTTGGTCTCTTACGTTACATGCTTGATAGCGTGTAGGTTGCGTTTAGGAGTTGTCTTGCTTTGGTTGGTTGTGTTGGCTGTCTTTGTGTTGCATGCTTGACTGCGTGTAGGTTGCGTTTAGGAGTACTCTTGTTTTGGTTGGATGTGTTGGTTGTCTTTGCTTCTTGGGGTCTTGGGTTTTGGTTCATGCAGATTTATGGTTGCTTGCGTGTATAACTCTCCTTCCTCCTTATTGGATGGTTTTGCGTGTAGCTCTTCTTTCTCTCTTCAAGTTGTATAAGGTAGTGGAAGGTGGGGCTGCAGGTTGCTTTGTTCAAGGCTTGCATGTCTCGGTTTATGGGGAGAGTTTAATGCAAATCTATTTTCGGTTCTTTGCTATCTTGGGAAGTGGGAAGATGACAGTTGCAGGTGGTTCTCTCATGGCTTACATGAGGCTTGTATGTCTCGATTTATGGGGAGAGTTTAATACGACTCTCTTATCGGTTCTTTGTTGCCTTGGGCAAGTGGGAAGTTGGCGGTGTAGGTGGCTCTCTCAAGGCTTGCATGTCTCAATTTGGGGGTGCTTGCTTGTAGCTCTCTCTTTCAATTTTTGACCCTAGTCTCTTTTAGTGGAGTGAGCTGGGTTGTGGTGTTAAGGTGACTTTTGAGCTTTTTGTTTTTAGGCTTCTCCTCGGGCTCTTGTCGGGCTATGACTAGGGTTCCTTGTGATCTTTTCGTAGACCTTTCCGGCTTCACAAAATGGTAGCATGTTTCCTCTTTTCTGGTTTCTTTTCACGAGATTTTCTTGGTCTTGTATATTCTTATCTTTCGAGTTTTCTAGCTTTGTTTCCCTTTGGTCGTTAATATACTTACATTTGATCCAAAAAAGAGCTCGAGTGAAAGAAAGAGCTCTCATGAGTAAGTGTGGTTGAGAGAGAAAGTAGAGAGATCCCTCTCCTTGCTTGCCTTTGTCCATTTTGTGCCCTAAGTTCGACTCCGATTTCGATCTGTCTCTTCGTCTAGCCCCAAATCGTGTCTTATTCTCACCTCGTCTCTCTCCGTCTTGCTTCCATGGCTAAAACAAAAACTAAGAAGAAATCCTCACCCTTCTCCCATCCCCTCTACCTCGTCGGCCTTCCTCCTCTGAAGTTGTGATTTTAGGGCTTCCTTCTCCCACTAAAAGAATTCCGTCACTCATCTCTTCCCTTTCTACCGATCTGTAGCTTTAGAATTCCCATCTCTGGTCAAGACAGGTCCAGCTCCTACCAAGACAGCTCGTCCCCAATTAGCATCTTGGGTAAAGCCCTCTTGTTCCAGTTAGTGATGAGCATTCTAGTTCTCATCATTCCTCGCTTGACTACTCTAGTGTCGAAGACACGGAAGAGGATGAGTCTTCGGGTAGTGACACAAGCTCATGCTCGGGTGATGCCTCCGATTTGGAGCCGGTGACCGTTCCCCCTCCGGTGATCGATTTGAGTTCTACTCGGTTTCTAGTGAAGGGCCTCTCTTCTCCTCCTTCCGCTTCGGATTTCGGTTGATGCACCTATCTCCCAGGCATCTCCAGCTTGTCAATGGAGGAATTTATTCTCTTCCAATCGCAGCTCATCCTCTTGCTCTAAACTTCGACATTTTACTTGATATTTCTCTTGCTAAGACATTCAACTTAGTTGATGATGATATTGATGTTGCTTGTGATCTCTGAGAATTCTGTCTCATTGGGTATGTCTCGAGTTTCAAAGCATTTAGTAGTATTATCTCTAATTCATGGCATTGAGAGGCTAAGCTACATATTCATGAATCTGGATGGTTAGTGTACAAATTTCGGAATGAATCGGAGAAAATGGAAGTGTTACTGGGAGGTCTTTATCTCATTTATGGTAGGCCTTTAATGTTGAGGAAATGCTAGAGTATTTCGACTTTAACTTCGCTGAAATTTCTATGATTCCTGTTTGGATAAAGTTGCTGAATTTTCCTTTGAAATGTTGGTCCTCTACTTGTCTTTCCGAAATTGCTAGTGCACTCGGAAAACCAATTCAATGTGACATGTTGACATCCTCCATGTCTTGTCTTTCGCATGCTAGAATTTTGGTTGAAATTAATCTTGCGGAGGACCTCCCTCAATTCATTAAGTTTTGTTTGTCGAATGGTGTTCACATGTTCGATTGATTGTATATGAGACCTTGCCAAAATTCTGCTCCTATTATAAGGTTCTTGGTTACTTGGTTGCTTCTTGCGCTAAGGCTCCTAAGAATGGGGCGTAGACTCTTCCGTCTCTATTGATCCTTATGTTTACGCTCTGTTACCACAACGAATGAGAGGAAGCAAGTCACGGTGTCAACAGAGGCTTCAACCGGGTTAGCTACGGTGACGGATGTGGTATGACAATAGGGATTTTGGATGATTTGAGCTCGGAATTAGTTACTATGAACTGCTAGAATGCTTGATGCGAGGTTGTCTCTTGGCTAAGGCTTATAACCATTTTCGAGTGAAGGGTCACATGGTTCATTGGGATAAGGTGGTGTGGGAGCATTGGTCTATACCTAAATCTTGCTTCATTCGTGGCTTGCTATTACGGGCAAACTCGCACTAAAGATCATTTGCATTTCATTACTATCAGCACTAGCTGTGTTTTCTGCAGCTAGGATCTGGAATCACATCATCACTTGCTCTTCCACTGCCCTTGGACCTCAAATTTGTGGAGAAATATTGTTCATTGTGGTTTCCGAAAGGGAAGAGCATGGTTTCCGAATGTGCGAGCATGGTTTCCGACTTTATCCTCGGGAAAAACATTCATCGTCGGATGAGCTCCTATCTAGTGTTGTCTATGCTTTATCCTCTAAAGGGAAGAGCATGGTTTCCTGAATGTGCAGTGCCTCCCTTAGCATTGTGGTTTACCTTATTTGGAAAGAGCGTAATAAAAGGCTTTTGATGTATTTGCTCCCAGGTTGCAAAGGTGTTACATCGATTCCAAGTCCTATTCCATACCAAGTTTCACTTTCGTGATAAGGATCACTTCTCAATTGATGTTGGTTGATCTAGTAGGCCTTGAAGGGTCGTTGTGGATGGTTGCTAGCTTGTTTGTTTCTTATTGCTCTATTTGCAAGGGGTCTGGTTGTGCTATGATCTCAACTCCTTCTTGAGTGGATGGTTTTGACCTTTGGGCAATGGTTTCGTTGTGTTGGCTATTTGCCTCGGTTTTAGTTGTCGCTCTAGTGCTCCTCTCCTTGTTGTTGCTTGCTTTAATTGAGTTTTCCTCCGGTGTCTGCATCTCCTCCTCGGGGGTTGTTATTTGTTACGCTTTTGGTGATTATCCCAATTGTATGTTGAGCTTATTTTTCCTTTTGTTTTGTATCTAGCTTGCTAGCTATTTACTAGATTGTGAGAGGATTTTTGCTCTCCTAGGCCTTGTATTGGCTTACTAGTTGACTTGTTTCTTGTGACCAGTGGGAGCATGTTCTTTTTTGGTGCCTTGTGTTTTTTCTCTCCACTGTTTTTAGCTTGTTGTTTTCTTTGATCTCTTAATACATACTTACATTTTATCCAAAAAAGAAAGAGCTCTCGAGTGCAATGCCAAAGAGAGAAAGAAGAGAGAAAAGCTCTCCCCTTCAATGGGTTTCCCTCCCATCGTTGGCCACTGTGATGTTCCTCCGAGTGAAATTTGTCAAATCATCTTTCTCCATCTACTCTGCCTTCACCCTCTCTCCTACCTTGTCTCTCTTTCTTCCCTTTTCTTCTCTCCTTCATTTTCCTCCATGTGAGAAATAAGAAAACAAAAGAAAACCCAACGCCCCTCCCCTCGTTCACAATCTCTTGTGTGCACCAAAGTGATTCTAGGGTTATCCTCCCCAAAAATTGCCACAAACCTTCGTCCTCATCTCCCCCACTTCCTCCTCTTAAGCTCAACCTATATCGGGACTCGGTCGCCAACCAAAGAAAACTCCAATTCAAAAAATCCTTATGTTTCGGTAATGGTGCCTCTACATCGTCTTCTCCAAGTCGTCAACCCTCTCCCTCGGTTGAGCTATCTAATGTTGAGGAAACCGAAGATGATGCATCCTCTTCGTGTGATTCTTAATCCAGTTCAAATTATGGGTCTCTGAGCTGAACATTGGGCCTGCTCTCATATGTCCAGAACCCAACAATGGTTCTCCTCCCCTGCTCCTTCCCCTCAGTCGCAGACAAAGGGTCCAGGTAACCGCCGCCATCTTCTCGCTCCTATCGGGTAGTGGAGAAACTTATTTGCATCTAATCGTAACTCCTCTAATTGTCCTAAATTGCATCATTTCTCTGAAATTACCACTGCCAAACAATGTAATCTGCTAGATGAAGATTTGGATGTTGCTTGTGATATTTGGAAATCTTGTCTTAATGGGTATATTTCAGTAAATTTCCTGGATTTAAAGCCCTTAAAAGCATTATTAAAAACTCTTGGCATTGTGATGTTGTTTTGACCATACATGAATCTGGTTGGTTGGTCTACAAATTCAACCATGAGGTCGATAAGCTTGTTGTTTTGACGGGAGGCCTTTATCTCATCTTTGGCAAGCCCTTAATCCTATAGGAAATGGCTATTGTTCTGTGTGGATCAAGTTACCAAATCTTCCTCCGAAAGTTGGTCTTCCAACAGTCTTTCCAAAATTGTTAATGTTGTTGGGAGACCCATTCAAAGTTACATGATAACCTCCTCTATGTCCGGCTTTCTTATGCCCATATTCTAGTGGAAATTGACCTTCGGAGTCTCTCCTTGAGCACATTGCGATCTGTTTGCCAAATGGTATTGTTATTGATCAATGGGTTGTATATGAAACTTTGCCTAAGTTCTGCAAATTCAGTAAGGTTCTTGGCCATCTTGTTAACTCTTGCTCAGAATCCCCTAAGGCTAAAGGGTGTGGTGTAATTCTTCCGACCAAGTGGCACTCCGGATGTAGTATGCATTACTGTTCGGGGTGGCAACACACAACCTTCTGTTGATGATATTTTTGCTAGGGTTGATGAAGGGTTGCGGGATCCCATGTTAACTGAGGCTGCAGCTGCTTTTTATGAATGGGAGCTAGTGAAAAAGAAACACCAAAGCAACAACATCACAAGAAGAAAAACTCGGTTCGAGTGGTATAGCTGCAGATTCTGTTTTGGAAATGGCAGGTGAGGCTGTGAATGGCATCGTTGGTCGAGGCGATTTGGGTTTGTCAACTAAAGCAAATTTGGGTTTAACAAGCAGAGACTATGGGTGGCTTGAGAGCTAAGGTAGCTTTCGTGGATCCTCCTCTGTGGTGGGCTCTCGGAAGAAGCAACATACTGAGACCTTTCTCTTGGTGTAGCTAACAGTAACAAAGGGCAGCACAAGGTGGGAGTTATGCAAGGTGTTATTACATGGAATGGAGCTAATTCAACATTTCCTGATCCTAGTAGGAATGGTAGGGCACCTCCTACCACTACTGCATTATGATGATTATTTAATGTTGGAATGTTAGGGGGCTTAATATCCCTCTAAAGCAGCATGAGGTAGTTCATCTCATGAAGAAGAATAAAGTTGATGTTTGTGGTGTGTTGGAATCTAAGATGCACACTTCTAAGGTTGCGGCTTTGTAGAGATTTTGGAAAAGCATTGGAATTTCTTGACGAATGCTATTGCGTCTTCCTTTGACTTTATTGTTATTTTTTGGATCCCTTCTACAGTTCGGGTTGATCTTGTTGGCTGCTCTTCTCAAGGCCTTCATGTGGTTATATGCAACCTTGTGAGCCAATTTAGTTTTCATGTTACTTTTGTGTATGGTTTGCATACTATTGTTGCTAAGAGAGAATTATGGGATAGCTTATGTAAGTGGTGCCCCTTGGGTCCATGGATGGTTTTGGGAGATTTCAATTCCATTTTGTCCCAAGATGATAAATTGAATGGCAGTGTCGTTTGTATGTATGACATTGTCGATTATAATAAATTTTGTCTTGATTTGGGTTTGTAAGATCTAAATTACATTGCTGCCACTTTACTTGGTCTAATGGTAATGTTGGGAGTAAATTAGACAGGGTTCTTGTTAATCCTCTTTGGTCCACTCTTCAGTGATTAACTCATGTTCACTTCGGCAATCAAGGGGCTTTCTCTTATCACTCTACTGTTGTTGTTCGGTTGTATCATCAGGTTAAAGGGCACCGCAGTTTCAAATTCTTTAATATGTGGGCCTCTCATGCTGATTTTCTTCACACTCGTTTCGAGGGTTGGCAACTGGAAGTTATGGGCTCTCATATGTTTTCTCTTGCAAAAGACTTAAGGGGATGAAGTGTCCCCTCAAGATGCTTAATCGATCGTACTTTAGTCATATTTCGAAAAGGGTGTCTAGAGTTGAATCGGACCTTGAGCTTTTGCAAACCGCGCTTCACATGGACCCAACTTGTTCTCAAGGACAAAAGCTTCAGTATTCAGCTCATCAACCTTTAATTTGCCGAAAAAATGTTTTTGGGCAAAAGCTTAAATGTTACTTCCTTAAGGATAGCGATAGGGGTATTCGGTTTTTTTATGCTTTATTGAGCCAGAAGCATGGTAGAAATTTTATTTCGGCGATTCAGAAGCTTGATGGTATTTTTTTGTTTTGGAGAAGTTGGAGTAGAATTTGTTAACTTCTTTCAGAACCTTTATGGGTCTGCCAAACCTACATTGCCCTTGGATAGAGATATTTTTTTTTGCAGTGGCTCGTGTATCTCTGCTTATGCTTGTGAGCTTCTCTCTGCGCCAGTCTCTAACGATGACAGCAAAAAGCTTTGTTTGGGATTGAGAATGAGAAATCTCTGGGGTTGGATGGTTGCACTTCCTTCTTTTTAATCTGCTTGATTGGTTGTTGGAGATTATTTTTATGCACTGTCGGGACTTCTTCACTACGGGAAGATGTTTAAGCGAGATCAACCACTCGATCATATCCCTTATACCCAAATTTTCTCATGCTTCCTCTCCTAGTGATTTTTGGCCCATCTCTTGTTGCAATGTGGTTTATAAAGTCATCTCTAAAATCCTTACTGTTCGATTGGCTGTTGCCTTGGGGGATCTCATCAGCCCTATGCAGAATGCTTTCTTGGGTGGTAGAGCTATGGTGGACAATATCAATCTTGTACAGGAGTTGCTTCATCAATATTGCAGGAAGAGAACCTCGCCTAAATCCCTTACGAAGATTGATTTTAAAAGGCCTTTGACTCGGTTCAATGTTCGTTTCACGGGATCTTTTGGGGTTGTTGGGCTTCCCTCCTAGATTTATCCATCTAGTTATGTAATGTGTGGAGACGTCCTCCTCGGTTCCTATCAATGAGAATCTTTATGGCTTCTTCCAGTAAAAGCGGTATTCGGCAAAGGGATCCTTTTTCTCCTATCTATTTATCACTTGCATGGAGTGCTTCTCTCGGTTGCTTAAGGAAATGTCTCAGCAGCGAGTCTTCCGTTTTCATCCGAAGTGTATGCCCTGTGGTATCAGTCACCTTGCTTTTACAGATGATGTTGTCTTGCTTGCTAGAGGAGACACATCTTTCATCCTTTCTCTTCTTGGTCGATTCATGGATTTTTGGGCGGGTTTCGGTCTAGAGATTAATCCTTCCAAATCCTCCATTTATTTTGGAGGGGTTGGTTATTGCTTGAGGCAAGAGATCTTCCGTGAAACAGGTTTTGTTGTCAACTCCTTTCCTTTCAAATACCTTGGTGTGCCTCTTAGCCCTCGTCGGCTCTCGGTCAATCAGTTCTCTCCTCCGCTTCATAAGCTTGAGGTTGTGGTTCGAGTTGGGTAGGCAAGCATTTCTCTTTACAGGAAGGCTTGAGCTTCGCAATCCATCCTTTATGGCATGGTTCAATTTTGGATTAGCATCTTTCCTCTTCCGATACATGATCATCATGAAAATTGACCACTTGCTTCATGACTTTGGTAGTAGCTCATTTGTTGTGTCTACCATGAATGGTTGG
The DNA here is from genome assembly GCA_032356905.1 of Salix exigua. NCBI lineage: Eukaryota > Viridiplantae > Streptophyta > Magnoliopsida > Malpighiales > Salicaceae > Salix > Salix exigua. Next base: position 9,840,837 of record CM063604.1, read on the forward strand.
AATGCTTGGTACAGCTTGCCTTTTAGCTAATGCTTATGAGTATTTTAGGGTGAAAGGTCGTATGATCCATTGGGATACGATGGTGTGGGAGAAATGGTCTTTGTCTAAGCATTGTTTTGTGTTGTGGCTTGCGATGTCGTGGAAGCTTAAAACTATAGATCGTCTACATTTCATTCCTGCAGATATTAGTCTGTGTGCTTTGTAATCGGGACCAAAAATTGCATTGTCACTTGTTCTGTAATTGTCAAAGGACTTCGACTCTATGGGGTAACATCATTCGTTGGCTTTATATCCACCGTCGGATAACCCCTAGGAAGAATAGAATGAAATACGTGAATGAGGAGAGCCTCCTTTGGCATTGCAGATCTACCTAATTTAGGAAGAGAGAAATAAACGACTTTTTGATAATTCTTGCACCTTGGTTGAGAAGATCTTCTAGAGATTCCAAGTCATGTTCCTCACAATGTTTAACTTCCATGGAATAGATCACTTCTCCATTGATGTTGGGTGAGTTTTGTGCGAGCCTTTTGGGTTTTGGTGGGTTCGTTGTGGATTTTTTCATGTCGCTTGTATCACTTTTTCAGTTTGTTGCTCATATGCGAGCTTGATGGGTTCCTTTATATGTATGTTTTTGTTTTCTTGTTGTTGTTTCCTTTAGTTTGCTAATTGGGAACATGTTCCCTTTAAGTTGCCCCTTGTTTTGCTCTCAGTTTTGTTTCTCTTTGGTCTTAATATATTTACATTTGATCCCAAAAAAGAACTCTTAGTCTGTCAATCCTTACTATGTTTGGACCTAGTAAGTTTCCGTGTTGAGTCAAATTAAGCAGCGAGGCTTCACTCCTGGTGGTGCCCTTCCATCAATTCCTTTAAGTTTCAGCCTTGTGACCATACTCCCCGTAACCCAAAAACTTTGATTTCTCATAAGGTCTTTGTCGGAGTCCTAAAAGCAACATCTACAAATCCCTAGCTGAAATCGTTTATGGTTGAGACTAGGGCGGTATCCGATCGTCTTGAGCCCCAACTTTCATTCTTGATTAATGAAAACATCCTTGACAAATGCTTTAGCGGTTGTTCGTCTTTCATAAATCCAAGAATTTCACCTCGACTATGAAATACTGAATATTGTCCTCGTTAATCATTACTCCGATCCCAAAAGCCAATAGACTAGGATCAAAATCCTATGATGTTATCCCATGCTAATGTATCTAGAGCGTAGGCTTGCTTTGAACACTCTAATTTCTTCAAAGTAACAGACACAGAGGCATGACCCGACCAATTATGGCCAAGAGTGCATCGCCGGTAGAAGGGATGAGATTATCGGTGTACACTTGAGGCGGACTCGCACTGAGAGGCACGACTCGGTCGATTAAGGCCAGGAGTGCATCGTGGTAGAAGGGACAAGGTGACCGATGCACACCGAGGTGGACTAGCGGAGCCAACTCAAAGTCCAACTACGAGCTTTTTAACTGCAACTTAAATATTCGTTATTGGAGCTAGAATTACCGCGGCTACTAGCACCAGACTTGCCCTCCAATGGATCCTTGTTAAGGGATTTAGATTGTACTCATTCTAATTACTAGAGTCGAAGAGCCTGGTATCATTATTTATTGTGACTACCTTCCTGTGTCAGGATTGGGTAATTTGCGCACCTGCTGCCTTTTTGGATGTGGTATTCGTTTCTCAAGCTCCCTCACCATAATCAAACCCTAATTCTCCGTCACCTGTCACCACCATGGTAGACCTCTATCCTACCATCGAAAATTGATAGGGCATAAATTTGAATGATACGTCGCCGGCACAATGGCTATGTGATCCGTCGAGTTATCATGAATCATCGGAGCAACAAGTAGAGCCCACGTCAACCTTTTATCTAATAAATGTGTCCCTTCCGAAGTCCGGGTTCGGTACACATATTAGCTTCGAATTACTACAGTTATCCGAGTAGCAAATACCATAAAAAAAAACTATAACTAATTTAATGAGCCATTCGGAGTTTCAAAGTTTGAATTAGTTCATACTTACACATGCATAGTTTAATCTTTAAGACAATCATATGACTACTAGCAGGATCAACTAGGTAGCATTCCTTGGCGACAACGAGGATCTGTCGATCCCGTCGCTAAAAATTCCAGCAACGAGGTCGAGATAGGCGAGGAAGTCAATCTTATCGAGCACAAGCAGCTCAAAAGGCGGAGGCCCCAATGCCGGCTTCATGTTTTGCATCCGAGAACACGAGCGATCAAACATGGTCTAATTCAGCAAGAGTCCGCTCAACTAGAACACGGCGCTCTGCGAGTTTGCCCCATGCCCCTAGGGAGGCACGAGGCAAAGAAGGACACCTTCACATTCGAATTCCATCAAAGTGGATACGCAACACAGGAACCCCGCCTAGACACAAGCCTTGTAGGGCCTTAGGCTGAAAGTGATGGGGCTGCAGGACTGACGATTCGGTGCACAAGCACGGATCTTGCTGCACTGAGATAACTTGACGATCGCTCATGCGCCACCACGTACACATAACAACAATCCCGACGAGCGAACCACGACCACAAGAGCAAATGGAAACACCGAACGAGATCATGCCCGCACTGCTGGATGCGAAGGATCTCAAAGGGACAAGAAACTAACCGAAGAGGAACACAATAGGGACAATCTCAAAGGGGTCGCTCGCCTAAGCTCGAAGTCGTAGGCCAGGACTCGACAGCAGGCACGTCACACCATGATGTCAAGGATCGCGTGGAGGGTCGAAGCAAGGGCACTGCTGCTAGGGCGATCCTCATGCTAACTGGTGCGCTGAGGTCGCCAACGACCTTGGCACAAGCTCGGAAAATGAATGTCAAGCCCATGCCGCGAAGAAGCGACCTCGAGCATGTCCGATAGCCTCGACGGGCATCACAGAGGCAATGGTTGAAACAAGTCTTTATAGGAAGTAGCAATATACCAGGGTGCCTTAGCTCGAAGCTGCAGGCTAGGACTCGGCAGCGAGCGCGACATGCCATGAGGTCGTGGATCGCGAGGAGGTCGACGCAGGACGCAAGCCCATAAATTTAATGCCCCGCACACGCCAGCTACAACCCTCCATGTAATCCCGACCATAGCCCTCCACGCCCATTGTGTCAGCTAGGCCTCCAACTTGCGAAAGGAATCGGGGGGCACTTCTGCTGGGATGACCCTCATGATCTCTCGGCGTCTTTGGGCAAAAGCTCGAGCAAATGAATGTCACACCCTCACCTCGGAGAAGTGGCCCCGGTGCTCCGACGACTGGCAAGCGTCCAGGAGACGGTGGCCAAAAACAGGTCTCCGCTAGCTGGAAAATAGGTCATCGATAACAGCAACACATCCCACCACATGCCCAGCACACCTGACAACTTTTTGGGCATCCTAGAGTCAAGTCTTCGCTGGCCGGAAATCGAGTCTTCGATATCGGGGCTACATATCGGGCCATCTGCTTCCCCCACTTTTTTCTTGTGCACAACACCCCCACACCCGCGGCACGCCAATGGGAACCATGCCACCACCACACACACACACACACACACCCCAGACCAGGCAGGGGCATCCCCCCTAAAGAGTAATAAGTGTCATTGAAGTTCTAGCAAGAGAAGACACTACTAGGTCTCAGCTGGCCCCCCTCTAAAACCTTAAAAAAACATTATTTGAAGCTGAAATCTGGCACAGAGGTTTGGCAAAATCCAATCTAACTATAATATTTGTTTCAGAATTTTTAAAAATCCGGAAGTATTTATTTATATTTTCCTCCATTAAAAATACAAAAATTCATAAAAAAAAATAGGAACCAGCTCGGAATGACCCCAAATTTTATGGGAAGCCTCACAAAAATATGATGGATTTTACTGAACTGATATCGTGTGGAAATATTTCCATTATCATGGCATAATACAAGAAACACAACAACTTGCCTCTCGTGCGGGGGCATCGGTCGGCCCTGATCCCGCCTAGCCTCTCTCGCGAAAGGGGTCGCAAGGCTTGTCCAGCGAGGAGCTGGCGGGGCCTCCGAGCATGCCATTGCCTATCCTCTCACGCACGAGGAGGCTACCAGGGCCTCGCGTGAGAGCTCACCCCTGCTACCAGAGGACCGACCGCGCTAGAGCTCGCCCTGCTACCCCAGGCTTGGCACGACATGAGGAGCTGGCGGGGATGTTAGTGTCGCGTGAGTGGCCCCTACTACCATAGGCCTATTCCTCGCGGGGGCCTGTCCCGCAAAGCTAGCCCCTCCTAGCCCAAGCCTAACCGGGCAGCAGGGTTGTCACTGCGCCACGTGCCCAAGGGCCATGTGCCCTAGTGCCCGAGACACTAGGCGTGCGTGTTTTCTCTTTGGAGCGCTGAGCGGGCAATGCACGAATTTGTTCTTCAATAGATATTGTTTTGCAAAATTTGATTGATTAAATAACCTGTGTAAATGGTCTCATACTTCCTTTGATGTCTCATATTTTGCCAATTGTGTACTTATAGAATGCTCAACAGAATTATTAATCCAAGTAATAATCTTTGCATTGTTTACTTCTCGGTATATGCAGATATATTGATCTTAAAAGGTGTCTCTAAACTTTATAGACACTTTGGTTTAAAAATGTGTTGTTTTCTTTATAAATATCAATTTGATGTTGACTCAAATAAATTAGAAAACAACCTTCTTTTCTCTACAATTCTTCTCTATAAACTTTGTTTATGTTTACCATAAAGAAAACAAAACAACACAAAACTTATCAATAAGCTTATAGAAAATGTTGTCTATTAGTTCAAGTATATTTCCTTAACTCAGTACAACAAATATAGCATGGGTAATTAATACTTTAAAGGTAGCGATCTTCGCCCCCTCAAAGCTTATTGTTACACTCAATAGTATTTATAGTATAAAATCATTCTTAAAATCTTATTTAACATCTTAAATTTTTTGGTTAAAATAGTTTTCTTGATATGATATACTAAACATAAAGATTTTGAATTTTATGTTAAAGAAAATTATAGGATTATTATTATTTTCTTATTAATAATTTCAAATTAAAATTCTCTTTTATGAAGAAACTTGAATTCAGCAACATTACTTCAAATAGTTTATGCAGTTTTAGAAATTATATTGAGAATGTTTTTTTTTTCCGCAGGAGATGATAGATGGAAATATTTTACGTGATAAAAGAATTATCGAGTGGGGAAGCCATGATCTAGGTGCATGGCTTCCATTTTCCTACGTGAACGAACAAGTCATGAAAGGTAATCATACGTACATATATTTTTATTGTATATGGAAGACATGGACGGACGGGAAGAAAAGTAATATTTTTAATATTAAATAATTATATTAAAAAGCAAAGTATTGTAATTCTAGATTCATTCCCACTTCTCTCTGGAACAATAGAGTAATACTTTTCACCTTTTACCTAATTTTGGTTTCAAATGAAACTATTTAACCGTTTGATATAAAAAATAAATTAAAATAAAAATTGATGTTTTTGTAAAATTATTTTCTGTAAAGCCATCAATAACTGATTTTACCACTTTTAACTGATTACGTGACTTAAAAAAACGTAATTAAATGTAAAAAAAAGGTTCATTGTGACAGTGGTAGAATGGATCAGATTATCAACAAGCATTAAAAATAAAAATTAAAAAAAATAGGAGGGGGCAAAGTGCTAAACTTCTAGTGAAACTAATACAACAATAGGGGCAAGCAACTAATGCTGTATCAGTTCTGGAATGAGCTTTAAGAGAAATGAAAGCTCCTCTGTGAGAATTGAGGCTTTGATTTTACTTCCATCTCGCCATCCCCCTTCCGCTTCTCCCATCTTTGATGGCCTTATCAAATCAGATACCGCTTCTGTAATTTCTTGAACCAGATCAACTATCACTCCATCTATGCCCATCAAATGTTGCATGTAAATAGCTTCTGATACATTGCTGCAGAACAAGAAGCACAACCAGTAACCTTGAAAATTCACATTTCTGACAGGTTCTTAAACATTTATTTCTAAATTTAGCATGCATAGTCATGGTTGCTGACAGGGTTTGAAGTTCTATTTTTCCTTCGATGAAAGTTCTTGTTTTTTTCTCTCGAAAACATATGAGCTAGAGAGAATCCAAGTTAGAAAATTCAAACACTCACTTCAGTTTTCCATAAGTTAGAGAGAAAGCTTCGCATCCTTGATCTTGTTCACTTCCCCGGGATTTCTAAAACCCCTTGACCTCCGATACAATCCCTGCAAACCACCCTGCAAGCACACCTTCATGGCCGCCTCCAAGGAATTTCTCCTCACATCATAGAAAATCTCAGTGCCCCCATTTGTCAAAAAGTAAACCTGTAATGCAATCGATAAAATCACCATTGTCAGATAATGGATGTCATGCTTACAAGCAAACACAAACTCAAAAGTGAAAAATCAAAGTTATTATCAAAAACTATATAACCTAAGAACTTAAGCTATTAGATGAGCTCGCATGATATGATTTATATTATTCTATAACACACCCACTCAAGTGAACCCTTCTATAACACACCCACTCAAGTGAACCCATAACTGTTGGATCAATCATGTCTAAAAACCATCTCATCTAAAAACTTAAACTATTAAGTGAGACTCTAAAATATAATCTATATAATTCTCTAACATTAACAACTCACAGGGAAGGCACTCTGCAGTTTTCTGACGAGCAGCGCTGCATCAGGTTGGAATGATGAGAAAATAACAGGCCTATCCTTACCATGCTCGAATACCACCTAAAACCACAAAGTTAACGCACCAATTAAGAAAAATCTCATAGTATACAAACTTAAACCAGCACATGTTATTCGTTTTGAGCTAAACAAAGTAGCCTTGAATGAGAGAATACCATCTATATATACCTGCAAGATGGCTTGAAGAACACGAGTGAGATGATCTTGCTGGTAGACAATGTGGTCATCAAATTTTAATTCAATGTTAAAGCCAAGTGAAGACTCCACTTGTTGAAATGCATCTTGCAAAGAGCATAACGAGTCATCTTTCTCCACTTTCCATTCCACTATTTTTCCGTCTTTTGTTTTCCTAAGTAAAGATCTGCCAGCCCTTCCTGCTTCTTTTTGGGGTCCAAAGCATAGGAATTCAGATAGGCAAAGTTCTGTCACCCTCTTCTCAAAAACAGTGCCCTGAATTCACAAATAAAATCATAACCATGAGTTTAATTAGCGAAAACCATTTTTATTTTTAAATAATAAATTGACAAAAATAGAGATCCCAAAAGATCAAAGACTTACATTATCTTCATAGAGGATGAAGTTGTCGTGGAAAATGACTGGGCAGTCATCTTTTGTCACCTACAAAAACGACAGTTCGTTTTTTTTCACGTTTTCCTGTCTGTCTCATTCAGCTCCATACTTTTATTTTCAATTATATTTTTATTTTATTTCTTCAGAAATAAAAGAAATCATACCCATCAAAAATAAACACAATCAGTTCAACATTCTCTTATCATAAAGCAGAAAACTGAGGAAAAGAAAATAACAAAAGTAAATTTAAAAATTGTTTTCGAATTCTGTTTATCATAACCACCAGAAGTTTTTCTTTCTTTCTTCTTTCCATTGCAGAACAAAAAGAAAAAAAGGAAAGGAATGGCTTTAAAGACTAGAACGATATGCGGCGACCAACAAATCTACAACGTCAAAGAAACAACTCCCAGTTTGGAAAATTCAAGTTCCAGATCTCTCAAAATCAAAAAGAAAGAAAAGAAAATCCCAGCAAACATCAAAAACAAGATTTGTATTTATATTTCAGTCTGGAACAAATTAAAAAGAGAAAAAGATATAAAGAAGTAATTATACCTGAACATCAAATTCGATGAAATCAATCGGGTATTTGGCAGCACTATTAAAAGACATAATGGAGTTCTCTTTAATCTCTTTCATCCTATCATCTGTTGATTGCAATACATTCATTCCATTCCCTCTATGCCCAACCACCATAAACTTTGGCATCTTGAACGTAGCTTCTCTATTCCATTCAACTCCTGCACAAAGAAAGAAATATCAAACCCACATCAAGAAACTCCAAGAATGGATCAAACAACGACCAAAAACCTTCTCTTTCTGACATTTTACCTTTGGAGAAACGAGTTGAGTAGAGAGAAGAGAGGCATTGTCAGGGACATGGTCAAGATTATGAACATCACAGACATGAACAGCTTGAAGAGCCATGCTATGTAATTATTGCGAAATCAGCTAAATATGACAGCAAAGGGATT
>CM063604.1:9849568-9884587 GCA_032356905.1 Salix exigua
AGGACATCCCCTAAAGAGTAATAAGTGTCATTGAAGTTCTAGCAAGAGAAGACACTACTAGGTCTCAGCTGGCCCCCCTCTAAAACCTTAAAAAAACATTATTTGAAGCTGAAATCTGGCACAGAGGTTTGGCAAAATCCAATCTAACTATAATATTTGTTTCAGAATTTTTAAAAATCCGGAAGTATTTATTTATATTTTCCTACCATTAAAAATAAAGAAATTCATAAAAAAATAGGAACCAACTTGGAATGACCCCAAATTTTGTGGGAAGCCTCACAAAAATATGATGGATTTTACTAAACCGATATCGTGTGGAAATATTTCCATTATCATGGCATAATACAAGAAACACAACAACTTGCCTCACTGCGGGGGCATCGGTCGGCCCCGACCGCACCTAGCCTCTCTCGCGAAGGGGCTGCAAGGCTTGTCCAGGGAGGGAGCTGGTAGGGCCTCCAGGCGCATGCCATTGCCTATCCTCTCCCACACAGGAGGCTATCAGGGCCTCGCGTGAGAGCTCACCCCTGCCCTAGGACTGACCCGCGCAGGAGCTTGCCCCTGCTGCCCCAGGCCTAGCACGACACAGGGAGCTGGCAGGGATGTTAGTGTCGCGTGAGTCGGCCCCTACTACCATAGGCCTATTCCTCGCGGGGGCCTGTCCCGCAAAGCTAGCCCCTCCTAGCCCAAGCCTAACCGGGCAGCAGGGTTGTCACTGCGCCACGTGCCCAAGGGCCATGTGCCCTAGTGCCCAGGACGCGGGCGCGCGTGTTTTCTCTTTGGGGCGCTGAGCGGGCAATGCACGAATTTGTTCTTCAATAGATATTGTTTTGCAGAATTTGATTAAGTAAATAACCTTTGCAGATGGTCCTATACTTCCTTTGTTATCTCATACTTTAGCAATTGTATACCTATAGAATGCTCAATAGGATTGTTAAACTAAGTAATAATCTTTGCATTGTTTACTTCTAAGGTATATGCAGATATATTGATCTTAAAAGGTGTCTCTAAACTTTATAGACACTTTGGTTTAAAAATGTGTTATTTTCTTTATAAATATCAATTTGATGTTGACTCAAATAAATTAGAAAACAATCTTCTTTTCTCTACAATTCTTGTCTATAAACTTTGTTTATGTTTACCATAAAGAAAACAAAACAACACAAAACTTATCAATAAGCTTATAGAAAATGTTGTCTATTAGTTCAAATATATTGCCTTAACCATACAACAAATATATCATGGGTAATTAATACTTTAAAGGTAGCGATCTTCGCCCCTCAAAACTTATTGTTACACCCAATAGTATTTATAGTATAAAATTTAACATCTTAAATTTTTGGTTAAAATAGTTTTCTTGATATGATATACTAAACATAAAGATTTTGAATTTTATGTTAAAGAAAATTATAGGATTATTATTATTTTCTTATTAATAATTTCAAATTAAAATTCTCTTTTATGAAGAAACTTGAATTCAGCAACATTACTTCAAATAGTTTATGCAGTTTTAGAAATTATATTGAGAATGTTTTTTTTTTCCGCAGGAGATGATTGATGGAAATATTTTACGTGATAAAGAATTATCGAGTGGGGAAGCCATGATCTAGGTGCATGGCTTCCATTTTCCTACGTGAACGGACAAGTCATGAAAGGTAATCATACGTACATATATTTTTATTGTATATGGAAGACATGGACGGACGGGAAGAAAAGTAATATTTTTAATATTAAATAATTATATTAAAAAGCAAAGTATTGTAACTCTAGATTCATTCCCACTTCTCTGTGGAACAATAGAGTAATACTTTTCACCTTTTACCTAATTTTGGTTTCAAATGAAACTATTTAACCGTTTGATATAAAAAATAAATTAAAATAAAAATTGATGTTTTTGTAAAATTATTTTCTGTAAAGCGATCAATAACTGATTTTACCACTTTTAACTTATTACGTGACTTAAAAACGTAATTAAATGTAAAAAAAGGTTCATTGTGACAGTGGTAGAATGGATCAGATTATCAACAAGCATTAAAAAATAAAAATTAAAAAAAAATAGGAGGGGCAAAGTGCTAAACTTCTAGTGAAACTAATACAACAATAGGGGCAAGCAACTAATGCTGTATCAGTTCTGGAATGAGCTTTAAGAGAAATGAAAGCTCCCTCTGTGAGAATTGAGGCTTTGATTTTACTTCCATCTCACCATCCCCCCCTTCCGCTTCTCCCATCTTTGATGGCTTTATCAAATCAGATACCGCGTCTGTAATTTCTTGAACCAGATCAACTATCACTCCATCTATGCCCATCAAATGTTGCATGTAAACAGCTTCTGATACATTGCTGCAGAACAAGAAGCACAATCAGTAACCTTGAAAATTCACATTTCTGACAGGTTCTTAAACATTTATTTCTAAATTTAGCATGCATAGTCATGGTTGGTGACAGGGTTTGAAGTTCTATCTTTCCTTCGATGAAAGTTCTTGTTTTTTCTCTCGAAAACATATGAGCTAGAGAGAATCCAAGTTAGAAAATTCAAACACTCACTTCAGTTTTCCATAAGTTAGGAGAGAAAGCTTCGCATCCTTGATCTTGTTCACTGCCCCAGGATTTCTAAGAACCCCCTTGACCTCCGATACAATCCCCTGCAAACCACCCTGCAAGCACACCTTCATGGCCGCCTCCAAGGAATTTCTCCTCACATCATAGAAAATCTCAGTGCCCCCATTTGTCAAAAAGTAAACCTGTAATGCAATCGATAAAATCACCATTGTCAGATAATGGATGTCATGCTTACAAGCAAACACAAACTCAAAAGTGAAAAATCGAAGTTATTATCAAAAAACTATATAACCTAAAAACTTAAGCTATTAGATGAGCTCATGATATGATTTATATTATTCTATAACACACCCACTCAAGTGAACCTTCTATAACACACCCACTCAAGTGAACCCATAACTGCTGGATCAATCATGTCTAAGAAACCATCTCATCTAAAAACTTAAGCTATTAAGTGAGGCTCTAAAATATAATCTATATAATTCTCTAACAGTTAACAACTCACAGGAAGGCACTCTGCAGTTTTCTGACGAGCAGCGCTGCATCAGGTTGGAATGATGAGAAAATAACAGGCCTATCCTTACCATGCTCGAATACCACCTAAAACCACAAAGTTAACGCACCAATTAAGAAAAATCTCATAGTATACAAACTTAAACCAGCACATGTTATTCGTTTTGAGCTAAACAAAGTAGCCTTGAATGAGAGAATACCATCTATATATACCTGCAAGATGGCTTGAAGAACACGAGTGAGATGATCTTGCTGGTAGACAATGTGGTCATCAAATTTTAATTCAATGTTAAAGCCAAGTGAAGACTCCACTTGTTGAAATGCATCTTGCAAAGAGCATAACGAGTCATCTTTCTCCACTTTCCATTCCACTATTTTTCCGTCTTTTGTTTTCCTAAGTAAAGATCTGCCAGCCCTTCCTGCTTCTTTTTGGGGTCCAAAGCATAGGAATTCAGATAGGCAAAGTTCTGTCACCCTCTTCTCAAAAACAGTGCCCTGAATTCACAAATAAAATCATAACCATGAGTTTAATTAGCGAAAACCATTTTTATTTTTAAATAATAAATTGACAAAAATAGAGATCCCAAAAGATCAAAGACTTACATTATCTTCATAGAGGATGAAGTTGTCGTGGAAAATGACTGGGCAGTCATCTTTTGTCACCTACAAAAACGACAGTTCGTTTTTTTTCACGTTTTCCTGTCTTTGTCTCATTCAGCTCCATACTTTTATTTTCAATTATATTTTTATTTTATTTCTTCAGAAATAAAAGAAATCATACCCATCAAAAATAAACACAATCAGTTCAACATCCTCTTATCATAAAGCAGAAAACTGAGGGAAAAGAAAATAACAAAAGTAAATTTAAAAATTGTTTTCGAATTCTGTTTATCATAACCACCAGAAGTTTTCTTTCTTTCTTTCTTTCCATTGCAGAACAAAAAGAAAAAAAAGGAAAGGAATGGCTTTAAAGACTAGAACGATATGCGGCGACCAACAAATCTACAACGTCAAAGAAACAACTCCCAGTTTGGAAAATTCAAGTTCCAGATCTCTCAAAATCAAAAAGAAAGAAAAGAAAATCCCAGCAAACATCAAAAACAAGATTTGTATTTATATTTCAGTCTGGAACAAATTAAAAAGAGAAAAAGATATAAAGAAGTAATTATACCTGAACATCAAATTCGATGAAATCAATCGGGTATTTGGCAGCACTATTAAAAGACATAATGGAGTTCTCTTTAATCTCTTTCATCCTACCATCTGTTGATTGCAATACATTCATTCCATTCCCTCTATGCCCAACCACCATAAACTTTGGCATCTTGAACGTAGCTTCTCTATTCCATTCAACTCCTGCACAAAGAAAGAAATATCAAACCCACATCAAGAAACTCCAAGAATGGATCAAACAACGACCAAAAACCTTCTCTTTCTGACATTTTACCTTTGGAGAAACGGAGTTGAGTAGAGAGAAAGAGAGGCATTGTCAGGGACATGGTCAAGATTATGAACATCACAGACATGAACAGCTTGAAGAGCCATGCTATGTAATTATTGCGCAATCAGCTAAATATGACAGCAAAGGGATTTTGGAGATTGTTGCGACGAGAAGGGATTTTGGAGAGGGGTTTATATAATTGCGGAGAGGAGAGGAGAGGAGAGGAAAAGAGTTGGATCTCCACGCAGAATATTCCAATATTTTGCATTGTTATATCCGTTGGATGTTCCTAAACCTCTGCGTATTCTGTATGTCTAAGGGGTTCATATTATGTTGAATGTTTTAAGTTATTATTTTTTGAGGTATTTTTAAATATATTAATAATATTTTTGAAAAATATATAATTTTAATATAAATATATAATAATATGAATTGGCCGCCTTTAGCAAAAAAAACTCAAGTTTGCAATCCTCTTTATTTAATAGCTTACAAATAATAATAATAATAATAATAATAATAATAAATAGTATTTTTTTCTGTTTTAATCATGATTTTGACTGGTTTTATTGAATTTTCTTATTATGTTAATTTTCAGACCAGCCCTCCGGTTATCTGGTCTTCTTTTGACAAAAGCATGCAGTCAAGAAAATTTCAAGGAAAGTGTCGCAAGAAAAATAAATAAATTATGTGAACAAAAAGGAATATTCAAGGAATTGTTTGCTAGATGACAGATAAAATTATGTGACATCAAGCTTTTCAATTTTGTTTTGTTCTGTCCCATGACGAGTAGAACGGAGATCCGAACAGTATTGATAATATTATTTGACATGACAATCATGAATGGAGCACGTGAAAGACAAGACCAGTAATGTTCTTCCATCTTTACAATAAATTAAAAATATATATTACTTTTACATCATAAAAATAATTTTTCAAAAATAAAATATATATTATTTTAATGTATTTTTACAAGAAAATTATTTTGAAAAACATCCATGATAATTCTAAACTAACTCATTTTATCTGTAGCTGGGTGTTAAATTAAATTTAATAACTTTGTTATTCATATGGTACGTGATCTATTTTAATAAATAATTATTGGATAAGATAATGAGTTATGATATAAACGGTGAGTGTATAATGAGGAGGAGCCAGCAGGCCATGGATGGATTCTATTGGTCGGTATCTAAAATAATACATCGATGATGTGTAGCCACGACAGGCGTATGTGTACACATGGGTGCCTTGACCAAAACTAACTTTAACGGACAGATATACATCTTGCATTTTATTTTTTTATTGAGGTTAATGGTTATGGTTTCATACTCAACCCAACAATTGGCACCCCCCATGCTTTTAGTTATACAAGTTTACTTTTAAATGTATTTTTTTATTTTTAAATATATTAAAATAAATAAATTGGCATCAGCGTATAAAATATCGGCTTCTCAATTCCATGTTTGGTAAACAACCAAACTCTATTTCAAAGCATGGCACCTAGCCAAAAATGCTCTGGATCGGTGTTTCATGGAAAGCTGATTTTTTATGTTTTTGTATCTGCAATTTGTATTTCTAAAACGCTAATACATACATACATACATACATACATACATACATACATACATACATACATATATATATAGAACAAAACTCACAGAATGTGCAGTTGCCCTTTTGACAAATACATTTATGTTCGATAATTAAAAAAATTGGTATTTTGCATGTTAAAAATCGATCTGTGCATGGCTCTCTCTCCCCCCCAAAAAAAAAAAAAGTCATGGATGCCAGGTCCTTTCGTCGTTGACTCTGACCACCACAGGCCACCATTTACAACAAAACCACCACATGAAAAATCACCTAAGCCTCCTCTACCCATTGGCATAGTCCGTTGAAGCTCTCTTCGTGGTCGGTGAATAATACCACAACCTTCCAATGTTGCCTCCGGCACCACAGACCACCATTTCAAACTCCGCCACCACAGGAAGAACTACCTCGGCCTTTTCTACCCGTCGGTATAGTCCGTTGAAGTTATCTTGGTGGTCGGTCGGAAGCTACTGTGCACATGAAATAATTCACGTGTACAGGTGTGTTGCACTGTCATGAGAAGAAGACGTGCATAGTACAGCGCACCGTTTCACTTCTTTTTAATTTAAGCTGGACTTGGGCTGGACTGCACTCGGCCCAGCCCATGTCCAACAAAGTTGGGCTTAGTCCCAATTTGGTTAGGCTGCCCTCGGTCCAACCTGTTTTTTTAAAATATATATTTAAAAAAAATATGTAGATACAGATTAGTCCTAATGGAAGGGAAACATCTGTTCGTGATTAAATTTTAGTTTGATGGGAGAATAAAAAATAATATTTGTTTTTTTCATGAATTATTAATTACATTATATTATTATAATTATTAAATTTTCAATATTAAAAAAATTTATATATATATATATAATTTTTTTAAATATTGTAAATTTAATAATTATAATAATATAATATAATATGAAAAGCTTGGTAACCAAACATCCAAAACTGCTTTTTAATTTAGAATTGTGTTTAGCAATGGAAAATCCGTTGCTAAACAAATTTCGATTGCAAACCCCGGTTTTTTAGTAGTGCTTATTATGTCTATTTAGGTGCCAAATTCATAACCTATTTGTCCATAATCTATTGTTCATGCTAGAATAAAACATGATGAAATCGATTTCAAGTGATCAACTTCTACAAGATCAAATTCTCGTCAATTTTATTTCACTGTCTTGAATCCATTGTTTTGGGGTCATTTGTTGTCACAAAGATCATAGGTGAGTGGGATTCTTTTCAATAAAACGATAGTGTAAAATTTGGATTCATTAATTTTATCACACTAAAATTTTAGAAGTTTTAGGACTTATTTGTAATTACATTTTAAAAATGTTTTGAATGAAATTGATTGTTTTATATTAAATTGATTTTTTTATTTTAAGATCATTTTTATATATTATTGTTAAACATAATTTTTAAAAATTAAAAATAGCATTTTAATTCATTTATAAAATCACACTATCCAGTCAACTATCGATCAATAACTAATTAATGCAATACCACCAATGTTTTGTTTCTAAATCATAAACATCATGTCATGGGTCATTATTTTAAGGAAGAGAATCCCAAATTATTATTTTTCCTTTCGGACCGAGGCTAGTTGTCTTGTCACTTTCGGTATCTTGTCCATATGTCTGCTGATTGTCCGATTACATTTGCATCTCTGCTGAAAGCTAACGTGTCTTGTCGGGGAATGGACCTTCTCTCTATTCTAACAAAATGAAACACAAACACTAGTAAATTAATCCTAAATACAAATTCTGAATAATTATCTAACCCTTTATGTCTAAAATAAATCTTAAACACTAACACTAATTACTAGTTAGAATCTGTGTTTAGAGTTGCTCATTAATGTTTGTTTTTAAAGTTAGTGATTAGTGTTATTATTTAAAGTTTGTTTTTTATATTTAGAGTTATGATTTGGGGTTAGGGTATTCTTTTGTATTTAGGGTTTTAATCAAAGTTAGTTTATGATTTGATTTTTCAATTAAAGTTGTTCTTACTGTTCTAAAATTTAAAGAATCATTATTTTTATTTGTTTGTTTATTAAAATTATACTATTTTTTAAATATTTTTTTGCTTGCATTAGTTTGCCAAAAATTTAATACAAACTATGATAATTTTCAAAAAAAAATACAGCCAGCCAAAATACGACAGAGAGTACCATAACATCAAGGATTTGGCACAATAACATTTCCTTTTCGGAAAAAATAAGTAAAAAAAATAAAAATAATTGAAGGTGAGTGGACAAACACTGTCTCCCTTATTGCTTTTCAACCGTACATCTCTACGGATGTATAGACCCCATGATTAATTGCCATGTCGCAACCCGTACGAAGTTAGCTAGCAACAGACAACAAAATATTCATGGTCCCAGAAATTTAAATTCGATATGCTTTATTCCTACGGGTTGATTTCCTTTTCTTTTCCGTCCGATTGAAGATTTTGAGTGTTTTGGATTGGCTTGTGAGTTTTAATTTGTGGGGGATTAATTTTCACTATATGTTTTATGATTAATTTGCAGGTTTCAGATCTCATTTTTTGATGAACACCTTGTGCTTTTATAAAATTTGTTTCCTGTTGCATCATCCATGATCAGTTTTCAACTATGAAAAAAAATCATAATAAATCATTGTTTTAATTTTTTCTTAATATGAGCTGAGTTTGTATACGTGTATCTCGATTAATTTGATAAAAATTAAAATTAATAGCCATATAAATTTATAATAATTATCATATTAGCAACTATATTATTCTATAGAATACCGAAAAGAAAACAGTGAAAATCCTTGATTCTATGTTGTGGTGTTTTTTTTTTCATTTTTTTTACTATTGATTTGTTTTTTTCATTGCAAAGGTTTTTTTTTTTTGAGATTTTCTTGATGGTTCATTTTTAAAATCCTGGAAATGTTATCATCAAACTCACTTTGTAAATGTTTGCTTGCTGTGAATGACTCGTAAATGTGAATGCTTTGGTAATTGGTATGTCCTTCGATTGATATGAATGTATATGGTGATACTAATGTGATGGGAGTTGTTTAGTTTTTTTTTTTTTTATAAATGACTTGTAAATGTCATCAAATCAAACCTCATGGATATTGAAATGATATGATGGTTAACATGGTTGTTTAGTTTTTATTTATTTATTCGAACACGTGTGTGTTTTACAGATGTGATTTCATATTTATATTTTTGTGCTTGTAATAGTAATTGTTTGTTTCTAATCCAAAAAAATATATAACTTTTTTAAGAGTCTTTGATTTTAGGATAGTGTTTATGTTATTGCTTGTAATTGTTTATTTATAATAATAAAAAAAACCAATAACATGATTTTTTATAAGTTGATGAGTGCTTTTATATATATATATATATATATATATATATATATAACTTACTTTTCTAATCATATAGTGATATATTATCCTACCAATAAAATCATCATAAAGAAAAAATAAAATATAAATAAGTAGCATGTCCTAATTTTATTTTTATTTTACAAATAATACATGCTAGAATTTTCTTTTCTTTCTTTATTCATTTGTTAGTATTTATTTTTTCAACTTTATGAACATTTAGTAACTTATTGCGAGTTGATTTGGACTTAGTCTATATGACCCTCATAGTCCATTATGGATACGAAATGGTTTGTGACCTAAATCATAGCATAATAAGAAAATAGTTTCAAAAGTCCAATTCAACCTTCAACATCCTTGCAAGCCCAATACCAGTAATTCTAAAAGTGATGATTCATCCTATAGTCTAAGCCCTAATCCCATATCACATTTAAGAAAACCTATGTCAAGTTTAGATAAACAATTAGAAAAGGCTGCTATCACAAGTTTAGGATATAAAAGTAGTTTATCTTAGAAAGGATATTTTAGGATGATACTATATTCATCCCCTTACATACAGATCTCTAAAGACTAATTGGGGTTTCCAATTACCATAAACTTGGTGATGATTTTTATTCCAAATTTTCTAATCTATTCATGAAGTTGAGTTAGAAAAAAAAAAAGAATTCTACTTTGCTTTGAACTAGTATCCCTCTTTAAGGTCAATTTTTTTCAAAAACTCAATCATTGAATTGGAAATGAGATTATTATTATTTTTTTATACTACTAATAACATAAAGTGAAAAATAAAAGACGAGCTTTTAAATATTTACGATTGTTGATTAAGTCTTTTTCATCTCGTACTTCAATGTGAACACTATCGACTATAATCGATACTATTTCATTTCATTTAACATGGATTTTCTTTCATATTTAAATGTCTCCTCACTTTCGTCACCTATTTTAAAAGTCACCACTTTAGAATTAACAATGTATTCTAGCATGCAATTGGTTAACTCAACCCATTCTTAAAATTACTTCAAAATCTTTGTATCTCTAATGGTGTAAAGTGTACGCACAAGTTTTGACTTTCTATTTAATTACACACCCCTAATGCACATAATTTATGTTTACCCCTTCCCTTAGCAATGTATAAATTACTAAACTATTTTTTATTCTATCAATAGGGATATTTAGTTTATTTATATAATTACATGATACAAATGATTAAGTTGCTCTAGAGTCTATTAAAACATAACTTTGGTTAAAGTTTACAATAATTATACTTGTTATTACCTTAAAAGATGTCAAAGTCACCCTTTAATACATGTGATCCCTTCTAAATATACCAATATGCTTTGCCTTATCCTCAACTTTTACTCTAATTGCCCTCAAATGAGGTAGGTTATGGTTGCTCCCCGATTAATCTATTAACAATGACCAATTATTATTGGTTTTGTATAAATGCTCTATTTGGATTAGTTTATCCTAAAATGCTTATACTATTCAAACAAGTGGCATATATCATTTAAATATAGATAATCCTTATATTGATGCCCCTTATATCAACAAATTAAGCATTTTCCAATAGTAACTCTATAATTTACCAAGTGAAGACATCCACAAGTATCATATCATAGAAATATATAGGTCTTGAGGTCGCAACACTTGATACAATACCACTATGTCTTAACCTAAATCCACCTTCTACTAAATATAGATCTTGTGCTTGATTGAAGAAATATGCATGAAGGACCTCTAGTAAAATAGTTATCCCTTGTCCGAAAAAACTAAGTTAATGCCTATTTTTTAAAATAGAAGAGGTTTGCTTGAAAACGATGCAAGTTTTTTTTCTTTTTCCACCATTCACTTGGTCTGGGATTTAAGCACAAATCAATTACTAATCTAATATGACCTCCAAGTCCTAAGTAGCCCATACTATTTCACTAACTATCTAGTGTTATAAAGTTATTAACCCCTTCCTAATTTTGTTTTTCAGCTCATCTTGAAATTATATATTCTATATTACTTCATGCGTAACAATGCCTTAGTAAAAATAGAAAGATCCTAATCTTTCTTATATTTCCTCACAATATATTTCCTTGTCTCAACCATAAAAGCTTATACTCCTTACTTTATGATACTAGTGAGAATAATATTTAACCTCATATTCCCTTTGAGAGTTGGCTCATGTCAAAACTCTTTCAACCCCCTAGTTATTATACTTAAGCAACATCTAATAGTAATTGAGTCATACAAGAAATCTTTTGAATATATATATATATATGGAATGCTAAGTAATGTAGGCTGAATCATATTCTCCAAGTTATTCCTGACTCTACTGTGCTTTCAGATATTAGTGAATATCTGTCTTTTTTCATAATATAATTAATGATGGTGTGAATCATCATTTAATCGATTATGGCAATAATATTTCCAGAATCCTAACAAAATTATTACATGTTGTAATATAAATATAAATATATATATATAACCTGAAAGAGAAACATATATAAATAAGGATTCGGCAGATATCAGCATGACATAACAGTTGATTCATTAACAGAACAAGTTGAAGCTTGTGACAGTAAAACGAAGGAAGAGAGCTCACTTACCCAAGCAAATCAATTACTGTAGCCAAAGCAACACCAATAGAGACAATCATGAGTGCAATCACCTACAAAATTTCATAGAATAACCAATATTATTGAAAAAATGTTATTTGCAGAATCAATTTATTTGTAGAAATCATGCTAACAATGGAAAAAAATGTAACACCCAAAATCAATTTTTGAAGCCATTTATGGATACACATTCAAATTGATACACAAATAAGTAAAAAACAGCTAACAATGTCAAACAAATTAAAAAAAAACAACGGAATTTCTAAAAGCTCTCAAGCAAAACCAGTGGGTCAATGAACAATAATGCATTCATATTTCTAAACTTATGATAAAAATGCAGAAATGAAGTCAACTTAAGGTGCAATAACACAGAAGAAGAAACTCAAACGCAATTTTTCCCGTTAAAAACTAAGTAAATTAAAAATGGAAATGCTTACCGTATATGAAGGAGATCGGCGTTGTGGTGGCGATGGATCTACTGTTTAATCGAAGGTCCACGCCGGCAAGGTGGAACGGGAGCAAGAGGTCGAATGTGATTTTTACGGTCATTGTTCGGTGACCGAAGAGAGAAGGAGAGAAAAGAAAAGCAGGACGCGATGAGGAGGAAGAGAGATCGAGGAGGAAGAGATGCATAAAGCGGTGCATTTACGATATTATAAAGCGGTGTGTTTCGATAATATAAAGCGGTGCGTTTTGATAAGTTTATCTTGCAACGGATTATCCGTTGCAATTTCAATTTCAATTTGCAGCGGATTATCCGTTGCAAATTGTTTAACTTTGCAACGGCTAATCCGTTGCAATTGAAGTTTAATTTGCAATAGATAATATGTTGCAAATTGATTAACTTTGCAGCGGCATATCCGTTGCAATAGTAGTATAATTTGCAATCGAAAATCCGTTGCAAATTGAAACCATTTGCAATGGATTTTCTATTGTAAAGTTAATTTGTAACGGAGAATCCGTTACACGTTAAATTTACATTACAACGACTAATCCGTTGCAAGCAATATGTTTGTTTTTAATTTAGAATTGTGTTTATCCGTTGCTAAACAACTTTCGGTTGCAAACCCCGGTTTTTTAGTAGTGCTTATTATGTCTATTTAGATGCAAAATTCATAACCTATTTGTCCCATAATCTGTTGTTCATGCTAGAATAAAACATGATGAAATCGATTTCAAGTGATCAACTTCTACAAGATCAAATTCTCGTCAATTTTATTTCACTGTCTTGAATCCATTGTTTTGGGGTCATTTGTTGTCACAAAGATCATAGGTGAGTGGGATTCTTTTCAATAAAACGATAGTGTAAAATTTGGATTCATTAATTTTATCACACTAAAATTTTAGAAGTTTTAGGACTTGTTTGTAATTGCATTTTAAAAATGTTTTTGAATGAAATTGATTGTTTTATATTAAATTTATTTTTTTATTTTAAGATCATTTTTATATATTATTGTTAAAAATAATTTTTAAAAATTAAACAATTGCATTTTAATTCATTTATAAAATCACACTATCCAGATCAACTATCGATCAATAACTAATTAATGCAATACCACCAATGTTTTGTTTCTAAATCATAAACATCATGTCATGGGTCATTATTTTAAGGAAGAGAATCCCAAATTATTATTTTTCCTTTCGGACCGAGGCTAGTTGTCTTGTCACTTTCGGTATCTTGTCCATATGTCTGCTGATTGTCCGATTACATGTGCATCTCTGCTGAAAGCTAACGTGTCTTGTCGGGGAATGGACCTTCTCTCTATTTTAACAAAATAAAACACCAACACTAGTAAATTAATCCTAAATACAAATTCTAAATAATTATCTAACCCTATATGTCTAAAATAAATCTTAAACACTAACACTAATTCCTAGTTAGAATCCATGTTTAGAGTTGCTCATTAATGTTTGTTTCTAAAGTTAGTCATTAGTGCTATTATTTAAAGTTTTTTTTTATATTTAGAGTTATGATTTGGGGTTAGGGTATTCTTTTGTATTTATGGTTTTAATCAAAGTTAGTTTATTATTTGATTTTTCAATTAAAGTTGTTCTTACTGTTCTAAAATTTAAAAATCATTATTTTTATTTGTGTGCTTATGAAAATTATACTATTTTTTAAAAAATTTGCTTGCATTAGTTTGCCAAAAATTTAATACAAACTATGATAATTTTCAAAAAAAAATACAGCCAGCCAAAATACGACAGAGAGTACCATAACATCAAGGATTTGGCACAATAACATTTCCTTTTCGGAAAAAATAAGTAAAAAAAATAAAAATAATTGAAGGTGAGTGGACAAACACTGTCTCCCTTATTGCTTTTCAACCGTACATCACTACGGATGTATAGACCCCATGATTAATTGCCATGTCGCAACCCGTACGAAGTTAGCTAGCAACAGACAACAAAATATTCATGGTCCCAGAAATTTAAATTCGATATGCTTTATTCCTACGGGTTGATTTCCTTTTCTTTTCCGTCCGATTGAAGATTTTGAGTGTTTTGGATTGGCTTGTGAGTTTTAATTTGTGGGGGATTAATTTTCACTATATGTTTTATGATTAATTTGCAGGTTTCAGATCTCATTTTTTGATGAACACCTTGTGCTTTTATAAAATTTGTTTCCTGTTGCATCATCCATGATCAGTTTTCAACTATGAAAAAAAATCATAATAAATCATTGTTTTAATTTTTTCTTAATATGAGCTGAGTTTGTATACGCGTATCTCGATTAATTTGATAAAAATTAAAATTAATAGCCATATAAATTTATAATAATTATCATATTAGCAACTATATTATTCTATAGAATACCGAAAAGAAAACAGTGAAAATCCTTGATTCTATGTTGTGGTGTTTTTTTTTCATTTTTTTTACTATTGATTTGTTTTTTTCATTGCAAAGGTTTTTTTTTTGAGATTTTCTTGATGGTTCATTTTTAAAATCCTGGAAATGTTATCATCAAACTCACTTTGTAAATGTTTGCTTGCTGTGAATGACTCGTAAATGTGAATGCTTTGGTAATTGGTATGTCCTTCGATTGATATGAATGTATATGGTGATACTAATGTGATGGGAGTTGTTTAGTTTTTTTTATATATATAAATGACTTGTAAATGTCATCAAATCAAACCTCATGGATATTGAAATGATATGATGGTTAACATGGTTGTTTAGTTTTTATTTATTTATTCGAACACGTGTGTGTTTTACAGATGTGATTTCATATTTATATGTTTGTGCTTGTAATAGTAATTGTTTGTTTCTAATCCAAAAAAATATATAACATTTTTAAGAGTCTTTGATTTTAGGATAGTGTTTATGATATTGCTTGTTATTGTTTATTTATAATAATAAAAAAAAACCAATAACATGATTTTTTATAAGTTGATGAGTGCTTTTATATATATACATAACTTACTTTTCTAATCAGATAGTGATATATTATCCTACCAATAAAATCATCATAAAGAAAAAAATAAAATATAAATAAGTAGCATGTCCTAATTTTATTTTTATTTTACAAATAATGCATGCTAGAATTTTCTTTTCTTTCTTTATTCATTTGTTAGTATTTATTTTTTCAACTTTATGAACATTTAGTAACTTATTGCGAGTTGATTTGGACTTAGTCTATATGACCCTCATAGTCCATTAAGGGTACGAAATGGTTTGTGACCTAAATCATAGCATAATAAGAAAATGGTTTTAAAAGTCCAATTCAACCTTCAGCATCCTTGCAAGCCCAATACCAGTAATTCTAAAAGTGATGATTCATCCTATAGTCTAAGCCCTAATCCCATATCACATTTAAGAAAATCTATGTCAAGTTTAGGTAAACATTTAGAAAAGGCCAAATAAGTATGTTATCACAAGTTTATGATATAAAAGTAGTTTATCTGATATTTTAGGATGATACTATATTTAGTCCCTTACATACGGATCTCTAAAGACTAATTGGGGTTTCCAATTACCATAAACTTGGTGATGATTTTTATTCCATTTTCCAAATTTTCTAATCTATTCATGAAGTTGAGTTAGAAAAAAAAAGAATTCTACTTTGCTTTGAACTAGTATCACTCTTGAAGGTCAATTTTTTTCAAAAACTGAATCACTGAAATTGGAAATGAGATTAGTATTATTTTTTATACTACTAATAACATAAAGTGAAAAATAAAAGACTAGCTTTTAAATATTTAGGATTGTTGATTCCAAGTTATGTTTTCAACAATAAAGTCATAAGGAGCCTCTAAAGGAACCTCGATCCTATTGAGATAGGAGAAGGATTGATAAATCAAATAGGAGTCCTAGTTAAAAATGATTTGTCTGAAATCTTTATTTAATTAGTAATTATAATTCCTGTTAGAATAATATTATTTGAGCTTTTAATCTCAAATTACAAACATCAATGTATTCAAGATACAATTTTTTGCAAAGGGGAGTGGGTCGGGCCTTACATATGGTATCAGAGCCGAGGACGGCTCATTCTTAAGGTGGGAGGGATTGTAACATCCCACATCGAAAGAAGCGTGTCTAGAGTCAGGGCATATTAAGGGAAGTGGTACCTAACCTTGTAAGACGTGTTTTGGGGCCTGCGGGATGCCAAGAACAAAACCGTGAGGCGTGGACACGGGGTTTGGGCTGAGCCATAGCGGACAATATTCTGCAAGGGGTAGTGGGTCGAGCCTTACACTTATAAACTTACAATTTGTTAAATCATAGACTCAAGTTTAATTAAAGAAATTTAATTATCAACTAATTTCATTTTGAGTGATAGAATTATTTACAAACTAATAAAAAAAAACTTGGATAAACAGAAAAAAAAAAGAATGAAAAGATTAATGTTAAAACTTGAGAGAAAAACACCTAGGGACAATGAAATTTGATAAAAATAATTAAATAACCCTAAACAAAATAAGTAGCAATTAAGAAAATAAGTAACAAATTTTAAACATTAAAAACATAGGGGATGAAATTAAAAAATATATAAAATTTGATAGATTATTTATAAATTGTAAAATAGCAGAGGGTGGAATTAAAAAATAAATTATAGAGGGTAACCTAATAGAATAGAAGAAAATAATTAAGAAAAAGAAAGTAAGAAAAATCGAAAAAGAAAAGGCCATAACTTTTAAGCCTGACTAATTTGTAAATCCTAGAACTTATGTAATCTTGGAGCTCAAATCAACTAAGAAAGTTAACTTTCAACAAATTATGTTTGAATGATGAAATTATGAACAAAAATATTAATAAAACAACATGGAAAAGAAAAAAAATTAGGATAAGATTTGATAGGAAAACAACTTGAGGAGGATGAAGTTTGAAAAAACAATGATGCCAAACAAAATAAATTATAATTAGAAGAACAAGAACCAAATTTAAAAGATTGAAAAAAAATATACGGGTGAAGTTAAAATATTATAAGGGTGGAAAATAAAATATTATAGAGGGCCAACCTAATAAAATCAAATCATAAAAATAAAAACTAAAACTAAAAAAAGGACAAAACATATTTTAGAAAAGAAAGAAAAAAACTAGAAAACTCGATGAACCTCTTAAACCTAGTCTAATATGTAAATGACATATCTCATGAAATATTTAACTTGGATTCAATCATGAAACATAATTCTCAACCAATTTAATTTTGAATTATGAGATTAGTAAAATAAATATTAAAAAAAATTCAAAAATCAACAAATATAATTAGTATACAATTTGATAGAAAGAAAACCAAAGAGGATGCAATTTAAAAATAAATAAAACAATGAGGATTTAATTTCATAGGGTTGAAATTAAAAAAAAATTGTTAAACAAGCAAATCTAGCAAATATCCTAAACCTGGTATAATTTAAAAAGTCGCAAGTCATAAAACCCTAGGGTTGTGTTCAATCAATAAGTTTATTATGTAACAATTTAAAATAAAATCAATTTTTAAAATTCTTCAAAGCGAAAACAAATAGCTATAATAAAAATAGAGATTAAATGTGATTGGAAAAAAAAACAAAAAAAGAGTGAAATCATAAAATAAAATCATTTATGATTTAAAATAATGACATATCAAGGCTAAAACAAATTAGCAATAAAAAAGAATATGTATTAAATATAGGGAGGTGGGGGGAGCAAATAAGGGTGAAATTGTAAAACAAAATCAATTTGAAAATAATTATAACCAAATAATAAAAGTAAAAGAATGATGAATAAATTTCATAAATTATTCAAGATGAAAAAAAAAGGGAAACAAAATAGACCAAATCTAAGAACCAACAAACTAAAGAGCATTTTCTTGTCATCTATGCCAAACTAACCCATTTGAAAGTACTAAAACCTTTCACACTCTGTTCTAAAAGGTAATGTTTGGTGATTGAACACCTCTGTACACGTTGCCTTAACACTTAAAGAGGGTATCCACAAGTTAGACATGTGTGCCAGCAAGACATATATAATTATATTTGAGAAATATAATTAAGAATAATGTCATTTTTCACATGTGAAAATTATAATAAAAGTAATATAAAATAAAAAAAACGATTGGACCGAGAGTACGACTGCGTTTTGTTAATAACATCAAAATAACTAATATTTTGGGATTTTGCTGTTAACATTATGACATGTTGAGTCACTTTTGCCTGCACTCCGGCATGATTGTTTTTTTTTTCTTACTTTAATATTGAGTTTTTGATTATATTTGTTTGTGATGTGCATGTTAGAGCTAGCTTACGTTTATCTCAATTAATTTTCACGAGTTCTAGAGTGTATGATCACTTACTAACCTCCAGTGGCCCCAATATTATTGAATTCATTGAAATTGACAACCCCGTCACCGGTTTAGCAAATTAATCAGAATCGATCTAATACATCATTGTCTTAATATTATTAACTTTAATTGTTTTTAAGTTAAATTGTATTCTACCCATCATCTAGGTTGTTTCTAAACTTAAATGTCTAGTTTTTTTTTTTGATTTGATTTTGATTTGAGTTTTTTGTCAAGTTTAGTTAGATCATAACAGAATAATTTTTATATTAATAAATCATAACTTCACAGCGATTCTTAGTAGAATATTATCAGAGAATTCCTAGCAACTTGAGCTCTCTTTTTTCTTTTTATGTTTAAAAACCTTTTAGTTCCATGAAGATTAATAAAATTATGAAAAATATTGTTAAGTTTATTTTCATGAAAATTAAGAAAGTCAAAGTTCCATGCTTGAATTGAAAAATTCGCACGTATTTTAATTAATTAATTTAATATATACAATTACTCAAAAAATCATATTAACAAAATAAAAACATATAATTTATATTTTTAAAACAAATTAGCATATATATATATATATATATAATGTATGGAAAAGTAGAGCATGAAAAATATGTTTTTTAGAAAAACAAATTTTAAAAAAACTAATCGTTGTCGGATCAACGTATCTAAAAATGTCAACCTATTTCTTTTAAAATATTAAATGCATCCCAAATTCTAAATCCTTTATTAAAATCCAAACGTTATAGAATTTGGTGTTTAGGCTTTTATATACTACAGTATATGTTAGCTTTTGAAAGCACTGGCACTGAATTTTTTTAAGTATTTTAAAAAAAATTAAATTTATTTTTTTATTTTAAAATAAAAATTGATATCAAAAAATAATTTAAAAATAAAAATATCATTATTTTGATTGGGTGGTTGAACATTCTCACTCAATACTACTAGCATGATCATGACTTATTTTTTAATTGCTTTATTTTAAATTTAAAATAACTTTGAAATTTAAATAAATATATCTTTATCACTACTTGAGATTAAAATTAATATCTATTTATTTTCAGAGTATTATATTGTTAAAATAAATAAATATGATCTAGGTTGTAATTGTTTTACGGTTAATATATATTTATTTTTTAAATTTTAAATAGTTTTCTTTAAAAAATTTAATAAAATAGTCTTTGTCAGATTTTTTATAAGACGTTTTCCAGATATTAAGCAATTATTTAAATCGTGCTATTTTTTAAATAACACTATTTAACTGTTTTGAATCATAACCTCACGGGTCATTTGAGTGGGCTCAAATCAATTGTAAACTTTAGCTTTGCTGATTTGAGAGACCCGGTCAAGGCCCTAAATCCTGGGTCAGCTTGATAAATGGGCCGGGTTCATAACAATTATCGGAATGATCCATTTTCTAGATTATCAGTCTTTTCCAAAGACCACAAAAAAATGTGACTTTTGTATTAAATGCATGTTACAAGCCTTGAAAAAATAATGGTAGTAACATAGTTGTTGATATCGTTCTAGTTTTTTTATTTGTGCTCGTTAAAAAGTTAAAAGATTTTTATATATAGCCGAAATGTCATATCCGAAACAGAACCGAGGTGTTCTGACCGAAATTTGACCGGAATTTCCGGAATGGATCAAAATTAAAATTGAGACGCAAATAATATCATTTTATCTCGGTTTTTTTAACAGAACAGAATATTTCAGATATTCCGGCCCGGAACGGAATAAATTAACAATTTTGGGTAGGAGCTCCTAACTAAAAATTAATGGGCATGTGCTGCCCTGTCATAGCTTATCATGCAGGATTATCCGACCAACCTCTCCTGCCAATGTTAGGGCTCCACCTTGTCAACAAGCTCCAAATCTCCATAGAACATATGAATGATTGAAAATATAATTATAGTTTTTTTTTAAATATTTTTTGAAAAATTATTTTTGATATCAAATATTATTTTTTTAATTTTTTATTTAAAATAAAAATTAATTTTATTTTTAATTTTTTAAGAATATTTTTGAAAATGACTTAGAGGTGTTTGGCACTGCGATCAAGCTGGTTTCATGATTTTCATTTTTTTTTATTTTAAATGAATATATTTTGATATTTTAAGATTATTTTGATATGTTAATGTTAAAAAAAATTAAAAAAAAAATTATTTTTATAAATTTCAACATAAAAAATTACTTCAAAATACAACTCTCACGTGAATTCTAAATCTGCTAAAAGTCAAACTGCTTGGATGGGGGCAACAGACAAGGAAAAAGATGAAATGGTAGTTGATCAAACTCATAGTACCAATCTACCCTTGTTCTAAACATTGAATGCCCGATATGCACTTCAGCTCTGAAAACTCCTAGCCTGACTGGAAGCATCTCACTTGCCGTCACACAGATTAATTATTTCACACCTGACAGTCAACAATGGAGGATAAAATTCTATATAAAAAGGGAAGCAGAGAAAAGAGATATTATAAACAATGCGAAAGTAAATGGCTAAAAATAAATTAGAGGAGAAGAAGATGAAGGCATTAATGGAGAAGACAAGACCAATAAATTCTGGTCTGAAACTCCAAAGGGTAAATTAATTGCTTGCGTTGATCCCTGCAATTGTCTGTTTGTTCATCTCCTGCAACCCACTCTCCCAGATCACATTTAATGCTCTCTCTCTCTCTCTCTCTGCAGTAGATGTAATGTGGACTGGACTTTATTGAAATATATAATCCAGGAGGAGTATTACTACAAAATTTAACTTCAGACCCACAAGACAAAACCATGTTTTGTTTTTGAAAGGCCAAAAAAGGACCGATTTTGTTTAACAACCCCAACCATTCAAGTCATGGCTGCAAGAACTGCTTAATTATGGGTTTAAATACGATTTCTCTCATCTTCACCTTTTACCACTCTTAACTCTAGCTTGTTTTTGAACTCAGTAGAGCTAAGTTGAATTCGATTTGACGCCGTGTTTTTGAACGTTGATACCTCAGCCACTCCCGTAGTAGCAGGACGAGGAGCATTTGTAGCGGATGGTGATTGTGGGGGTCTGATTGGTGATGGTGGCGCTGCACAAACTGGAATAACT
Organism: Salix exigua; assembly: GCA_032356905.1. NCBI lineage: Eukaryota > Viridiplantae > Streptophyta > Magnoliopsida > Malpighiales > Salicaceae > Salix > Salix exigua. The sequence continues at coordinate 9,871,455 of CM063604.1, forward strand.
GATCTTATTTGAACAGCTGGAGCAATCCTGTGTGGTTTAAACCCTCCAGTGAACATGGGCCTAGGAATGTGGATGGAAGTTGATGCCATCGGAGATGGATTTGTAGACCCAGAAACTCTGCTCCTGATGTGGGTTGACTCAGGCTGGCTAGTGTTATCGAGCAAGGAAGTGACTAGCTTCCCAGTGCTGGAGAAAGGAAATGGCCTGTATATAGAACTTGAAGCATAAAGACTACTTGAATTTGAATTTGAATTTCTTGCACCATCCTTTTCAATGGGTTTCTTGATGACATCTGATTTAGTACCCCACCATTCTTCATCCTTCAAGTGCTCTTCAAGGGCAACTGGAATCTCAGGTGCTTGAACTTGTAATGGAAGAGGCCGATTTAATGTAAAGAGAGATGGATTGTCTGTGTGTGAAGTTGGTGGCAGAATCTTTGAGGCTGTTCTTGGTGGGGGTGGGGGGAGGAGAGACATAAAGGAGTAGTTTTGCTTTTGTGTTGAGCCATCCGAGGCAGAATCCAATATAAGATCCAGGAGCCTCCAATGTGGATACCGTAGAGAGTTATTTGAGGTGGCGGACGATGATTCACAGATAGTGTCTCTGTGCCCCCTAACCATTCTTCTTCTTGCCTGGTTATGATCCCTGTTTCTTGCATGTTTACCTTCATCTTTGGATCTGAAATTTGACAGAACTCTCTCCACAACTTCTTGATCCTGTTCTTCACGAGCGTCTGTTTCTCTGTTGCTAAAAGAATCCAAGTTTGGCACTGCACGAGATATATACAATGATTATAGAGAAAATGCAAATACTATAATTGATAAACTATGAAAATGAACAGGAAATGATGAATGAGAATTTTACTTCTTTTCAAAGCAGACCAGGTTGCAATGGCAGCATTCTTCTCAGCTTGTTTCTTTGTCTTTGCTGGCTCGCCTGTGAAATTCATGCCAGCAAGCTCCACGGTACAAGTGAAAATGGGGACATGGCCAGGACCTGATCTTACAGTGGTATATAGAGGGAGGTTAAGCCCAGCTCTGTGGGCTGTTTCTTGAAGCAAGTTCTTGTAAATTCCAGTCTCATCCTTCATTAGATTCCCAGAAAGAAACAATTAAGACTAGATTCTAGAGTGATCAAACTGAAAATAAACTGGGTTCATGTCCATCTTCTAATCACCTTAAGCGATCAAGAAAGCTAGCTAAATCAATCAAACAAACAACCTAGAAATTTTTTGGCAAAGTAAAACTTACAAGAACTGAGTAATCAGATTGAAAATAAACTGGGTATGTGTTCATCTTCTAATCAAACATACAAACAAACAACCTAGAAAGATTTTGGCAAAGTGAAACTTACAAGAACTCTTGCTGTTAGAGACCTTGCAGGACCCCTTGAAGACAAAACATTAAGGGCAACTTCAGCAGCCGAATGCTCTGCCTGTCTTAATGTAGTGCAGTAACTGGGACTCTCATAGATCTCGCCATTAAAGTTCACAGAAGCTCTGAATCTTGGTGCGTGATCAGGTCCTTCTCTAATGCAAGCATAAGCAGGAAGGCTGAAACAACTTCTTTGTGCAAGTTCTTGCAACTGGTTCTTAAACATATCTACGCAAAAAGAGAAGAAAACAGTACACATTAATCGAACCCACTTCCATATGTATCGCTCCATCATTCCAGTCAAAACAAAAGCAAGTTAGCGACAAAAAGAACAATATAGGGACAAATTGGGGAAAAACCCATAAACTAAAGAGCCAAAAATACTCAAAGCTAAGACAAGATTAACGAACTCACCTACTTTGGCCTGATTTCTCACTTCTACATTGGCTTGCTCAAGACAAAACGCTAGCTTTCCAATTGCTATTGATGTCTTAACTCTTATGTGAAGAAGAAATGGCACGGGGTGTTGCGGTAAACAATGTCAAGCTTACAGCTTTTGGTCTTGGTTTCAATGGCCTTTCTTTTTTTCCTTTTTATACACACAAACAGGGAAATAGGATCCCATGAATGTTTTTCAACTCGCAAGTAGAGGCATCATGAACTCTCATCCATGTGGTGCAGAAAAATAAATTCAAGAAACTCATTAAGAGGGGCAATTTTGACAAAACACCCTCGAAAATGTGTTGACCAAAACAAGTACTCCAACAATGCACTCCACTTTTTCAAGACAATCATCGCCTAAGACAAAAATAATCAACTTTATAAAGGGTGTTGACGTAAACTAAGACGAAGTGATTGATCACATTAAAAAAAATCCTCTAATCGACGCTGGCTTATGCAGAACATGATGAGTTTAATACGTACAACTAGTTATTACGAGCCATTTGCGTTAATTTTTATTTATATAAAAAATTGATTGATTTTATACGTGTTATAAATTTAGTACGAGCCAACGAACGTACAACTAGTTCGTGGCTTTTATTTATATAAAAAATTGATTGATTTTATACGTGTTATAATTAGTTATTTAAATATTTAATTGATAAAATTATAATTGATAGAATTTATTAGAAACGGATTTTTTTCCTGCCTAAAAGTCATTGAATGTTGCTACTGTTAAAAATATTTTAATAATAATTTAATCAATAGATTGTATAATTGGAATCGAAGAAATTATGTTAAAATAAGTCACATGCTCCGTGTAACATATTGATTGATTTTTGTGTATGTTTTATTTGTTTCATGAATTCTTTCATTAGAAAATAGTAAAATTATAATCGTCGAATTGTAGCACAAATGAGTGATTTGTTTTATCCAGCAAACAATTTAATTAATGATTTTATTTTAACTACTTTGGTAATAATTTACTTGGTACATAGCAAAAGCGCAATTGATCAAATTGACTAAAAATATATTATTTGTTACGTACAACATATTAATTGTTTGTTGGACATGCTTTAACTATTCACCGAATAATTTATTTGACAGATAACAAACATACAACTGCTCAAAATTATCAAAGATGATTTTTTTAGATTTTTTCTTCATATTATTATATTAAAAAAATTAGAACATTGAGATTAAATTAATGTGAGATTTTTAAAGAAAAATCAGTTTGATTTTTTAAAAATATTTTAAGACATTATTATAAAAAAAATATCATAATATATGATTAGTCTTTACTATTTTTTAAGGAAAAATCCCAAAATAATATATAAAAATATTTAGTGTGGTGAAATGTAGGGTAATTTTGCTACATGTTAAAAAAATTGGTGTCAATTGTGGCGAAATGCAGGGTAATTTTTTATTTTATTATTTTAGATAATTTTGTAAAATGTTTTTACTTGTCTTGTCTACATGTGGTTTCGTATATTTTTTTCGTGATATGAGATCTAAAATATCATACATAAATAAAGACGCAGAAGTTTTTTTCACAAAAATAACATTGACCAATAAATTTTTGTCATAATTATTATAGCTATCACCATAATTATTATTATACATAATCAATAATTTAATTATTATTAGTCATACTATCGATGACACCGTAATTATTGTTTGAAAATGAATTTTTATTTTATTTTTTTAAGATTTATTCCTTGTATTATTATATTAAAAATATTTTAGAATATTGATAACAAATTACTAATTCTTGAAAATAATAAATAGTTCATATATATATATATATATATGGGTAAATTTGTATTTAGTCATTTAAAAAATATGTACATGGGTGCAAAAGAAATTAGAGTGTATTTGAATACATCAATTCCAAAAAGTGAAATAGGCTTGAGCATAAGAAATTAAATGATTTAGTATTTGTTTGTTATAATCTAAAGATTTAACAGAGGTAAAATATCAATACTATTCTATTGATAATTATTTTCTATTACATTGCTATTAATTTTTAAATTTCTTATGTGTTTATTCTTTGTAGGAATTTGAGCAAAACAAGAGATACTTTAGATCCCATTAGCCTTGATAATATTGATTTATTAAATGAATGAATTTTTGAAGAACTCAATCTTCTTGATGGAGAGGATATAAGTTGGGGAGTTTTGAGGCACCTTTGTCTATTTTAAATTTAGATGATGAAGAGACATGTTTTAATGAGAAGAATGAGCTTGGTGGAAATGACCAGCTATTGGAATGTCTTGTTGATGACTTTCCTTATATTCCACCGCAAGATCAAGATCCCATTAGCCTTGATAATATTGATTTATTAAATGAATGAATTTTTGAAGAACTCAATCTTCTTCATGGAGAGGATATAAGTTGGGGAGTTTTGAGGCACCTTTGTCTACTTTAAATTTAGATGATGAAGAGATATGTTTTAACGAGGAGAATGATCTTGGTGGAAATGACCAACTATTGGAATGTCTTGTTGATGACTTTCCTTATATTCCAGCGCAAGATCAAGATCCTTATTTTTATATTAATGATGTAGAAGATGTTTGATGTATATTTCTTTTATTTTAGAACATTTTACTTTCATAATATTTTGAAATTTTAGAGATGTTTCTAATTTAAAGAATATATTTTTTGGTTTGTGTTTTTATTGTATAATATAAAGTTAATTTATCTTGAATTTTAATTATGTTTGTTAAATTAATATTTTATTTTTTGTGTTTATATATATATATATATATATATATATATATATATAATTATAGATGAACCGCATCGATACCGAAACGGCACATCTGAACGCTCTGAAACCGAAACGCTCCATTCTAATCAAAAAACCAGAACGATGATCGGAACGGTATTGACAACTTTGATTCCTACAGCTTGTGAGAAAAAGTTAGATGAGCGCATGTCGATCGGAGCTGTCTAGATTTGTAAGTAAACATGAGAGTTGAGACACTCACTCAAGAAACCCACAAAGGTCGAATGCAATATTGCTTGCACCTTGACTAGCCATGAGGAGGAGGTTGGATTGAATTGGAGGGATTGAAATGAGGGACATATCTCTATGTGTGTTTACTATTTAGTGTTGAAGGTCTCCAAGGGCTTGAGATCTGTACAACAAATCTCGAGTTCAAGTCAAGATGTGCACCTCTTTTAAGAACCTTAGACAGTTGGAATTTTACTTGTTTATCTTAGCCCGCAAATTGTGCTTTCCAGGAGGTGAGGTTTTCTCGAATCCAAAAAAAAAGCTTAGAGTTGAAGGAAGCTAAAGGGGTAGCTGCTATCAGTGCTAGGCTTATGAAGTATAAATTATAAACAATAAAGCATTTTCAATTAAGGTATTTGGGTTTTAGTCTAAACAAACCGAGACCGAACTAAAGTGGAAATTTATTCAAAAATTCTAAATGGTTTAATCAGTTTTTTTAATGTTTTGATTTTTCTCGATTAATGTTTTTTTATTTTCTCGATTTAATCATTTTTTTATTTGTTTTTGCTCATTTTTATATAATAGGTTAGGCTTTATGTATTTTTCATAATAGAAGGTATGCTCTAGTTAGAATACAATATAAATTATGATTCAACATATAACTTTAGGGTTTCATTTAGTGTAGACTTTGATGAAAAAGATCTTATAAAGTTGTTATTTTAGTGGTCTCTAAGAAGAATAAAAGTGTTTTTTAAGGTTCTTAATTTGTTGTTTCAATAGTGTATAAACCTATTCAAATTAGGAATCCATAATATGTACAACTATTTAGGATTACATAATAGGTTAAGATTTATTAACTTATTTGGATAAACATTGTGTTTTAGTTGAAATATAGTTTGAGTTTAAATTCAACACGTAAACTTATCTGACACGAAAAATTTATACATGATTATATTTAAGAGAATTAATAAGACTATAATATCTTTAACTAATGTAAATTACAGTATATAGTAACTATAAACAATGGTTAACCCCACAAATGGAATTTTGTTTTATTCTTAGTATTTACTAAACTTATTTTATAAGCTTTATTTACTTAGTTACTTTAATTTTTAGTACCTTTTATTTTCTCTTCTTCTACACATCTTTTCTTTCACATGTGGTGGTAGACAAAACAAATAAAAAAATTAAGGTTTAAGATTTGGTATCATTGCACTCCATTTTATTTTATGATGTTTTTACATTTCTCTACTCATAACTAAATTAATAGTTATAATTTCTCCTTGCTAAAAGAAAAAAAAATAGGTAGTGTAATTGATCCAAAAGCATTTGAATCTATATCATTCCATGGATTGTTATCTAGTAAACAAGAGCCGATTTGCCATCTCCACTGAGCTTTTTATCTATGTAGAAAATTATTTGATTTTATAAATGTTGTATTTTGTTATTTAATATTTAATTAGTAACATTGTAATTGAAAAATCTATTGAAAATGGTTTTTTTTCAACTAAAAAGTGATTGAATATTGCTATTGCTAAAAATCGTAGATAATGTCGGTAATATTTTTTTAACGAGTTCCATTTTTTCCCCAATAATATTAGATCTGACACATTATAAATAAAAATATTGTAATGTTTTTCCATAAATAAACTTATATTTTTCGTGCTATAATTAGTTATTTCAATGTTTAATTACTAAAAATGCAACGAGATAAAAATATGTTAGAAAACTAATTAGTATGCTTGTCCGCGCATTGCGCCAAGGTTTTTTTTCATATAGAAAACAAATTGATTTTTTACATTCTGTAATTAGTTGTTTAAATATTTAATTAGTAACATTATAATAGATAAAATATGTTACAAATAATTTTTTTCCCACCTAAAAGGAATAGTGTAATCTAAATGGAAAGTGGTTCGTATATTTTTTAATTGGAGATAACTTAAGTAAATGTATAAAAAAAATATTATAGTTATCTTTTTTTCCCAGTAATATTAGATTTTACACATTATAAATAAAACGGAGAGTATTGTAGATAATCGAGATAAATTTGTCAACAGAAAAAAAAATTGAGTTAATAATGTAGTCAATGTGTCTACCTTTTGTTTTTTTGAGTTGTAATTTTTCTCAAGTAATATCAGATTTGAAATAATAAAAATGGGAAAATTGAAAACAAAATATATTAGAAAATAAACTTAAAGAAAAGAGTATAAAATTTAAATTCAAAGCAAAAAAGTTCCGAAAGATTTATTAATCATATCATTATATTAATTGTATTTAAGCATATTGATATAAAAAATTTTGTTTTAAAATCCAAGGTCAAATTCTCTCTCTCTCTCTCTCTCTCTCTCTCTCTCTCTCTCTATATATATATATATATATATATATATATATATATATATATATATATTTAGGTGATAATATTCAATAAATATTAAAACATATAATTAGTCTTATATACTTTATAGAGTAATAAAAATAGGAAGCGGTTTGTATATGTTTAAATTTTAGATAACGTAGGTAAATTTGTAATTTTATTCTTTGTTTCAGTTGAATTTTATTTCCAGTAATATTAGATCTCACACATTATAAATTAAAATATTGTAATTTGTTTTTAGAAATAAACTGAGTTTCTTTGCATGCTATAATGACACGGAAACTAGTCCGTATATTTTTGAATTGCAGATAATGGAGGTAAATTTGTCTGCCTTTTGTATTTTTTAGTTGTATATTATTCTCAATAATATTAGATCTGCAATATTAACAATCAAAATACTGAAAAAACAATTTCCATAAAAAAAACTTTAACAAAAGTGCAGAAAATTAAAATTTGGAGAAAAATGTATTTTATAAGATTTATTCATCATATTATTATACTAAATGTATTTAAGAATACTAATATAAATTGTTTTCCTTCAAAAAATCCGCGGTCTTCTGTTTTCTCTCTGTATATATTTTTAGACGATAATATTAAATAAATATTCAAACATATAAGCAGTTTAACATATTTTAATTTGACATAAATATACAAATATATATTTAATTTTACACACTTTCAATATTTTTTTTATTATTAGGCGATAATATTCAACAAATATTCAAAAAATTAAATTATAATTATTAATTTTTTTAATTATTATTATTATTATTATTATTATTATTATCATTATTATCATTGTCATCATTGTTAGCATTTAAAAAATATTTGTGATGTAAAAAACAAAATTAATTTTCAAATGATTACTACGAGGAATAAAATTTGAAGACTAAATAAAAAGAAACCCCAACAAAAGAAAAGATAAAAGAAATATCACAAACAAAATTAAAGAAAAATATATACATGAACTTGTACAATAATAGGGAATAATGCATCCATATATAAATAATAATAAAGGAAATGAATTTCAAAAGAACAATTAAAAACATAAGGCCCAAAATAACAATAACAAATATAATTAATTTAAAGTGAAGGATTAATTTGACAACAATTCATACTTTAAAAGGAAAAATAAATAAAAGAAGAGGGACTGAAATTAAAGTGCAATATATAATGTTTTGAAATGAAGGACATAATTGAAAACAATATAACCTGCTGTACTAAACAAAATTCAGGGATCTAATAGCAAACCGAAAAATTCAAAGAAGAAGGACTGACATGCAAATTGCATATATATATATATCAATTTGAATGAAAGGATGAAATTGAAAGAATTCGAAACTTAGATAACAGAAATCAAACAAAAGCCAAGGGACTGAAATGCATGCAGAATAACTCGAGGGACTGAAATTGATTTTGGCTGTGAGGAGAGAGAAAAGAGGACATAACCTTTCAACTGACTATATGAGCCTCCACGTAGATATTTGAAGAGCACGCGCCACCCCATGAGATTCAAGGAAGGGTTGCGAATCGTTTTCACCGGTGGAGGAAAAATTTACACCGCCAGCAGATGTTGCACGTGCCGCTCGAGCGATGGCGGGACAAAACATGCCGACGAGCCGTACGGCTCTCGATAGCGCCGACGCAAGGGCACGAGAACGTCGTGGTCAATTACGAAAACACCCTTACGCTAATTGATGGATTTTGTTGTTTCAAGGGCTACATACATCATAACACATTTTAAAAAATATTAAAAAAAAGACAGTTCCGGCAGACCGGACCGAACAGGACCAGTCCGTACGTGTGCAATTACAACCGTAGCCCTCAGCCGAAAACATGTTTTTGTCTTATTAGCGGGGTTCTGAGCGTCATTACACTGTTTACACCAGGAAAAAACAAAAAAAAAAAAGGGTAGACGAAGTCGCGCGATGCATGAAGGAAAAAAGACCACTCCACAGTGCCACTGAGTTCGCCTCTACAATCGAACGATTGAATTGTTTTAGATATATGTAATAATTGTATAAGATTTTCCATATATGATAATAAGTTAACATGTTGTATCCAGAATTACATTGTATTTAACTAAAGAATAACTCTTTTTCTAACAAATACATAAATCATAAAATGTTACATAGTGCTAACTAATTATACATATTGAGGATTCTTATTCTCCATAGGCCTAGACATCTTGGCTAATCACATAAACTTCTTATCATGATTGATTGTTTCATCCTGATCAATTAACATGGACTTTTTTTCTATGATCGATCATTTTTATAAATGCCAAAAAGATTAGTTTCGATTAGTGAGGATTATTTGCTTTAATGGAGATGGATTTGTTTATATTGTTAGCTTATCCATGGAGTTAGTTAAGTTTATCTAATATAATATAACATGAATATTTTTGTAATTATCTAGTTTGTTAGGATAAGTTATATAGAAGGTTTAGATAGATTTTAATGGAACTCTTAGATAGGCATTGCATGATTATAAATTTTAATTTCATTGCAGTTGAGGAAATCATCTCTTTTACAATATCCATAATTTATTGTGCTCCAATAACCTCTTATATCCCATGATTAAATAAAAAAACAGGCATCCTCAATCAATTTTTTTTTTTACCAATTTTTACTTCTTTCTTTCTAGGTCCTTTTAGAAGCTTTTATAGGTTGTTAATGACCTATAAATAAGGAAAACTAAAAGAAAAAAGGATTAAAAAATTAATGGAATAGGAAAGAAATCATATACATGTTAGTTTTAAAATAACACTAAAGAAGAGAAAGTGGTTTTCTAACCTTCTGGCTTTGAATGGCTATAAAAGGATGGTAAAAGGTAAAGAAGAAGAAAAGGAACAAAAGAGAAAAAAGATACATTAAAGAGAAGAGACAAAATAGAGAAATCTATAGATTTCGAGGAATAGAAAAGGAGGAAAGAAAGAAATGAAGTGTCAAAGTAAGAAAAAAGAAATTCATGCTAATTATAAAGGCCAACATTAGGCCATAAACCTTTCGTAAATCAACAAGAGTTCCAGAAACATTGCTCCTATTTGGCTAAGTAAGCTTCCATTCTTTGATAAGGGGGTAGAGATCAATGAGCACACTTTTTCTTTTTTTTAATTAATTTTTATAATATGTTAAGTGATAATTTATGTTTTCTTTTTTGTTTGTTTAAAGGCTTTTTTCTAGGTTATATTTGTCACATGTTCATGTAGTTGTAGTGTAATGAGCATTTTATTAACATTTCTTTTTTAGATGTTTATGTTTAGAGGTTTAGATGGGTACAAATACATTGATTTAATACATTTCATGTTTGTTTTTAAGTATGTTTTTGTCTCCTTGTTTTTTTTTGTGTGTGTAATGTGTAATGTTTGGTTTGAAAAATTGCATAATATAATTTTATTGTCTTGAAAGTTTTTAAGTATGGATTTCATAAATAATGAATAATGATGTGGTATTAAGAAAGTATATTGAAGGAATAAAAATGCATGTTTCTAGGTTTCTAGATTTTTTAGGTGCATGTTAATATTGTTCATCAGATAAACATTATCTTGGGTACTAGTTTTAGAACTTGTTTGACTAATTGATAGCTTCTGCATGTCGCGTGTCATTATTATTAAATAATTTAGGATTTGTATGCATCAATAATATGCTTTGCTAAGTTTTAATCTTAGATTTTGGTTTTGAACCGAAACTTGTTCTTGACAAAATCATGTTTATTGAATATTAATTAATGTCAATAGACCTCTTATTTTTGTTCTATACATGATTATAAACAACATTATGTCTTTATTTGTTTAAATATGGTCCATATATGATATTTTTGGGTTAAAGAATAACATTCATTGTGTTTTTTTTTTTTTTATGTTTGATCTATTTTTTTTAGAAATCTTTATGCTTAGTGTTTTTTAACTTCAATCCTATTTTCGTTTAAACCCTTTTTTATTGACAAATCTCTTTTTTTTAGGTTGGTTCTCGATCGAACTAGTCATCTCATTTTTTTCTCTTTTGGGTTAGTCTTTAAGGCCTTGTTTGTTCTAACTATTTTATTTTGTTAGGGTTTTTTGGCCTAAGGGGTTGTTTGGCAAATATGCTATTAGGCCTATTTTAATAGTTTTGGTTTCTTACAAAAAGGGTTTCGTCGAGCAAAGTGTTGACATATAATGTCATACTTTGTATGCTTTATATATTTTGATGATAACAATAAAAAGAAAATTGACTAATAATATGCTTGGATGAGATTAAGTTATAAACAGGTATTATACAAAGAATACATCAACAAGCATAATGGAGTACACGAAGAAATCACTCCAGGAAGTCCAAGATTCAAGCAAGTGAAGACTTAGAATAAGTGTTCATTTTAGTGTTTTATGTAAATCTCAATTTCTATCTTGATAGCACAAATTAAAATGAACTCACACACTTCACATTGCATGCATTAAAAGGATTTGATGATTATAGGATTAAGTCATAATCAATCGGTTCAAGAAATTCAGAAAAGATAATTTGTCAAGATAGAGTTTCTGCATGAACCGGTCGACCGCTTGGGTTACCAAGTGAACCGGTCGACCGCTTGAAGACAAATTGTCTTTCGAACTGAACCGGTCGACCGCTTGGTCGATCACTTGATATGACAGTTGCACTAAAACAGCTATAAACGGCTAGTTTATCTATGAAACTTATAAATAGGCCTCTTAATTGCAAACTTAAAAACACAAAAACTTCTATATCTTAGAGTGAGGCAATTAGTAGTGCAAAAACACCTTCATATCATCAATCCTCATTAATACTCATATTTGTGTTTAAATCTTCATATCATAACACAAAGAGTATTTCTCATTCTCACTACACTTACACACCTTCAAATATTCTAAGTGCTATTAAGTGAGATAAAGAGATCATAGATCTTCATTTGTAATATCTACACTATTAAGAGTGTATTGTTGTTTTACAAAAACAACCATTGCGAAACTCTTGAGAGTTGAGTATAAAACTCTTTGTATTGGTGAGAGAACATCATCAAGGAAAAATCTTGAAGAGGGTACATCTTCAAGTGGGAAAAAGGAAAATCTTGAAGAGGGCATATCTTCAAGTGGTGTAAAAGTCTTGGTGTGGATTCATCAAGCGGGAATTGTAATCTTGTTACTTGGACTAGTAAGAGAATACAATACTCAAGTACGGGTTGGTACTTCAGTCGTGGATGTAGGATTGCCGAACCATGTTAAAAACCAAGTTAGCAATTTCTCTCTCTTATCTCTTTACTTTAAAGTAATTGATTTTAGAATTGCTATAATTATTGTATAGTTGTCTTAATCCGTGAACAACACAAAGTCCAACAAATTTTTAAAAAGATACAAAATAATCTAAGAATATTTTCAAATTATATTTTAGTCTTTGTCCCACGTGTGATGTCATGACAATTGTCCTCCTATAATGGGATCTAGCGTGAAAGTGTGTACGTGGAAAGAAAAAAGTTTTTTTTGTCCTTTATTATCAATGAAACTAAAGGAATGAGAGTTTTCACCTAGTATTATGGTCACTAAAAATTAATGGTTTGCGAGGATATAGGTAAGGAGACAAGTTGTGAATAGAGATGATGTATCACCTCTAAAATACTTTACCTAGGGTAAACAACAATTTGAGATAATTATATTTTGACTCTAAGATTATTTTTTTCATGTGTGGTTCTCTATATGTTAAAAGGGGAGAGAGAGAAACTAGAAAAGGGACAATAGAGTTATTGGTTTACCACATATCAATGATAAAAAAAACAGTAATCTTGATGTTGATATGTTCAAATTGAAAAAATATATTCAATGAAAATGGTATATCTCTAATTTAGCTTAAATTAGTAGATTGGATCTTGAAAAGATTTTACTGATTCAATTTAATTTTATTTTTTGTATTGATTAAAGAGTTTTATAGGGTGGTAAATGAAGTTATCATAATTTTGTTTTAGATATTGGTAGATGAAATTGAATTAAAGATTTAGG
>CM063604.1:9885087-9990512 GCA_032356905.1 Salix exigua
CAATTTTTTTGTATTCCATTTAAAATAATTGTGTTGAATTTTATTTGTTATTGAAATAAGTTTTTCATTATTTTGTTTATTTTTAGTTAATGTTTAATTAAAGGTGAAGTATTAATTTAATTATATTACTGCATGTATTCCATTTAAAATTAATTCTTTTAATTTATGATTAAAAATATTATCACGTTGGAAATAATAATATTTGATAGAAATTGAATGAAACATATTACTATTCATTGTAACATATTAAGTATTATATACAGCTAAATCAGCTCAGCTCAGCTCCAGCTTTTACCGTAGCATTAGAAACATATTACTATTCATTGTAATAGAACATTAACGTTGTAACCCCTCATTTCGTCTCAATTTAGCATGTGCATATTCCTAAGAAAAAATATAGAGCACCTGCTGGAGGATGTATGTGCACCATAAACAATCAAATGGGACCCACCGAAAATGTGATAGACGGTGCATATCTATTTGTTATGCATGACGTCATGCAGTGTTGGAAGAAGCATGAAAATTAACGATTATGATTTTCTTAGAATCAGGACGATACGTTGTTTTTGGTTAAATGTATATGATGTCAGTTTAGTTTACTATGCATGACAAAGAATAAATGGTGGAAGGTACTCCTAGCACTAGTAAATGTCGGGGTCATTGCGCAATTTTTTAAATAGCAAAATACGCATATACCCCCATATACGACAAAAGAACAAGAGTTGATTGTAGGGGTGTGACGGTAATTTAATATTTTTATTATATTTTCTAATGAGTTACTTTTGTGAATCGCCGGATGCGCTCGTTCAGTATCATGCGCTCACTTGAATTTTGAATGACACGTGTAGAGTTTTATGATGAGTAAAAGTGCCCAACCAACGTCTAGAATTATTCTCCGCCATGATCTCTTCCTCCTAGTGCGGTGCTTGGGGTGGTAAGGTTGTTAGTGCGTCATTGTTTATTATGATTTCATTTTTATTCAATTTTACCTAAATAATAGCATCACCATTTAAATCATCAATGAGAATTTTATTGTTTTGATCGAGCTAGATTTACAAGCATCCTGAATGGAAGGTCGATGCATGATTTTCAAGGTTTAAGGTTAGACTTAACTTACTTTTTTATCATGTGAAGTCGTTTTCTTTATTGAAATTACTAAAAAATTTATTTTATAAATTGAATGCGATGTGAAAATTGAGTGGGATAATGCAAATATAATGTTGCGATGATGGTAGGGTGACTGATGTGGAGGACCAACCTGAAACACCAATAAAGATCCATTACATGTTTCTAATGGTCCAATGACCCGGTCTAAGACAAAGGCATTGAAAGAGACATTGAATGCATTAGTTTTGAAAGTTTCGTTTAAGTCATGATTGCAAGGTCCATTAGAGTATCAAGAGGAGATCCTAGTACATCTTATCCATATATAGGAGGAGTTTATTACAACCTTATTTGTGCCATGAAGTGAGGACATAAAGGAAACAACATTGGTGGCTACCTTTTCCTTTTGTTTTAAGGATCAAGGAGTTGGATGGAAGGCTATAAATAAGCCTTGAATAATCTCTACAATATTTTACTTCTCTTTTCTCATGGCAATTAATGAATTTAATATTATGTGATTTATAAGCTACAACCCAAGGCTTGTTTAGATTTAATTAATACTTTGTTTTCAGTTGGGATCCAAGGCTTGTTGGGATGGGCTTTCTACTTTAGGGTTTTGGGTCAGTTTTGAGTGCAAATCATTTAAGTCCACATAAGGGGTTGTTGCGATGTTGTGGTCCCATAAATTAATTACCGTAGCTTAAAACATATCAAACAAGATATTATAGAGCAAGCAAGGAGTTGATCCCACGAGGACGATTTAGTTTAGATTTTCGTGCTATATGTTATGCAATTGGGGGTGGAAGTTGTCTAGGCTAGGTTAAAACAAGCTAAATAAAAATTATATAAAATTGAAATTTATCAATAAAGCAAACTTTGGTCGTAAATCAACATCTAACTATAAAAATCAGAATTGATCATGAAAACAACATATCAATTTATATTCTGAATATTTACCACGAGTGCTCGCACTATTAATTTGATTCAATGGCAGCATTAAAATCTAAATAAATTGATCAATTAAGAAACATAATTGTCCGTAATATATATTTAGTTTGATTGAATGTTTTCTCTAAGATTAATAACATAGACCCACTATAATTATCAACTTAGTTGCTTCATAAGTTCATATACTACAACTCTAGTTTTGATATCAAACTTAGCAATCGATTGTCTACAATAATAATAACTTCGAGTCCGCTCTTAGCAATTAAATAAACAATCATAGAATAATAAGCATAGGAGAAAAACATATTCATCATATAAACTGAAAAATTGAGGTAAAAATAGATCTCATAATTCTTCAAAATCTGAAGGTTTTCGTGTCCTTGCAACCAAGCAAAAGAGTCTAGCCTTGCATGTTTATTGAACAACTAAATAAAAAAGATGGAAGAAAACATGATTTAGGTTTGGAGGAGGAAGATTTGTGTTTTCTTTGCTTCAGCCAAAACTTTCTTGTTCCTCTCTTCTTTTATATATGATTAAAAACCCTAGTATCTATTTTATAAAATAATCCTTCCTTAAGTTGACAGAATTTAGTTATCCCTTGTAAAATTCATATCCTCTTCATAATACATCTTGTTGATCTTACATCGGGAGCGTTTATAGGTCTTTAAGTTCTAAATCCATGAAAATTGAGTTCGAATCAATCGGACTTTTGTAGTTTTCGCTCTGCACAAAACACTGACTGAAGGTTAAATCAGTCAATCAGCTCTAATTACCTCCTTTTTTCATTTTTCATCCAAAAATGCCTTCAAAATATAAAAAAAAGAATATCAAGGTATTTTATACACAAAACATATGAAAAACACTAGGGTTAAATTTTCAAGAACTATATAAACTCATGTAAGCTAAATTTTGGTAGCCATTGATGAATATTATTTCAAGTTTTCAATTTTACATGTGAGAGTGATTATTGCATTTTTTTTTATCTGAATCTAAATTATTGAAGATTAGTTGGCTTCGTGACATCATTCTACAAATTTCAATAGTATTGGTGCCTTGGGGAGGATTTCCATTGTTTCACACTCCTATCATACCTATTTTAATATTCCATGATCAAATTCGAGTCTTAATTGTGGGTTGCATGACCACTTGATTATGAAGTTCGCATCAATTTGTATCAAAGCTAGGCTACAAAATAAGCTCATATCCTTGTATTAATATTTTTAGTGTTAAAGTTTTTCATTGATTTTGTCCATCTCCTTGCTCTTCATGTTTGCGTCATCTAAGCAAAAAAGGTTATATTTCATCTTTTCTCTGTATCATCATGAGTATATTAAAAAATAAAAATAAAAATAAAGATAGAGGGATTAGTTGAAATTTTAAGGAGTGATGCGACCATATTATTTGATAATTTCATCCATATTTACATAGTGTTTTGCATATGTTTTGTGTATAAAATGCCTTGATATTCTTTGTTTTATGTTTTGAAGGCATTTTTGGATGAAAGATGCAAAAAGGAGTAAATTGGAGGTAATTGGCAGATTTGACGTTCAGTCGATGTTTTGTGCAGAGCGTGAGTTCTAGAGATCGAAATGAAGTGATTCCAGTGACATTCAAGAGCTAACATCCATACCTTTCTGGAAAGGTAATGCAAGAAAAATAAAAGGAGAAAGATCATGGAAATCGCATCCTGCAAAGTCAAATCTCGCATTCTGCCACTGTTGACCTTTGTCCATTCAAAATTCCATATCTCAAGCTACAGAAGTCCAATTAATGCAAACTCAATTGGAGTGGATTCAGGACTCAAAGGCCTATAAACGCTCCAAATTGCAGCTCAAAACGATGTCGTATGAGGGAGCTATGAATTTTACAAGGGACAACTAAATTCTGCCAACTTAAGGAAGGACTATTTGGTAAAATACACATTAGGGTTTCTAAGCATATATAAAGTAGAGGAGGAGCAAGGAAGTGGCAGCCACCACAAGAGGAAACACGAAATTTTCATCCTCTAAACCCAAAAATCATGTGTTCTTCCATCTTTTTATTTAGTTGTTCAATAAACATGCAAGGCTAGATTCTTCTTCTTGGTTGCAAGGACACAAACACCTTCGGATTTCAAGAACCGTGAGATTTATTCTTCCTTCTATTTTCAGTTTATGTTATGAATGAATATATTTGTTTTCCTATGCATATTTCCTATGATTGTTGTTGATGATTGCTAGAGCGGACTCTAAGTTATTGTTGTGAACAATCTATTGCTAAGTTTAATATCAAAACCGGAGTTGTGATATATGAACTTGTGAAGCAACTAAGCTTGATAATTGTGGCGGAAACACATTATTGAACTTAGGGAGAACATTTGAACAAATTGACACTAGTTGCGGACAACTTGTATGTTAATCTTGATGAAATTATCTAGTTCTTAAAGCTACCATTAAATTGAATCATTAGTGCGGACACTTTGATTGTTTGTTGGTTAGGATTAGTTATACGGCGGATCCGTTAATTAATCACGTTAAGAAAAGATAAAATTTCAGAACATAAACTGTATTTTTTGTTTCAAGGATCGGTTCTAATTTCCGTAGGTGGATGTATGCTTGTGACCAAGGTTTGTTTTCTTGATAAGTTTCGGTTTTAATTGATTTTTTTTGCTAGTTTAATTGCTGCCATAGTTTAGTTAATCACAAACCAAATCCCCCCAATCACATAACGTACAACATAAAAATCTGACTTGAAACTTCCTCGTGGGATCGACCCCTTGCTTGCTCTATACTATCTTGTGTGTTTTAAGCTAGGGTAATTAATTTGTGCGACCGCGACATCGCAACAAATTTTGGCGCCGTTGCCGGGGAGGTAATTTTAGTTGATTTTTGTGCTTGTACTGTTATTTTTATTTGCTGTGATTCAAAAAAAAAAAAAAAAAAACAGAATTTGTGCTTGCGACGGTATTGTTCACTTGTGCACGGTACTGTTCAAAACAGATTTTGTAGTGGAATTTGGTATCGATATTTTGTTTCTTAAAGGAAAAGGACGTTTTGAACAAGACTAGTGATAAATCACTAGCCCCACCTTATTGAGGCCAAATTCCTCTTTGTTCTAGTGTTTTTAGGCATTTTTAGTTTTCTACCGTAAAATTTTTGTACAATTTGCATTGTTTTTGATCTCTAGTGTGGTTATTTTCTTTTGAGTTTTCTTAAGAGTTTATGCCTGTGACCCGTTCTACTAATCAAATTCAAGTGCAGATTGATCTTGAAATAGAAAGCACTTTACGTAGGTTGAGAAAGGAAGCTCGTCTCAACACCATGGCTATTGCACGACAACAAACACTCAAGGAGCTTGCTGCTCCTAACGTGGAAAATCAACCATTGTGCATAAACATTGACAATAATGTAAATCTTGAGCTCAAATCTGGTTTTATACATTTGTTACCAACATTTAATGGTCTTGCAGGAGAAGATCCTCATACTCATCTCAAGGAGTTCCATATGGTTTGTGTTGGCATGAAACCAAATGGAGTTAATGAAGAACAAGTTAAGTTGAAAGCTTTCCCTTTCTCTTTGAAGGGGCAGACAAAGACATGGCTTTTCTCTATTCTTCCAGGATCTATTGGAACTTGGAATGCTATGAAGAAGATTTTCCTGGAGAAATATTTCCCAGCATCTCGAGTTGCCAATATAAGGAAAGAAATATGTGGGATTCGACAATCTCATGGAGAGCCACTTTCCGAGTATTGGGAAAGATTTGAGCAACTATGTATTCAATGCCCTCATCATCAAATACCTGATCAGTTGCTCATTCAATACTTCTATGAAGGATTGATGCCTCATCGACCGTAGTATCATTGATGCTCGCAAGTGGAGGCGCATTGGTGGATAAGACACCCGAGGTCGCACGCCAATTGATCTCAAACATGGCGACCAATTCAAAGCAGTTTGGCACTCGTGGAGACCTCTCCAACAAGCGAGTAAATGAGGTAAGTATTTCTAACCTTGAAAATAAAGTTAATGATCTTACTTCTCTTGTGCGTTCTTTGGCTTGTGGAAATGTGCAGCAGGTGAAAGTTTGTAGCATATGCTCCTTACAAGGACATGCTTCGGATATGTGCCCAACAATGCAAGAAGATTACATTGAACAAGCTCATGCAATTGATGGAGCATTCAACGGACAACCCAGCAGTAAATATGATCCCTTTTCCAACACGTACAATCCTGGATGGAGAGATCATCCCAATTTACGCTACAGCAACCCATCCCAACAAGGCAATCCAGGCCGACAATTCCATCCACAAGGATTTCAGCCCCAACAAAATTATCAAGCAAGACAACCCGCTCCATTCACAAACTCCAATGTTATGGGGTCGTCATCCAATGATGAACTTCGTGAGATGATGAAAACTTTGGCTTCTAATCATCGTTACCTTGCAACAAAATGTCATGTCTTTTCAACAGGAAACAAGGTCAAGTATTCACAACTTGGAGAAGCAAATGGGGCAAGTAGCTTCAAGTGTAGGGAAATTGGAAGCACAAATAAATGGAAAATTGCCCTCCCAAGCATTGAATCCAAAAGAGAATGTTAGTGCTATCATACTGCTGAAGTGGGAAAGAACTTGAAGAGAAAAAGTTGAAACAAATTGAGATGGAGGAGGAAGAAGAGATAGAAACTGAATTGAGTACAAAGAAAGAACATTCTCCTCCTCCACAAACAGAAACAAAGACAAACACTCCAAAGGTAACTTTTCACTCAAGCAATTCCAATTTTAAAACATTTCCACCCTTTCCTGTGAGTTCTTCTAGGTCAAAGAAAGAAGACAAAGAAAAAGAGATCTTAGAGGTTTTCAAGAAAGTGGAACTGAACATTCCTTTGCTTGATGCTATCAAGCAAATTCCCAAGTATGCAAAATTCTTGAAGGAGTTATGTACTACCAAGAGAGCTTTCAAACTAAAAGGTCATGAAACGGTAAGTATGGGTGAAGTTGTATCTGCCGTTGTTCAAAAGAATCTGCCTTTGAAACAAAAAGACCCAGGTGCGTTTACTATCCCATGTGTTATTGGTAATGCTAGTTTTAAAAGAGCTTTATGCGATTTAGGTGCATCCATTAGTGTTATGCCCAAACATGTTTATGATTCTCTTAGTCTTGAGCCTTTGAATAAAACTAGCGTTGTAATACAACTTGCGGATCGTAGTTTTGTTTACCCACTTGGTGTGATAGAAGATGTCCTGGTCAAGATTGATAGTTTGGTTATTCCATGTGATTTTTATATACTTGATATGGAACATGATTCTTGTGATTTATCAACCAACACTCCTATATTGTTTGGGAGACCATTCTTGAAAACCGCCAACACAAAGATTGATTGTGGTAAGGATACTTTGTCTATGGAGGTAGGAGATGAAAAAATTGAATTCAATTTTCATGATGCAATGAAATATCCTTATAGCAATGTTTATTCTATCACATGCTATGATCAAATTGATAAGTGTGTGCAGCGAGTTTGTGATTTTGATTGCGAAGACGGATTAAGCATAGTTTTGAGCTATGGCTATGATTTCACCAAGATAGAAGAGATGGAGAGGCACATGTGTGTTCCCCAAAACGTGCACGAATCAGTATTGGCCTTACAAGCTTTGCAAACCGTTCCCCAAGGTAATGTCTTTGTTGATTTGATACTCTCACATAAAAAGCTTTTGCCATCTATTTTACAGGCCCCCGAGTTAGAATTAAAACCTTTGCCTGATAATTTGAAGTATGTATTCATTGGCGACAACAATACACTTCCTGTTATCATAGCAAAAGGTTTAACAAGTATGCAAGAGGAAAAACTTGTGAAGTTGTTGTGTGATCACAAGACGACCATTGGATGGACTTTAGCCGACATCAAGGGCATTAGTCCCTCAATATGTATGCATCACATACTATTGGAGGACAACACAAAACCAACAAGGGAAATGCAAAGGAGGTTGAACCCGCCTATGATGGAGGTAGTGAAAGCTGAAATTTTGAAATTGTTAGATGCAGGAGTCATTTACCCCATCACTGACAGTAAATGGGTCGCGCCAATCCATGTGGTGCCCAAAAAGACCGGAATCACGTTGGTGAAAAACAAAAATGATGAGCTCATTCCTACTCGCATCTCGAGTGGATGGAGAATGTGTGTTGATTACGAAAGCTCAATCTTTTACACGCAAAGATCATT
Source organism: Salix exigua (assembly GCA_032356905.1). Classification (NCBI taxonomy): domain Eukaryota; kingdom Viridiplantae; phylum Streptophyta; class Magnoliopsida; order Malpighiales; family Salicaceae; genus Salix; species Salix exigua. The sequence continues at coordinate 9,893,331 of CM063604.1, forward strand.
TCCCATTACCATTCATGGATCAAATGCTTGAACGCCTAGCGGGTAAGTCTTTTATTGCTTTCTTGATGGATATAGTGGATACAATCAGATTGTTATTAATCCTGAGGATCAAGAAAAGACTACATTTACATGTCCATTTGGTACATATGCATATAGGAGAATGCCTTTTGGTCTGTGTAATGCTCCTGCAACTTTTCAAAGATGTATGATGAGTATATTTTCTGACTATGTTGAAAGAATAATCGAGGTTTTTATGGATGATTTCACGGTGTATGGTGATTCTTTTGATAGATGTCTAGAAAATTTATCTTTGATCTTGAAAAAGTGCATTGAAACTAACCTTGTCTTGAACTATGAAAAGTGTTATTTTATGGTAGAACAAGGAATAGTTCTTGGGCATGTTGTGTCTTCACGTGGATTAGAGGTTGATAAAGCTAAGATAGATGTTATTTCATCATTGCCTTACCCCTCATGCGTGAGGGAGGTTCGTTCTTTTCTAGGCCATGCAGGTTTCTATCGACGTTTTATCAAAGATTTCTCGAAGATTACAGCACCCTTGTGCAAACTATTAGCCAAAGAAGTGGATTTTGTGTTTGATCAAACATGTAAAGATGCCCATGATGAGCTTAAGAGACGTGTCACATCTGCCCCTATCATCCAACCACCAAATTGGGATGAACCTTTTGAGATAATGTGTGATGCGAGTGACTATGCGGTAGGAGCTGTGCTTGGGCAAAGAATTGGGAAGAATTTGCATGTTATCGCCTATGCTTCTCGTATGTTGGATGGAGCACAATGCAATTACCATACAACTGAAAAGGAACTTTTTGCAGTGGTGTTTGCTCTTGAAAAATTCAGGTCATATTTACTTGGTACAAAAGTCATTGTTTTTACTGACCATGCAGCTCTCAGGTATCTTTTGAAGAAGAAGGAGTCCAAACCAAGACTGATTAGGTGGATCTTGCTTTTACAAGAATTCGATCTTGAGATCAAAGACAAAAAAGGTGCTGAAAACCATGTGGCTGATCACTTGAGTCGGCTAAGGACCGAGGATATACATATTGAAACAATAAGAGAGACATTCCCTGATGAGCAGTTGTATATGTTGCATTCCTCTACAAGACCATGGTATGCTAATTTGGTAAACTATTTAGTCACCAAAGAATTCCCTCCGAGTTTGTCTAAACCCCAAAAGATAAGTTACGAGCTGATGCTAAATATTATTTTTGGGACGATCCTTACCTTTGGAAATTTTGTGCGGAGCAAATAGTTAGGAGGTGTGTACCACAAGATGAATTTCATTCTATTCTCACTTTTTGTCATTCTCATTCTTGTGGTGGGCATTTTGGAGCAAAAAGAACAGCCCACAAGGTACTTGAAAGTGGTTTCTATTGGCCTTCTATTTTTAAAGACGCTTATCACTTCTGCAAATCATGTGAAAAATGCCAAAGAACAGGTAATATCACTCATAAGAATCAAATGCCTTTAACGAATATTCTTGTAAGTGAAATTTTTGATGTTTGGGGTATTGACTTTATGGGTCCGTTTCCATCTTCTTTTGGCAATCTTTATATTCTTCTTCGTTGTTGATTATGTGTCTAAATGGATTGAGGCGAAAGCCACACGAACTAACGATGCTAAGGTTGTTTTAGATTTTGTCGGGACTCACATATTTGATGAGTTTGGAATCCCTAAAGCTATCATTAGCGATCGTGGCACTCATTTTTGTAATCGTTCCATGGAAGCATTGCTACGCAAATATCATGTGACTCATCGAACTTCCACAGCATATCATCCTCAAACGAATGGCCAAGCTGAAATTTCAAATCGAGAAATCAAATCCATTTTGGAGAAAACTGTGCAACCTAATCGGCGAGATTGGAGTCTACGTCTTGGAGATGCACTTTGGGCTTATCGGACTGCTTATAAATCACCTATAGGAATGTCACCTTATAGAATGATTTATGGGAAAGCATGTCATCTACCGGTGGAGCTTGAACACAAAGCTTTTTGGGCCATTAAACAATGTAACATGGATTATGATGCTGCTGGGATTGCAAGAAAACTGCAACTACAAGAGTTGGAAGAGATTCGAAATGATGCTTACGAGAATGCAAGGATTTACAAAGAAAAGACTAAGAATCTTCATGACCGAATGCTTACAAGAAAGGAGTTTCATGTTGGAGACAAAGTCCTTCTTTATCATTCGCGTTTGAAACTTTTTTCTGGAAAATTGCGCTCTCGTTGGATTGGACCCTTTGTTGTTTCTAATGTTTTTCCTTATGGTGCAGTTGAAATTACAAGTTTAGAAACCAACAAAGTACTCAAGGTCAATGGGCATCGTTTGAAACCTTTCTATGAAGGTTGGACAACAGAAATCACCGCTTCTATAGAGTTAGCTGAACCAATCTATGAAGGATGAGCATGCCACATGTCAAGCCAATGACATAAAACAAAAGCGCTTACTGGGAGGCAACCCAGCACACAAAAAAAAAGATTTGCTTTCTTTTTCCTTATCTTTTTTATTTTTGCATTTTATTTCATTTTTGTCATTCTCCTATATTCCTTTTCTTTTATTTTCAACATTGAGGACAATGTTGTGTTTTAAGTGTGGGGGTATTGGGAAAATGTTATTTTTTTATTTTTGTTTTATTTATTTTTCCCAAAAAAAGAAAAGAAAGAAAAGAAAAATCTATGATTGATCCTTTTGAACTCCCATTGGTTTTCGAGAATATGAGTATTATGTATGAGAATTAAGTGAGATAGATGAATGTATAAATCAAAAGAATGAGTGTGCATGCAAGTTTTAATGTTTAATTGGTTTAGGGATTGACTCTGAAAATATGCCATGTTGACTTTATAGTGTTATACCAATGTAAGCTTTTGAGCCTTCAACATTATATTCTTTGATTGTTCATTCTTTCAATGATATGTATCTCTAGAACTCGCTTCATATCTTATTGAGATTACATTCACATTGCATAGATGCATGAAGAAGATAAAGGCATTAGGAATTTTAACCACTTGAGCCAAAAAGCCAACCTAAAGCATATTATCTTTAGTGAGCCCCTTTTGAGCTTCTTTATCTTTTCTTTGCTTTATCCATATATAAGCCTTAAACTTTTTATATGTTTTCCTCTTTTCCCCTGGCCAAGGATTAGTAGAGCATATACTTTTGATATCTCATGGAATTATGGTTGGAAATTATGTGAAAAGAAAGAAGAAGTGATGCTTGATGAAAAGATGGGCAAAGTTGCCAAAGGTGAAGAACAAAAAAAAAAAACAAGAAAAAAGAAAGAAAAGAAGAAAAGAAAAAGAAAGAAATAGAAAAGAGCTTGAAATCGAAGGAAGCTTAGAATTGGTGCTTGAAGATTGAAAATTGATGTGTTTTGATGGAATATATTGGTTGAAATATATTTTTTTTCTTTTCTTTTCAGAATGCTCTACTTTCTTTGGTTTGAACCTTTTCTTGTACTCTCTTTGACCTCACCTTAACCTTAGCCCCATTACAACCGGAAAATAAGACCTTTTGATTCATGTATTGTCTGTAATATTTTAGTAATAGAGATGAGAGTGAAGAGCAAGTTTATGGTGGAACATCTTCATTGATTGAATTTGAGAGATTTAAACACATAAGCCCTAAACACATGAGTGTTGGATTGTATATCAATGAGAGGACCCATCACTTCATGAAGTTTATGGTGGCATATATTTCTTTTAAATCTCTGAGAGTAATTGAGTTTTGAAGTTTGCATGTAAACAAATTCATGAAGATTTATGTTCTTTATCCTTCTCGATTGTATTCTTATTTATAATGCTTCAATTCTTGGATATTGAGGGGAGATTAAGAGATTGGTCATGGTTATTTGTTTTTATTAAAATTTGTTTTTTGTTTTTACCTATCCTTTCTCGAGGACAAGCAAGAGCTAAGCGTGGGGGTATTTGATGCGACCATATTATTTGATAATTTCATCCATATTTACATAGTGTTTTGCATATGTTTTGTGTATAAAATGCCTTGATATTCTTTGTTTTATGTTTTGAAGGCATTTTTGGATGAAAGATGCAAAAAGGAGTAAATTGGAGGTAATTGGCAGATTTGATGTTCGATCGATGTTTTGTGCAGAGCGTGAGTTCTAGAGATCGAAATGAAGTGATTCCAGTGACATTCAAGAGCTAACATCCATACCTTTCTGGAAAGGTAATGCAAGAAAAATAAAAGGAGAAAGATCATGGAAATCACATCCTGCAAAGTCAAATCTCGCATTCTGCCATCTGTTGACATTTGTCCATTCAAAATTCCATATCTCAAGCTACAGAAGTCCAATTAATGCAAACTCAATTGGAGTGGATGCAGGACTCAAATGCCTATAAAAGCTCCAAATTTCAGCTCAAAACAATGTCGTATGAGGGAGATATGAATTTTACAAGGGACAACTAACTTCTTCCAACTTAATGAAGGACTATTGGGTAAAATACACATTAGGGTTTCTAAGCATATATAAAGTAGAGGAGGAGCAAGGAAGTGGCAGCCACCACAAGAGGAAACACGAAATTTTCATCCTCTAAACCCAAAAATCATGTGTTCTTCCATCTTTTTATTTAGTTGTTCAATAAACATGCAAGGCTAGATTCTTCTTCTTGGTTGCAAGGACACAAACACCTTCGGATTTCAAGAACCGTGAGATTTATTCTTCCTTCTATTTTCAGTTTATGTTATGAATGAATATATTTGTTTTCCTATGCATATTTCCTATGATTGTTGTTGATGATTGCTAGAGCGGACTCTAAGTTATTGTTGTGAACAATCTATTGCTAAGTTTAATATCAAAACCGGAGTTGTGATATATGAACTTGTGAAGCAACTAAGCTTGATAATTGTGGCGGAAACACATTATTGAACTTAGGGAGAACATTTGAACAAATTGACACTAGTTGCGGACAACTTGTATGTTAATCTTGATGAAATTATCTAGTTCTTAAAGCTACCATTAAATTGAATCATTAGTGCGGACACTTTGATTGTTTGTTGGTTAGGATTAGTTATATAGCGGATCTGTTAATTAATCACGTTAAGAAAAGATAAAATTTCAGAACATAAACTGTATTTTTTGTTTCAAGGATCGGTTCTAATTTCCGTAGGTGGATGTATGCTTGTGACCAAGGTTTGTTTTCTTGATAAGTTTCGGTTTTAATTGATTTTTTTTGCTAGTTTAATTGCTGCCATAGTTTAGTTAATCACAAACCAAATCCCCCCAATCACATAACGTACAACATAAAAATCTGACTTGAAACTTCCTCGTGGGATCGATCCCTTGCTTGCTCTATACTATCTTGTGTGTTTTAAGCTAGGGTAATTAATTTGTCTGACTGCGACATCGCAACAAGGAGCATTTAATTTTTGTAGCAGAAAACACAACTTTAATGAAACATAACAAAACCACATCAAAATCAATTGAAAATTAATATTCCATCAATTGGGGTGAGATCGCATCTTATATCAAATTTGGGCTTATTTTAATATTGTTTGCATGAGGTTTAATTAAAGGTTCAATTCTACCATAGAAATACTACCTTAGTGAACCCTAAGCAAAACACCTTAGATTCAATTCAAACTTCAAATTCTATTTATTGGGGTTGAAATTACACCATATATTAAAATTGGGTTTACTTTGATATCGTATACTAAAGGATTTGATGCGAACCGACCTAGAAACACTAGTAAGGACCCATTACATGTTTAGGAGCTTAATTCGTGGTTTTAAAGGTTTCACCCAAGTCATAATTGCAAAGACCATTAAAGTATTTATGTGTAGGAGGGGTCCAGCCCAACTTTATTTGGGTCATGAAGTGAGGACAACAATGGAGCCAAAAGAATCCTGTTACAACTTGGAAACATGGGATTGATGGGTTGTATGAAAAAGAATAAACAAACGTTATGGGCTTTATTTAATTTTGTTAGCTTTAGCCCAAGGCTTGTTTGGTCTTAATTAAGACTTTGTTTCCAGTTAGGATCCAAGGCTTGCTTGGATTAAGTCATGGGCTTTTCAATTTAGGATTTTGGGTTAGTTTTGAGTGGACCTCATTTAAGTCCACATAAGGGGTCTATTAGGGTTAGTTTTTAATAGACTATTTAAACCGATGTTAGTCAAACATTTCGACAACCATTGATTAATTATAATTCGAACTTTTCAGTTTATGTGTGAGAGTGATTTTTGCATTTTTAGTTCTTGAACGAATCGAATCCGACTTATCGAAGATTAATTGGCTTCGTGTCGCCATTCTACTCATTCCAATATTGTTGGTGCCTTGGTGCAAGTTTTCATTGTGTCACACTCCTATAAGACTCGTTTTGGCTTTCCGGGATAAGATCTCATTCTTGGTTGTGGGTTACGTGACCACGTAGGTTCGCATCAGGTTTCAATTGGCAAACCGATCACACAAGGGGTTCGATAACTAGAGAAATAAAACGACCTAAAACCCGAGTTTTTTGTTTGTTTAGTAAATTTGGGGTTGAGTAATAATACAAAATTTTGAATTTGAGGGCATTACAAGGTCGTTTGGTCCGAGTTTTAATTCCAATCATAAAAAATTATGTAATAAATTAGATTTGTGTCAAGTTTCAAAATGTGATCCGTCATCGTTTAGTTTTGTCTAAATCTTTGTTTCTATTATATGTGGGTTATCTTGGAGTCAAGGAACCGCTTTCACTAATATTCCTTTCTATTTTATTTCATGTTTTCATTTCGTCCACAATTCATAATCGTAGATTTGTTTTCCTTTCTTTCAGATATATTTTTATTCTTGAGTTTGAAATTATAATTAGAGTGTGTTGTGAAGGCCTCTAACTTTGATCAGTTCCTATAGAACCAAAAGAAAGCAAGTTGTGAGGTAAAAGATGTAGTGAGCTTATTAAAGTGAAAAACTTTGATTCTTTTTGTGTGATACATGAGAGATGTGAGGATATATTTTGTGATACTAACTAAATTTGCAGATTCAAAGGATGTTTGAAAATAACAAATCAATGACATAAAATACTCGACATAACTTTCCAATAGTGAGCCATAGGCTAACAACTCGAGTTGTTGTCTAGGATGTATAAGGAGCTGACAGATGAGCTGAATTGGATAAAATAAAAAAAATAGTGGGGCTCATCGCAGAGGAAATATGATTTGTATAGCCGTACGAAATAACATATACTATTTTGAAGAGTTTGTTGATGAAAATAGAGATATGGGTGAAGATGATTATGATTTTGCATTTGCTGGCCAAGAAATCAGGCTTGGACTGAACAATGCTTGGAGAAATGTGAATTTTCGTGGAATGGGAAATTATATAGATAAGGATGGGGACTTGGACACCATTAAACTAAAAATTCTTAACTTTCAAGGTAAGAAGGGTCTCGAGGTTTATTTGGAGTGGGAGAAAAAGGTAGATTGGATTTTTTATTGTTATATCTATTCTGAACAAAACAAAGTGAAATTGGTGACAATTAAGTTTATAGAGTATGCATTGATATGGTGAGATCAAATTGTAATCAGTAGGGAGAAGGAATAGGGAGCGACCATTTCGGACTTGGGGAGATGAAAGTCTTAATGAGGAGATGATTTGTGCTTGAACCACTATTACAAATATTTTTTTGATGTTCCAAGGTTTGAATCAAGGTTATAAAACAATACATGAATATCACAAAGAGATTGAGATAATAATGATTCGGTCAATATTGTTAAGGATAGATAAGCCGCCATGACTAGATTTCTTGATAGGTTGAATCAGGACATTGCCAATGTGGTTAAGCTATAGCACTATGTGGAGCTAGAGGACATGGTTCACATGGTTACGAAGGTGGAGAGACAACTTAGGAATGTACATGTTTGAACAACATTTTATATGGTTTCATCATCATCTTGGAAAATGAATATCCTTTGTTCCTTATAACCGAACCACCAAAGGCTAAAGTTGATGTCCTTACTCGATGCCAAAGATAAATATGAAACTCATCCTAAATGTACTCATGGTATTAAATGTTTTAGGTGTTAAGGGAACAAACATTATGCTCTAGAAATTCCATACAAAAGAATCATGATGATTAGAGATGATGTTGATATGGATTCTAAAACTGATAGATCTGATTGTGAAGGCATGCCACCATTTAAGGATAGTGATGGGGATGAGTTAGGATTACTAGTTATAGAGTCTTTAGTTATAAGGGGCACACTTAAAGTTCGGGTCAAGTAAGATGAAAATAATAAACAAAGATTAAGTATCTACCACACACGTTGTTATGTACAAAGCAAGGTGTGTGGTTTAATTATAGATAATGGAAGTTGTATTAATGTTTGTAGTACAACCCTTGATAGTAAACTGAATTTTTGTACTATTAAGCATGCTAAACCATATAGATTGTAATAGGTGAATGATAGTAGTGAAGTGAAAGTGACTAAACAAGTTGTGGTTCCATTTTTATTGGGAAATATGTTGATGATGTTCTGCACGACGTGATATCAATATAAGCAAGTCACATCTTGTTGGAAGACCATGACAATATGATAGGAAGGCAATTCATGATGGGGTGAAAAATAGGTATATCATTTTAAAAGATGGTAAAACCACACTCTTGTACCTCTTACACTCAAACAGTGTATGATGATCAAATAATGTTAAAAAGTGAGCATGAAGCAATGGAGAGAGAAAATAAAGGTGAGCAACAAGAAGAGAATCGGATTTGGTTAGAACCCAAACCACTACAACCCATTCATCCAGACCATCCAAAGACAACACAAATATTTGGCCAACACTCCAAACAAATCAGACTTTTAGATCACAACTCAAAAACACCAAAATCTAACTAAGAGTGGAGGTAAGATAAGAGGAGTGAAGAAAGTGAGGAAGAATGACGAGAATTGTGTGGAAAAATAAACAAACAACCCAATTTTTATGCTAGAGAGGGTGAGGTCAGATATGCTTATTTCATGAACAAGTCAATGATTTAGTGTGATAAAAATGTTTGCTTTAATACTAATGATCTTGATCATATTGTGTCTAGTTTTGATATTTATTTTTTATAAGAGTTTGATATGTGTTCCTCGATGATACTCGTAGTAGATTACTATCATTAAAGGGGATAAAGCATGAAATTGATTTCATACCTTGAGTTTCAACTCATAATTGACTGGACCATAAAAGAAATCCATATGAGATGGAGCTTCAAAGGCAAGTTGATGAGCTAATGTAAAAGGGTTATATTCGTGAGTATGTGCCCGTATGTTGTACCCATTCTACTTGAGTTTACTGAAGGATCCATGGAGGATGTGTGTTGATTGTTAAGCCATTAACAACATAATAGTAAAGTATAGACACCCCATTCCTAGGCTTGATGATATATTATATGAGTTACATGGATCTTGTATTTTCTCTAAAATTAACTTGAAAAGTGGGTACCATTAGATTAGGATGAAAGACGGTGATTAGTGGAAAATTGCATTTAAGACTACTCATAGTTTGTATGAATAGTTAGTAATGTCATTTGGACTTACAAATTCACCTAGTATGTTCACGTGTTTAATAAATCATGGGTTGCGTGCATTCATAGGTAAATTTGTGATTGTATATTTTGATGACATTCGATCTATAGCAGAATTTAACCAATCATCTTGATCATTTGCATATTGTTCTTAGTATGTCTGTGTAGTGCGTAAATTGTATGCTAATTTTAAAAAGTGTGCCTTTTGCATGTTGAAAATTGTATTTCTTAGCTATGTTGTAACTCGTATAGGGTATCGAGATTGATGATGAGAAAATTAAGGCCATCTAGGATTGACCTACCCCTAAATCAATAAGTGAGGTAAATAGTTTTTATTGATTAGCTAGTTTGAACAAGCATTTTGTGAAAGATTTTAGTACAAAAGTTGCACCTTTGAATGAAGTTGTTCAAAATTCAAATGAGTTTAAATGGGTGGGGAGGAGGAACAAGAATTGGATTTTGTTCTTTTCAAAGAGAAATTATGTTTTGCACCTATTTGAATCTACTTTACTTTACGAAAGCATTTGAAATAGAATATAATGCGATTGGAATGGGAATAGGAGGTGGATATGTTGATCATACACTTGGGAATGAGGTTGAATTTGCACACGATCCTTTGCCACTTCCAAGTGGTCCAATTACAAGACTTAAAGCCAAACATTTCAAAAAAACACTAAATGGGTTAATCCAAGAGATTTGAGAAGATTCTAAAAAGATCAAAATGGGCTCAAATAATAATCAAAGCATCAAAGCAATTGAAGAGGCTAATAATTAGCATGCAAAAACATTTCCAACATGGTCTAACCATCAAAGGGCATGAATTTGATGAGTTTTAAGGATATTAAATAGAGGAATGAACTTGTTCTTGAATGGTTATGTTAAATACATTGAATTTAGTCATTTAGCTATTTATGGTTGCTTCTAGAAGTCCAAGAGACCTAAAAATGTTGGAACTTGTTTATGTTGATGTTTGAGTTGTTTTAAAGCTTTAGTTATGTCTTTTCCTATTTTTGGAGGATTATTCCAAGTATATAGATGGATATTTTGAAATCAATAAACAAAATATGTTTTTTAGAAATTATCATCATTGTGAGGTCTTGTGTTCCTCTTCGTTCTTAAAAGAACTCCTAGAACTTATCAAGTTAATCTTGTTTGTTTAGAGATTCTCGAGTTTTCTAGGTGTGGCGTTTCAATCCTTTGTAGTCTTGGTTTTCATCTTTTTAGGTGTCAGGTCAAGGCTCAACCAATCTTGTCTACATGATCATAGGGTTCTAAACCATCATTGTTATTGGGATTCATCATAATTGATGATGGAGTTCATATTATTTGGTATCAGAGCTTTGGTTCTAAGATAGGTTTGATTATTTTTCATTTTCATTTTTTATTTATTGTTACCTACTATATAAAAAAAATTGTTAAAAAGAAAAAGAAAAAAAAGTACACGATTCCAGTAAGAAAACTTCTTCTTTTCAATCTTATTTCTCACCTTATTCAAGTTTAAAAACAATCATAAAAAAAAAGTACATGATTCCAGTAAGAAAACTTCCTCTTCTCAATCTTGTTTCACATCTTATTCAAGTTCTTAACCTTTGATTATTTTTTTTTTGTTTCTCATTTTTGAATTGCTGTGGGATTATTTTGAAAAAAGAAGACAAGAGTGTGGTAAAAGCCATTTAGAGTGAAACACGAGCGCAAATATATCAATTTTTGAGTGAAACATCTGAGGGAGTGCATATGAGGATTCTAACCTTGTTTTGAAAATTTTAAATATGTCCAATAATCAAGAAGATACAACTAAAGAAGTTCAACAACTTGTAGTTCCAAACCTCCAAATGCAAGCGTTGTTAGGGAGATGTGATGTATGTTGAGGGTTGAATTACAACCTATTCACGACAGAGTTAGACAAGTGTAAAAGTAGAGGCTCAAAGGGGACATCAATAAGACATCCCCATAGGCAGTAAGGTGGGTGTGTTTAGTGGTGGAAGGAAGAGGCAAAGTCGAAGGAGTTTGATGACAAATATTTTTACTAGGCCAGGTTTAAGCATGGGAATGAATCGAGAAGCTAGGATGGGTAGGCATAAGAGGGATAATAATTTAGGAAATATAAAGATTAAAATCCCATCTTTTAAAGGTAAAACTGATCCTGAAGTTTATTAGGTGTGGGAAACTAAAATAGAGATGATGTTTGATTGCTACAATTACTCGGAGATAAAGAAGGTTAAGTTAGTTGCAATTGAATTCACTGATTATGCCATTATTTGGTGGGATCAATTACTTGATTAATAGGAAAATGAATAGAGAGCCATCCGTGGACACTTGGGAGGAGATGAAAATGCTTATGAGGAAGCATTTTATACCCAACCACTATTATAGAGGATTGTATCGAAAGTTGTAGAGGTTAAATCAAGGTTCCAAGAGTGTGGAAGAATATTACAAGGAGATTGATGGAGCTATGATCCAGTGCTAATATAGAAGAGGACTGAAGCCACTATGGCTAGGTTCTTGAATGATGTAAATCATGAGATTGCAGATATAGTTAAGATGTTGTACTATGTTGACTTGACTAATATGGTGTATCACACCATAAATGTGGAGGAACAATTTTAACAAAAAGGATTGCTTAAGAGGGAACGACCTATGGAAGACAACTCAAAAGACAGGAGTAGCTACAAAATAAGCCAAAATTTGAACCCTCTAATAATTCCAAACCAACAATCACCGCTACTTTATGTAACTCCAAAACCTTAAGTTCTAAAACACGTGATATTAAGTGTTTTAAATATCAGGATGGGACACACAACCAACCAATGTATAAATATAAAGGTGATGGTGATAAACACCCAAGGAGAGGTTGAGTTGGAGAATGAGGAAAAAGTAGATGATGATGACATAAAACCTTTGGAGGATGCTTGATGATGAGCAAAGTGTTGTGGTTGAAGATTTATTGGTAGCAATACGAGTTTAATATACAGAGTTAAGGAAGAAGAAAGTATCCAAAGGGAGAACTTCTTTTTATACTCGGTGCTTTGTAAGAAACAAATTTTGTAGTGTCATTATCGATGGAGGGAGTTGCACAAATGTACAAGCACTTATTTTGTGGAGAAATTGGCCTTAATTACCTTGAAACATCCTCACCCTTACCCACTTCAAGTGGCTAAATGAATGTGGCGAAATCAAGGTGACAAGACCAGTATTGGTGGCAATATCCATTGGTAAATATGAGGATAAGGTGCTTTGTGATGTGTTTACTATGCATGCATGCCATTTACTGTTGGAAAGACCATGGAAGTATGATTTGAGGGGTACTCGTGATGGATTCACAAATATGTATTCTATCACTCATAAAAGGCAACATATTATTCTTATTCCATTGAATCCGAACAGTGAGGAGGACTACTTAAAGTTACAAAGATCAAATGAACAAAAGAAAAAACAAAACGATGGACAAAATTGAAAAAAAGATTAAAAAAGTCAAAAAACAATGATTAGAGAGTAAAAGAATGAGAAGGATTTTAACCATATTGATATTAAGAAAGGAAAAATTCAATTACATTGCAAAAGAAGTGGGATTAAGAGAGCATTATTTTCACACCACTCCTTATTGTACTCTTGTACAAAGAGGATCTTTTATGTATTAATGATCTCATTATTACTTTGCCAAACGATATTGTTTCTCTTTTGCAAGAGTTTGAAGATGTTCTTCCTATAGAGGTACCTTATGGAATACCTCCAATCTGAGGGATTGAACATTAGATTAATTTCATGTCAGTGTGTCAATCCCAAACCAACATGTTTATAGGAGTAATCCCGAGCAGACTAAAGAACTTTACTGGACAAGTAGGTTAACTATTGGAGAAGGGATATGTGCATGAAATCATGACTTCTTGTGTGATTCCGGTGCAATTAGTTCCTAAGAAGGATGGAACATGGAGGATGTGTGTTAATTGTCGAGCCATCAAAACAACATAATGGTAAAGTATCGTCATCCCATTCAGTAGACTAAATGATATCGTTGGATGAATTATATTTTCTTGTGTCTTCACAAAAGTGGATCTTACGAGTGGATATCATCAAAGATGAAGGAAGGTGATGAATGGAAAACTGCTTTTAAGACTAAATATTGTATGCATGAGTTGTTAGTGATGCCTTTCGGTTTAACTAATTCTCCAAGAACATTGATGCGTTTGATGAACCATGTTTTGCATGCATTTATTGGCAGATATGTCATTGTATATTTTAATGATATTCTAATTTATAGCAAAAATTGAAAGAACATGTTATGTATTTGAAATCTATCTCGGAAATTCCAAGGAAAGAAAAGTTCTTTGCTAATTTCAAGAAGTTCACATTTTTCACGGATAAACTTGTGTTTGGTTTTGTTGTTAGTAATAAAGGAATTAAGGTGGATGAGGAAAAGGTTAAAGCAATCCAAAATGGCCAACGCTTGCAACAATCAACCAAGTAAGGAGTTTCCATGGCTTAGGTAGCTTCTATAGACAATTTGTGTGTGATTTTAGTAGCTTAGTCACACCTCTTACTAAACTCATCAAGAAAAAACTTGTCATTTAAGTAGGGTAAAGAAAAAGAAAATGCATTTAATCTAATCAAAGAAAATTTAACTAATGCACTTGTGCTTGTTTTACCTAACTTTGCTAAAACTTTTGAAATTGAGTGTGATGCTTCAGGAATAGGTATTGGAGTTGTTTTGATGCAAGAACTTGCTTATTTTACTGAAAAGTTAAGTGGGGCAACCTTAAATTATCGTGACTTATGATACTGAGATGTATGCCTTGGTAAAGTCTTAGTAAAATTGGCAACAATATCTTGGGCAAAGGAATTTGTAATTCACAAAGATCATGAGTCTTTGAAAGGAAATCAAAAGTTGAAAAGACACCATGCCAAATGGTTGGAATGCATTGAAACATTTCCTTATGTGATTAGATACAAGCAAGGTAAGAAAAATGTGGTAGTTTATACATTGTCCTGAAGGTATGCTTTACTTTCTATTTTAGATATAAAATTTCTTGGCTTTGAATACATTAACAATTTATATGCACAAGATTCTTATTTTTGTGATGTGTTCAATGCATGAGAAAAAGTGGCATTTGGTAAGTTTTATAGGCATGAAGGATTTTGTTTCGGAAAATAAATTGTGTGCCTATGTATTCTATGTGTGAATTGTTTATGGGAGAACTTTATGGTGTTGGTTTGATGGGTAATTTTGGTGTAGCTAAGACATTAGGAATTTTGCATTAACATTTTTTTACACCATATGAAACATCATGTGAAAAGATTTTGTGAGAAGTGCATCATTTGTAAACAGAGCCAAGTCTAAGTTGAAACCCCATGGTTTGTACACCCTTTCCCAATACCTAGTGAACCTAGGACTGATATATTCTCTGAATTTTATTTTAGGATTACCTAGGACTAAGAGGGGAGAGATTCAATGTTTGTGGTGGTAGATAGATTACAAGATGACACACTTCATTTCCGATCATAAAGCTGGTGATGCATCACATATAGCTAATTTGTTCTTTAAACAAATTGTTAGGTTGCATGGCATGCCTAGGACCATTGTTTCGATAGGGATGAAAAGTTTTTGAGTTACTTTTGGAAAACTTTGTGGGGAAAGTTAGGAACCAAGTTACTATTTTCTACTATCATCCACAAACAGATGGTCAAACTAAAGTAATAAATAAAACTCTATCTTCTTTGTTATGTGCTATCATTAAAAAGAACTTGAAAACATGGGAAGATTGTTTGCCACTTCTTGAATTTTCTTATAATAGAAGTATACATTCTACAACTAAGTTTTAACCATTTGAAATGGTTTATGGCTTAAACCCTTTATCGCCTTTGGATTTAATTTCTTTACCTTTGAGTGAACATATAAATCTTAGATAGCATAACAAAGGTTGAATTTGTAAAGATGATTCATAAAAAGGCACGATCGAACATTGAAAGGAGGCCTAACTATATGTCCTACCAGACCAACATGGGACGCAAGAAGGTTGTGTGTGAACCAGGCAATTGGGTTTTGTTGGACTTAAGGAAGGAATGTTTTCCAAAACAAGAGCATTTAAAACTCCTAACTCAGGGCGAAAGACCATTTCAGGTAG
Organism: Salix exigua; assembly: GCA_032356905.1. Taxonomy (NCBI): domain Eukaryota; kingdom Viridiplantae; phylum Streptophyta; class Magnoliopsida; order Malpighiales; family Salicaceae; genus Salix; species Salix exigua. The sequence continues at coordinate 9,908,973 of CM063604.1, forward strand.
TAGAACACATCAATGATAATGCCTACAAGATTTACTAACTAGGTGAGTATGGTTTCATTGCAAGCTTTAATGTTTCTTATTTATCTTCTTTTGATGCAGGTAATGATTACAGGAAAAATCTTTATTAGGAGAGGGAGAATGATGCAAACTAAGCTCGAAATGTTGATCTTACACTCAGGAATGAGGCTGAATTTGCACAAGATCCTTTGTCACTTCAAAGTGGTCCAATTACAAGACTTAGAGCCAAATGTTTCAAGGAAGCACTAAATGGGCTAATATAAGAGATTTGGGCTAATTCTAAAAAGACCAAGATATGCTCAAATAATAATCAAGGCTTAGTCCACATCATCAAAGCAATTGAAGAGGCTAATAATTATGCAAAAACATTTCCAACATGGTCTGACCATCAAAGGGCATGAATTTGATGAGTTTTAAGGATATTAAATAAAGGAATGAACTTGGTCTTGAATGATTATGTTAAATACATTGAATTTAGACATTTAGTTATTTATGGTTGCCTCTAGAAGTCCAAGAGGCCTACAAACATTGGGACTTGTTTATATTGATGTTTGAGCTGTTTTGAAGCTTTAGTTATGACTTTTCCTATTCTTGAAGGGTTATTCCGAGTATATAGATGAGTATTTCGAAATGAATTAAAAAATAATGTTTATGTAGAAAATTATCATTATTGTGAGGTGTTGTGTTCCTCTTCGTTTTTAAAAGAACTTTGAGAACTTATCAAGTTAATCTTATGGTGTTCAAATAATCAAACTTATCACCTTGATTGTTGAGGGATTCTCATGTTTTCTAGGTGTGGCATTTTAATCCTTCATAGTTTTGTTTATCATCTTCTTTCCTATCGGGTTAAGGCTCATCCAATATTGTCTACAAGATCTTGGAGTTCTAAACCATCATTGTTTTTAGTTTTCATCACAACTATTGATGGATTTCATATCACCATTTATGATAAGAAAAACTCTATGCCTTGGTAAGAGCACTTGAGACATGCAAAATGGATTGAATTCATTGAAACTTTTCCTGATGTAAGCAAGTATAAGCAAGCCAAAGAGAACATCATAGCCGATGCACTTTTGTAAAGGTATTTTATTTTACACAACATGAATTCTAGATTGCTAGGCTTTGAATATGTTAATGAATTATATGGGAATGATTCTGACCTTATTGAGATTTATAATGCATGTGGACATTCAATTGGTAAGTTTTATTTGATGGATGGTTATTTGTTCAAAGAAAATAGATTGTGTGTTCCTGCTAGTTGTTTGCATGAATTGCTTATTCATAAAGCACATGAGTGTGAATTGCTTGGTCATGAGCATTTCTATTGTCCAAAGATGAAAAGAGATGTGAACAATGTATTGCTTGTCGAAAGGCAAAATCTAGAGTACATCTACATGACCTATATACACCGTTACTTGTGCCTATTGAACCTTGGGTAAATATCTCTATGGACTTTGTTTTAGATTTACCTAGGTCAACGAAAGGAAGAGACTCTATTTTTATTATAGTTTTAGGTTTTCTAAAATGGCACATTTCATTGCATGCCATAAAACGTGTTCTTTAGGTATATTGTACTTTTGCATGACATTCATAAAAGTATAGTGTCGGATCATGATGTTAAGTTCCTTAGCTATTTTTGGACAACCTTATGGGGAAAGGTGGGAACCAAACTCTTATTTTTGACAACATGTCATCCTCAAATAAATTGATAAATTGAGGTAGTGAATAGAACATTATCTCAACTTTACATGTAATTCAAAAGAATTTGAAGAATTAAGAAGAATGTTTGCCTTTTATTGAGTTTGCTTATAATAGAACTATGCATTCAACCACTAATTTTTCTCTATTTGAAATTGTTTATGCTTTTATTCCACTAATTCCTATAGACTTAATCCTTTACCTTTTGAAGAAAGGGTAAGCTTAGATAGTAAAAAGAAAGCATAGAAGTCGAGATGACTCCATGAGGGCTGCTCCACTCGCAAATAGATAAGAAGAACAAACTTCACGCTTCTAAAGTAAATAAGGGATGTAAACTAGTTGTTTTCTAACTCTGGTGAATGATTTCCTAAATAAAGGAAATCAAAATTACAATCTTGTGGTGATGGTCCATTTAGGTTTTAGAGAGAGTCAATGACAACGCATACAAAATTGACCTTCCAGGTGAGTATGGTGTTAGTTTTACCATTAATATTGTTGATCTTACGTTGTTTGATATAGATTTTGATTTAAGGTCAAATGCTTTCAAGGATAGAGGGATGATGTGGACCATTCTAGAAATACTAGCAAAGACCCATTACATATTCTAAATGGTCTAATGACTCGGTCTAAGACAAAAGACATTGAAAGAGACATTGAATGCATTAGTTTTGAAAGTTTCGTTTAAGTCATGATTGCAAGGACTGTTGGAATATCAAGATGAGACTTTAGTACATCTTATTCATGTGCAAGGATCCAATACAACCTTATCTCGGGCCATAAAGAGAGGCAATAAAGGAAACAAAAGATTCCTACAACAACTTGGAAACAACATGGGTGAGTACCTTTTTCTTTTGTTTCTAAGACTAAAGGGTTGGATGGAAGGCTACATATAATCCTTGAATCAACTCTATGATATTTTACTTCCTTCTTCTATGGAAGTTAATGGATTTATTATTATAGGATTTATTTAATTTTGTTACCTATAGCCCAAGGCTTGTTTGAGCTTAATTAATACTTTGTTTTCAGCTATGATCCAAGACTTGTTTGGGTTAAGTCATGAGCTTTCTGGTTTAGAGTTTTGAGTGGACCTCATTTAAGTCCACATAAAGGGTCCCTTAGGGTTAATTTTTCAAGAGCTATATAAGCTCATTTAAGCTAAATTTTAGCAACTATTGATGAATATTACTTCGAATTTTTCAGTTTTACTTATGAGAGTAATTCTTGTATTCTTTAGTTCTCGAACAAATTGAATCGACGTATCGAATATTAGTTGGCTATGTAGTGTTTGTTGTGTCATTCTGCTCATTTCAATAGTGTTGGTTCCTTGGGGTAAATTTATATTGTTTCATACTCCTATCGGATCTATTTTGGTTTTTAGGGATCAAATTTCTATCTTGATTGTGTGTTGCGTGACCATGTGATCATGAGATTCATATCAGAGACAATGTAATCATGATTTTTTTCAAAATATTAAAATTTTATTTATCATTTACTAATAGATAATTCTTTTTATATCATATAAGTTGTGTGATATTTGGTACAAGAGACAAATCAATCTCAAAAATATGTGAAAGAAAGCCATCTAATGGGATGTAATGATGGGTAGTTTGGAGGGATTACAAATTGCCATACATCTCGAAGAATATGTCGGTCAAATACATTAAAAATATGATATACTGAGCATTTCATTAGACAATCATAGTCCGGTGTGGGGAACTAGAGACATCAAATTCACGATTTTGTTACAGACATACGCTAGCGTCTTCAGTCACATGCCTTTTTTAATTTAGATTTTTGTAAATTATTATTTACTTAAATTTGGTGATTTTATTTTTATTTCCAAGACACATATAACAGATCAGTTGAAGGTGATATACAATGGCAATCCTTCGACCCACTTGGATATTGCTCCAAATTTATGGTTGGAGGAAAGATTTTTTGGAGGAATCAATAAAAATAAAGATTATGGACTCTCTAAAATTACAATTGAGAACTTGTAGATGACTTGGAGTATTTCAACCATTGGGTGCTCGCAATTGATCCCTAACACTTAGTCTCTAAAATCCTTGGCTTAGTTAAATGAGGGAGTTCAAGAATGTACGACCCATCTAAATGAAAAATATGAATAATTCCCAACAAAATATGAATCACTTCGTTGAATGGTCATAAATATTAGATAAAAATATGTGGTACATATGCACCTCTTTTGGCTCCACGGTCCTAAGGATGACCAATCTCATCCTTTTCCTCTAGTGTTGCCTCGATTATAGTATCATTTTATTGAATATGTTAATTTCTAAATAAATATTTAATTTTTATATTAATATAATTTTAAAATATTGTAATTATTTAATTATTTTGTAATTATTTAATACATTATTTTAAAAATATATTAGTAAACTTTTACTTATGGGGTTACTAATGACGACAATCCATTGGTATATATTAGAGAGTTGAAAAATAATTTCTACAAATTCCATAGCAATAGTTAACACACCAACATAAGACTTTAGTTTATACAATGTAGAGAGTTGAGAAATAATTACTTCAAATGCCACTACACATAATTGACATAATGAAGCATAATATTTGTTTTGGACTTCATTTTGTGTCTATAATTCCATTAATGATATTTGTTTTACTAATGATAGAATTACCAACAAAACATAAATTATCGATGACAGTTTCTTTGATGGATGTTGTTCAAGATGAAAATTTGTAGTATCTTAATTATAAACATAATGTTAGTGTACATCCAAATGGAAATTTGTAGTATCTTAATCATAAACATAATGTTAGTGTACATCCAAATGGAAGTTGTCATCATTACTAGGGTTTTCTCACTGCGTTTTAAAAGTGGTTTAGAAAAAGAATAATATTATTTCTTTTGGTTTTTTAGATTATTTTTAGATGATGATCTTTTAAAAAGTATTATGTAAAAATTCTAAATGAAAAGTATTTTTAAAATAACCTCAACCACACTCCCATATAAGCACTAAACTCGTTAAATACTAAGTGGTGAAAATTCTGTCACTAGGTTGGGCTAGGAATAGAAGAAAGAGTTGGACCCTTAAGTCGTCGAGCCTCTTTAGCTAGGCTAGGTCCAAGCCATTAAAAAAGTATAGGGTTGATTGTCATCCTATAAAACCAGGTTAGGTTGGACTTTAACCTAACATCCGAACATGCTATATACCCATAACATTATAGGCATGTTTGGTTCACACCATTTTTGTTAGGAAATAAAACCTTGTTTAGATGTATAAAACATGTTTGCAAAAACAAGGTCATGCTCAAAGTCATTTCCTTTTGTTATAATTTTTCCTTATTTAAGAATCTAGCCAAACATGCCCCTATATTTTCAAACAATTATGAACAAATTGAGTATAATGTCCCAAAATTTTCTTTTATGCAATTCATGAAACTTCAATACTTTATATTAGTTTGAATGGGTGATTTTGTTTATTGACTTTCTTATGCTATAGTATAAAAATTAGACATCATTTGCAACATCTTGAATTCTTAATTTAATATTTGATTCTAATCAATATTGTTAATAAGAAAATAAGGGAATGTTTTTTATATATATATTAGGCATCCCGATAGTCATCATCATGTCACATCCAACCTAATCATCCTAGATCTCAATCCATCAATCAACTTTCATTCAAACATTTTCATTTTTTCATCTTATATCAATTATAAAGGCACACATTAATCAAACATATACATCACATTCCAAAAGAAACTTTCAATAACTAATTAAGTATTTTAACTACTAATTAAATAAATTTAGTTAAAGACATGCACAATAACATATTACAATTCCTACACATAAATATTTAAGTGTTTGTATGCTTTACATACATTATAAAATATCAAATTACATAAATTAATCCCTAAAGATTACATGATCATGTTTATAATTCAATCTTTAAATACACAAAATATAACATGATAACTAGAACTACTTATGATATGCCTAAGCATGACCTATAATAGAAATTAAATTCATTTAATAAGATTAACAATATATATCAATTCACAACATTCATAAAAGCAATCAATCCTTTTTAATATTCCTTATTCATGAATTCTAATTTGGATTTCTCTCGCGAATACCATTTTCCCATTGGCTAACCGTTTTTGGTTGCTTAATGCACCTGACATTTCAGCTTGATAACCAATACTTTGGCTATCATATTTAGAGACCATTAAATCCGGTACACCCATGATGGTTTCCAAATTAATTTTTCATTCCTATACGTAAAGCAACATTCCGGTCATCCCTTTCGGATACCATTTACTCATGCCTAGCCAACATGGTTCTAATTCAATCCGACATTCCCATATGAAAGCCAAGATTTTGGTTATTCCTCTCAAATACCACTTACTTTGATCAACCCGACACGGTTGCTAATTCATTTTGACATTCCTATATGTAAGCCAACAATCTGGTTATCCCTCTCGAATACCATTTACTCCGGTAAACCCAACATGCTTGGAAAAGTTAGAATATTTACCCAATGTCAATTAAGCCCTGAAGAATTAACGAAGATATCAAATTTCCTAACCTTTTTTCTTCCTTCTTTTGTTGTGTTTCCCTAAGAAAATTTCAAATTTCTTCTCTTAGTTTCTCTTATATTCCTCGTCCCTTTTATGGTCCTCTTGGTATATGGTCTATATCCTAAGAAATATTTATCAATTATGATGGTTAGTTTTGTCTCAATTTCCCATCAAAAGATGACGTCCTCCTCCTATTTCTTTATTCTTTTTAATTCACACTTTAGCCTAAAAGGGTTAGTTATTCTCTTTTGTCCCCCCAATTTCCTTCCTTTTTTCTTAATTTCTTTTAACTCAATTAATCTTTTCCTAAAAATATATATTTGTGTAAAAATTTATTTTTCACCCATTGTTATTTTATTTTTTCTAGGATTTTACATCATTAAACAATGTAATACGTTACACATGCTTACCATCTAGGATAATATCATAAAATAAGGTACATATTTGTTGCATCCACCATACAAGGGGTCATACATGGCAAAATCTACATTGCAACTTAAAATCATCATCTTAGTTGTTACAAAAATATGGATTTGTACTTCAAAGTTATTTTAGTTGCACAAAATGCATGTTGACCTATTCTACTTTCACATGATTTATAAATAATGATTAACATGGAAACTTCTAAACACAATGGTTGTGAAGCATCCCTGTGACAAATCAAGATCCAATATGAGCATATGATTTCTTCTTTATAATATAAATTGATATATATATATATATATAGAAATGTATTCACTAATTATATAAATTGGTGCAATGTTTGGTGACACAAATTACTTATTCTAGCTTAAAACACACATAGATAGTATAAAGCAAACAATGGATTGATCCTATAAGAAAGGTTTAGTTTAGATTTTCATCCAACTGGGGATTTTGTTGATGATTATCTAAACTAAGGCAAAAATAAACAATCAAACAAAATTAAATAAAACTAAAATTTATCAAGAAAACAAACCTTAGTTGCATGTAAACATCTGCCTACGGAAATTAGAACCAATCTTTGAAATGAAACTTCAATTTATATTCTAATTTTTTATTTTTCTTCATGTTAGTTGGTTAATAAATTTGTTGTATAACTAACCCTAACAAACAAGCAATCAGAATGTTTGCAGTAAAGATTTAGTTCAATAGCAACCTTAAGAACTAGATAAATTGATTAACCTATACAACAGAATTGTTCGCAATTCATGTTAATTTGTTCGAGTGTTCTCCCTATTAATAACATAGATTCACTGCAATTATTTCCTAAATTTATTTACATGCAAATTTCAAAATGCAATTGGTTGATGGGAGTTAAATGAAATTAATGTCATGCCAAAGTAATATGTCCTCTCATTGATATACTCATCTAACACTCATGTGTTTAGGGCTTATGCGTTTAAATCTCTCAAATTCAATCAATGGATATGTTCAACCATATGCTTGCTCTCTAATCTTATCTCCATACAATGATAAGCAATGTATGAATCAAAAGGTCTTACTTTTTGGTTGTAATGGGGCTAAGGTTAAAGTAAGGTAAAAGAAATCAAAACAAAAGGTTAAAACCAAAGGAAGTAGAGTAATCTAATTTATTTTCTTTTAAAAAAGATATCCCATCAAAGCACACAAATTTCCTTTGTTAATCGCCAATGCTTAACTTCAAGGACCCATTACTCATTCCAAATAAATCCATCAAAAGACCTAAAGCGAAGGGATTGAAAGAAGCATTAAATGAACTCGTTGTGTAAGGTTTAGATATGGTTGAACTTGGGAATCCATCAAAGCATGAAGAGGACATTTTAGTACATGTAATCCATATGCAAGAAGGATCGTTTCAACAATTATATAGACCGTAAAGTTTTGGCACCAAGGCTACCAATTTTAATTTGAAGAAAACACAAAAAAAAACAAAATGATTTTAAGTTGACTAAGAAAACACATATGTAGTAGCAAAAACAAGCATTAAAAAGAGCTCATTTTCTTTCCAAGAGAAGGATAAATACAAGGCCAAGATCAATACTATTCTAACTTGGAAATCAAAAGGGTTGTTATTACTTATTATATGGCACCATGTGCTGGAGATGGCATATATCCCTATTGCACCAAATGTGAGTTTAACTAATGGGTACTTGATGATTGACAAAAGTAGAAAATAATTTTTTTCAAACACTATCTTTGATATCTTTTTCTTTTCTTATACTCCTCCTTTGGATTAATTAGGAGTCTTCATAATGCTAAATTCATTTTTTATTTATCTAGTCTTTAAGGTTGAATAAATCCCTCATAATTTGTACTAATTTTGTTGTTTTTGCAATTATGTTCTAATACCAATTTTTGTTCCATAAACTTTGATTCCGACTTTGCTTCACGCAATATATGATCATCCTAGCTATATTGTCATTCATGATTTGTTAAAGAATTAATATGAACCTTTATTGGGTCCTAAAACCCACTATTTTTATGTTAAATTGTCATTCAAATAGGGATGCTCATTATTGTCATTTCCGAATTAGATCAACAGATCCTTTTAAGAAACGAGATATTCGTGCAATATCCGATCATCCTAGCTATATTTTAATTTTTATCACTTTAGATCCTTCATAAAAGTTGTAGTTCTGTATGCATAAATGATTTTGGATTTTTAAACCGCTTGATTTTTATATAGAAGCTCAAGATATTCTTGTTTGGATGTTTAGTGTAAAAGTAGAGAAACTCGTCACAAGAAGGATTTTGAGTGAAGTTTGCAAGTCTAATTTGAGAGACCCAATTTAATGTTTCGAGGATTTATCGGATAATCAAACATTAATTTAAATTTTGGAATGTTAATTAGTCTCATTGAAAAAAAGGGCTGGAAAAAGCGTCACAATAATTTTTGTTGCTTCATCTGTCGTGCTAAATTATATTTTGTTTCTTTTCACAAAACCACTGACAACAATCTTTTTTACCATAGGCTTAAGGTTGGATAAACCCCTTAAAAGTTTCACTAAAAAAATGGTTTTGTCACTATCATGATTCCGATCTTCAAAATGATTTATGAATAAGCAAATTGCGGTCGATTCGCTTTTCAAAACAATTTTTTTCACTTTAGATCCTTCATGAAATTTATAGTCCTTTTGGATATAGATGAATTTGGATTTTTAATTGTCCGACTTAAATATCTCAAGCTTAAGATATTCTCTTTTGAATGCTTAGTATAAAAGTAAAGAATCCTGCCATGATCCTGCCATGATTTAATTAGCATGGTATTGTTCATTGTAATTTTGAGAACAACCCCTTTGTCTACAAATTCTTTGCTTATTATTGTTGGTTTCCATGATTCCCATGTATAGATTATAAATATACCTCCCCTACTCGCCTAGGGAAAGGCGAAAAGAAAGAAAGAAAAAGAGGGCAAGAGACAAAAGAGGGGCAACCAACATATAAGAAAATGAGCATGAAAACAATAGGGAAAATATGTCAATTCAATAAGCACATCACGCCTTCATCATCATCTTCATCATCATCTTTATCATCTATAGCAAGAAGAGAAAGACAAAGACAAACTTGCCGGAGTTTGTCATTATCTCTAGAACCAGTGATCACTGGTAGTGCACAAGAGCTCCAACAAAACTGTCTTCACTCATCAATTTCTAGGTAAGTTTTCATGCATTCCTTTTCACTTTGAATTTTAATTACATAATAATTATTCATGCTTTTGTTTTACTCTTCAAGTGAATTATAATTCACTAGAACAATAAATAAGGAGGCATGCATGAGGAAGCTAGCGCGTGCCTCTTATTTGCCTAGTCGGTTAGTGGTTTGGATTGTTCGGGGTTAATGATGGTAGCCAATGTTAAAATCTAATGGTTAGAGTGGCTTATGGCTGAAATAATGGAGGAAACTGATCTTTAGACTTAAAATCAATAAGTTATCATGTAAAACAATTATTATATTTTGATCTATATTACATGTTGCCTTAACAAGGAGCTAACAAATGGTCATATATTAGGTATACAATGTAACGATGTCATGATCTGCATAAATTAATTACCGTAGCTTAAAACACATAAGATAGTATAAGGCAAACAAGAGTTTGATCCTATGAGGAAATTTTAATTCATATTTTCATGCAATTAGGGGGTTTGGTTGGTGATTATATAGACTAAGGAAAAATTAAACAATTAAAAAATTTAAATAAAACTAAAATTTATCAAAAACTAAACCCTCGTCGCAAATATACATCAACCTACAAAAATGGGAACCGATCCTTGAAATGAAACTTGAGTTTGTATTCTCATTTTTATCTTTTTTTTAATGTTAGTTAGTTAATAGATCCATTGTATAATTGACCAAAACTAACAAACAATCACATTGTATGCACTAATGATTTAGTTCAATGACAACTTTAAGAACTTGATAAATTGATTAACCTATACAACATAATTATCCACAATTCACGTTAATTTGCTTGAATGTTGTCTCTAAGATTAGTAACATAGATAAACTACAATTATTAAGCTTAGTTTCTTTACACGCTTATATACAAAAACTCTAGTTTTGATACCAAACTTAGCAATAAATTGTTCACAATAACAACTTAGAGACTACTTTAATAATTAATATAATCATTCATATGAAATATGCAAAAGAAAAAATCTTCATTAATCATATAAATTGAAAATAAATGGAATAATAAACCTCACAACTCTTGAAATACAAAGGTTTATGTTTATATACAACCAAGAAAAATAGTTTAACCTTGTATATTTATGGAACAACTACTACAAAAGATGGAAGAATGCTTGGATTTAGGATTTAGAGAAAGTATTAGTGTTTCTCTATTATGGTTGCTTCCTCTCTCTCATTCTTTCCTCTTTGTCTTTCTTTTTATAGTCCGGGAAACCTTACTCCCAACTTTGCAAAATAGTTTTCCTTAAGTAGATAATGTTACATTTAAATACTTCATTAACTATTTTCCTAAAAAGTAAAAATAGTCATGTATGAAATCTTTAATCTTTGACTAGATAAGCTAAATTTTTTTAAAAAACACTTGGATGTCGGTTTGGACTATATGGGATGCAATTTGGACTTGTTTCTTCATAAGACTTGTCTGTTGATAGAATTGATGTGTCATTTTAGAAAACTTATTCTCTCTCATATGAGCTATTTTTCTAATGAAATGTTGTGTTGTTATATGTATTTTAGTAAGATTATGAAACAATTAAGTTTGCATCAAATGGACTTATGTAGCTCACTGATATTCAAGTCGTAAAAGTGAAAGGTCAACAATGCGAGAATGCAAGATTTGATTTTGAAGGTTGTGATTTCCATTCTCTTTATATTTTTTATTCTTCTTTCCATATATTTACAGAAAGGCATAGATGCTAGATTTCTAATGCCATTGGAATAACTTTATTTTGACCTTTATAGCTCAAGTTCTCTACAAAACATCAATTAATGATCAAATAAGTCAATTTACTCTGTTTTGATTCTTTCATCCAAAACCACCTTTAAAACATAAAGTAAATAATATCAAGACATTGAAAATAAAAACATAGACAAAACACTAGGTAAATATGGATAAACTATCAAATAACATAATTGCATCAAAACATGAAATATATAAAGTTATTTGAATGGGAAAAACATTTTACCTATTCTTGAATTGTATTGATTATGAATCCTTGCACAGGATAGAACGATATTTAAAAAGGCTTTTAAATGTTGTTCAAAGAATCAATAATTACAGTGTTTATAAAAAATAATTTAATAGAGAAGACACCTTATGCTTTACTATCTAACTTGGAATATTATTGATAATTGAAAAATAATTACACAAAGAGGGATTTTAGGAGATTTCTCACTAGTGGTTCATGTGAATTATTGTTAAAGTTTGGACAATTAGATAACTTGATATTTATCACAATCCATCGTTAATTTTTTTTAAAAAAACTAAGAGAAGCATTGGTCTTTTGATAATCTCTACAAAAATCTAAATGACCTGAGATTGTCTAACAACATCCACTAACAAAATTTAAATTATTGTTCTATTGGATTTATATGTTTTGGAAAACCAATTAATCAATCTTATGACCTCAGATTATTTATTATATTGAAGACTGCTATACTAAATAGAATTAAGCTTTATAGCATTCAAACTCTTCATGGTCATTGCATTTAATTGGTTGATGAAGAGTTTTGGTTTCTTTATTGACTGTTTCTTTAAACCTCCTAATCGGTCAAGACAATTCCAACACGATCATTTCCACCATAGTTGATCAATTTTAGCTTCATTCTCCTGTTTTGTTGTGAACAATCATTGTTGTTGACATGCGCGGAAGTTTATTTTGGACCTCTTTCTCAGTATAATTAAGTTTTATAGTTCTTCATGCATTCAAACTCTTAATTTGGTTTCCATTGATCTATCGTTACTCCAAACCTCCTGGGCAATCATGGCTGCTCCAACGTACGTAGTCAATTTTACTATATTGGATTGATATTTTAGCCTCTTTTTCATGTTCTATTGTGAACATTCTTCTTTAATTGACATATAAATATATAGAAATGTGTTAATCTAGCCAACAAAACCAGTGTAGTTGATTGGCTCAAGGCTTGTTTTGTTTTATTCACTTATTTATTCTATAACAAGTTAAATCACATCAACCTAGCTAAAATTTGAGTTTAAGTCGTGCAAGTATAAACGATACTTATAATCATATGCTGACGAAATTTGAACCCTCTCTTTCTCTCTCGCACGCATATATTTATTTTATTAAAATTATATCACAACAACCTGAGCCCAAAAATGCTCTCTCACAAGAAGATAAACGCACACACCAACTATGTTTGTGAAGTGTTTTGGTAATGGAGAAGAGAGAAGAAAATAAAGAAAAGGAATCATTAGAGCACGATGCAGTAGCCGTTCTCTGTTGCTTCCATGCTTGTCTATGGTGACATCTGTTCGTAAGATATGCTCATGCTCTCAAATTAATATTCTGCCGGGATATGACTAGACATCCACATCTTCGACACATATATGTGCACCGAGATGATAACGGTAAGGAATTGAGGAATCAAGTCTTCACTGTAATGATCACTGTCTCTTCGTAGTCCGCCAACGGAAGACTTCCAAGGAGTATTTGGGATCTTTTAGGATCAAAGATTGTCGATGGAATGGCAGGCTGAGGTGAGGTGAGGTTTTAGGTATCGTATTGTCGAGGCCCAGTATAACTCCCATTGAATGAAGGAAAAGATCCACATTTTGGTAAATATATAAACTATTTATAATTCCGGTTACAAAGCCTTGCAATCTTCTTTATTCTTATTAATTAATTTAAAATAGACTAAAATAATAAAATGTTAATTGAGGAGTGGAAATAACATCATCCTTGGAAGACTAGCAGTGAAGTTTGTTTTCTAATCACCGAAAGAAAAAAGAAGACAAGCGAGAAAGAGAGAAAGGGAAGGAGCTTGTCTTTTCTGCTTATGCAATAAAGATGAGGCTTCACCTGGTAATTTGGTGGGCATGAGTTTAGTCAAGTGGTACTAACACATTATTGGTACTTGTCATCCATATGTGAAGCATATGGAGTTTTTATCATCAAGAAATGTCATCGTGAGTGTGGATTGATTAGCTTCTTCCTCTCAAATAAATTTGATTGAAGCTAAATCATGAGTGGCTTCTTAGTAATCAGAACATTAGTTGGCATTTGCCATTACATCAATGGTCAAATTGGCTAATGGAAATTAATGCTGCTCCACTATCCAAACTCAGATCCCTTGATGTGCTATAAAGTGATTGGAACTCTATAAAAACAACATGAGTAAGCGAAGATGCGACATGACTTGGAGTTTTTCTACCTACAGTACTTGTACCATGATTATTGTTCTATTGATATCTCCATTCTCTAACGACGGTGATCCAACTCCGAAGAGAAGTATGCCAATTGGAAAACTATATTCCCTACTGCTGTATTTTTCACTCATCAATTTTGAATGGAGCACAACGCCTAATAGAGAGAATCCATTACATTATTGTGGGTCAAGGGCATGTTCCTTCCGAGAAATCCTGAAATCCTGATAAGGTGTGGGCATTAAGGGACCACTTGTAACAGTAATATGTTGTCTTTTTCCAAGTTTTTTTATTACCGCGGTGTCCGGTCAGTTTACGCGTACTCACAACTAATCCCCGGCTCATTGAATATTCTGAAAACCTAGTGAACATGTAAGACACCGCGGGGTGACAAACGTGCATGGTGGAACTTGAACCCTGGTGCAGAAAAGGAAACAAGTATTTTCAACCGCTAGATCAAGACCCCACTTGCATCTTTTTCCAAATTGTTGATGGTAGTGGTGGTGGTGGTGGTCGTGGACAAACTTTAAAAGCATTTTGCGTACAGGGGAAAATTGTTCTTCTTATAATTAACAAGGAAAAGATTCTGCTCAAAGCTGACGGAGAAGTTGTCCCGGATCAGGAATTGCTGAAAGCTATATGCGTGGTGGAGTTTTCGATGTGGTCCGCCATGGCTTAAGTCTAGTCTTGTCCCTTCCTTTGGGTAGCATGAAGGGACCCCAATAAGAACTTCAACTGAATTATATTAAAGCAGGCAACCCTAACTCATCTCAAAGAGGGACACCTTGCTTGGATGCTGAAAGTGGACCACAGCTCCTCTCTCTCTCGCATACACACTATGCATATGCTGTGGCTTTCAGGATTCCAGCATCGCGTGCCGATCCATTACATCAATTACTAGTCTCTTCTGGTTCAAACTAAAATTAGCACCTCCTCTATAATCTTGGGCCAGCTTGAAATTTCAGCTTTAGTTGAGGAGATAACAAAAGGAAGATGCTATACATGGCGGCATTAATTAACAAGAAGGTTACCATTGAACTATTGATAGCAGGGAAGTCACGAGTCTTGTATTTAAATGACACAAATCTAGTAAGAGAATAAATCAGTTCTTCATTCTGTGCATGGTTATCCTTGACATCAGCCTCGATCCATAAAAGATCTCTTTGTACATTAGAATTGCTGTTGGCATATTTCTACTTTTAAGTTTGTTTTGATGACCGCAAGTTGCTAGTGCAAGTATAATTAATGTGATTGGTTCTCGTGGTGGATTGGCAAATTTGTAATCTTAGATAGTGGAAATCATTTGACAATTACTTCTCTCTGCTTCTCTAGTCACTTGCGAAGCACAAAAATTGTTCTATACTGAACCCGACACTTATTCTTTTCACCGCAATCCTCGATCTACTTTCATCAAATTATTTCTTCCAGTGCTCTCTTTGATTCTTCTAAATTATTAATATAGTTTGCTGCCACCATGATGATGTTTGTTGGTGAGAGAAGGGATGGATGGAATCCACAGCACTGTATAAATGCATCCATCCAAAGTAAAACACAGATTTTCTTACTATCAAACTGTAGTTAATCTATTAAAGCATTTTTATCCACAAACCAATTATTATTATTTATTTTTTGTTATCACTAAATTCTTCCTTTTCTTTTACATATTTATAGACAATAACAAATATATTCAAAAGAAAGGGAGTTTAAATAGTAGCTTCACTGCTTTACTAATAAAATAACCATTTATTTTACCCTTAATCATATAGTATTTGTCTTGGCCTATGGATATAATTGAGTTTGTTTTTGTTTTTAAATGAACAATAAAAATACTAAAATTTCCTTGGAGAGAAAAAATATTATTCATGTGGGTTTAGTTTTTTTAATTGTGGATAAACAATAAGATCACTTAAATACCTTTAAAGTCAAAAATAAAAATTATTTGGTCAAGGTTTTTTCTAGATGGTTTTGTTTGTTGAGTTGTTTAGGGTATTAATGTATTTTTACATAAACTAATTAATCCCTTTCAACAAAACTTTTGCATCTATATTGGACGGCGTTTTCACACTTTGATCTTTGCATGCAATGCTATTTAGCGGTGTAACATGTTCTTCTGCCATCTTTTGGATATGTCGTTGCTTCTTTTTCTTCCCCTCTATATTACATATTGAAATGTATACTTTGTCCTGTTTTCTTGTACTTTTATCAATGGTCCTTTTGTAATTGTTTTATAGTGTTTTTCAATTTGAACCTTCAATTCAAATTTATATCTATATTTATAAATTTGGTCCTTAATTTTTAATTTATTTTCCTTTACCCTTTTATACAAGTATTATTGGCTTTCAATTTTACCATTAAAACCAAATTTATGTTATGTTATTATTTTCAATTTGGTCTTCATTCTTTTTTATTGGAGTTATTTTTATTTTAAATTTAACCCTCCAATAAAAAATTGTCTCTTTTTCTTTAAATTTTTAATTTAGATCCTTGGCTCTTTTATACAAGTTTTATTTCATTTCAATAATCCTTCAACTAAAATTTGTTATGTACACTTTATTATAAATAATGATCCGTATTCTTTTAGTTTCTAATTTATTTATCTCTTCTATTAAAATTTTATTAGTTTTCAAATTTCATCTTTCAATACAAGTTTATAGTGTGTCATTTTTTAATTTGGTCCTCATTTTTTATTATTTTGTTTTGTTTTTGGAGTTAATTTTCTTTTAAACTTAACCCTCCAGTCAAAAACTTTTAATCTTCCTCTAATTTATTTTGATTCACACCTATATTCTTTAAATTACCTTCTTTTTTATTTTAGATCCTTTTATGTTGTTGTTTTTTTTTCATTTTTCATTGTTCAACAATTAATTTGATGGGACTATGCTTTAATATTTTTCCATGTATGATGCTTCCGATAAGTATAGCAATAACAAGTGGTTTGCCTTTACTTTTCATCTACTAGTTTCTTGGTGTAATTAATATTCTTTTATCAATAATATTCTCATTTAGAATTGCAACATGGAGTATGTTTGTCATGTTAAATTATATTTGTTCTCTACAAAATAGTCAATAATCATTTGAATAATTTCATCTTGCCCAAGGATTTTTAATTAATACTATTTGAGAAAAGATGAAACCAGATTAGAACGCAACATTTCTTTGTATAAGATAATTTAGTGATGAATCCTTTAGTAATTTGAATTACTTTTTGTAATTCACCTAGAGTGATGAATCCTTTCTTAATCACTGATGCACCCTTATATAAATCATGTTTATACCAAAAGTGTTACCTTTCATTGGCTCAATGAAGATAACATGTAACTAGATTAAAACACAACATTCTCTATATAAGATAATTTAGTGATATCAAATTTAAATATCACCTGCACAACTATCACATGAGTTTATTCATGGACATATGTAATCTTTCCTTATAAATTCTTATGCTTATCATTTAGTGAGCATGTCTAATGTCAAACAACT
Source organism: Salix exigua (assembly GCA_032356905.1). Lineage (NCBI taxonomy): Eukaryota > Viridiplantae > Streptophyta > Magnoliopsida > Malpighiales > Salicaceae > Salix > Salix exigua. Next base: position 9,926,545 of record CM063604.1, read on the forward strand.
ACATATTAGTTGTAGGCATCCCTTATATCTCATAATATGAGAACAATTGTTTTCTTTCACAAAAGAAAAATATAGTGTGTATTAGTCTATATTGTTCTAGTAAATATCTAATATTTAAGAAAGCATTGACTAAGAATATTTAGGAACGATACTTTGATAAAATAAAAATCTCATAATTATTACAACTTGATAATTTTCATTGCAAAATACTTTTGTCTCATGAACTTTATTTTTACTATAAATTTAGAAATTAATTATTATATTTTTAATGTAAAATAATATGAATGCTAAAGATATTTTAGGAATTTATTAAGTACTTGTTTGGGTCATTGATAAGAGTTTGGTTCCTTTGTTTATATTATGGCTTTATTGTTATTGTCGCGACGACGATTTTTGGACGCGCTCAGCGCTCCGCCATCATCCCGGGTCGGGAGAGACAACGTCGCAGCGGTGAAATGTGGGGTTGCTTATAGTCGTATAATTTACGACTATAATTCTAAGGAGTCGCCACCTAGTATTAAGGTTACTAGGAACCTAGTAGCGTCACGATAGTCCGGATAAGGGACTTGTTATGCAAGAGGAAGACGCATCACCCCTAGTGCATCCTAACTAAGGCACATTGTATTGTTTTTGATTATCTTTTTTCTAGGTTAAAATTTTGACACTGCATTTTAAAAATATTTTTTTGTCTACTGGTGTACTTTACAATGTAATTTTACACCATGAGTTATAAGTTTTTTATCTACGGATGTACTTTACAAAGTAATTTTACACCGTGGTTAAAATCTTTTTTAATCTACCTATGTATTATACAATGTAATTTTACACTGTAGTAAAAATATTTTTTATTTGCGGGTGTATTATACAATGTAATTTTACCCCACGAAAAATAAAACACAAAAATTGTTAAATTATTTTTGACATTTTGGTCGAATACCAATGGATAATCGTAAACTAGTTACTGGTATCCAAATTTTTGTTTTAAAAATATAGAAAAATATGCAACATATTTTTTTGAAAAATACAATGAGAAAAGCTTTCGAATTCAGTCGTATGCACAAAAACAAATTTTATATTTTTATTTTTCTACTAATATATATATATATATATCTTTCAAAAATATTTAATTTTTAATTTTTAATTTTTAATTTTAATTTTTAATTTTTATTACTTTTGATTTTTATTATTTTCTATTTATTTATAGGTCAGTATGTCGACCATAGTGAGATGACGACCTGGTTTTAGTGGGCTATCAAAGATCAGTAGGGCACAAAGCCCGACCCAACGAACTCATGGGAATCGAATTAATTTCACTTCCCGCATGCAATGCAAAGAAGAAAATGAACAGTAGATTGACATGATTTTCGAGTATGACGAAAGGAGAAAGTGTTAATATCGTTGGGTAGAGGAGATCAATGTGGTTCTTCCGGTCGTGGTGGCGTCGAAAATGGTGGATCGTGGTGGACTGGAGGGAGCACTTGAAGTCATTGGTTCGGGCTATGTCGTTCCCTGCCGGCTCTTCGTCGCCGAGCTGGAGAAGGTGGCTAGTCTGCTGCGTTGAGGGAGGTTGTGGTGGTGACGGGACAACGTGTGGTGGCCGGAGTTGATGGCTATTGGGGAGAGAGGCGTCAGGTCTTGGAGAAGTTGCAGACTTTCCTTCAGGATTTCTCTCCTTCACTCTCACGTACCTATTTCTTTTTCTTCTCTTTTTTGTTTTTCTCTTCCACTGTCTCGTTTCCCTTCTTCTTCCCGAGAATGTTTCCTCTTTTTATCTATTTTTCCTACATTTTCTTCTTCCTCTCTGTTTCGCTTTTCTCTTCTGCAGATTTCTTCTCCTCTTCTCCCCATCTGCAGCGTTCATGGTCTGTTTTTATAGAAGATTGGCCTGCCACGGTGGTTGTTGGTCGGCGGCATGGTGGTCAATTTATGATTATTTCAATTGCGCCCTTAATTGAATTATAATTTGTAATTTTGTGCAATTGTACCCTGGCCGAATTTCAATCTTAATCTTAACTTTTGCGCACTTTTTCATTTTAGTCATTATCTTTTGATTTGTACATTTTGACCCTCAATTGACCATTAAGTTTTCAATTGTTTTCAATTTAGCCCTTAATTTTGTGCAATTAGTTTGCAAAAAATCAATTTAATCTCAAAAATTCTGAATTTTCTCAATTAGGCCAGAATTAAACTTCAGAATTGAATTTTTCATCAATTAAGCTCTAAATAAAATTAATTTGACCAATTTAAAGCATAATTAAGTCCTTGCACTTAATTAAATTCTCCAAATGGACCCTAAATTAATTCTCAAATATAACAATACTTTAAATTAGCCTATGATTATATCAAATTTGCTTACTTAAAATATAATTATGATTTTTGACTTAATTTTTACTTTGAATTTATATTTTCTCTCATTTTTGGGAAAAAAAGAGATACGATTCAACTGAGGATACATTCAAAATTTTCACCGTGATTTTCCACCGACGCCAAAACCCTTTTTATTTTATTTTTGTTATTTTTATTCTATTTTGGGGAGTAACCTAAAAATTGAGTTACGACAATTATCACAATATAGGGCAAAAGATCAATAATGCTAGGACCAATCTATTTCATTGATTAAGTTATTAATCTAAACAACATCTCCATTTCTTCAAATGTGGAGGTGTACTCTTATTCAATTATAGAATAAGTTGTCTTTTCTTGTTCGGATCTTTTCCAATTCAAAGCAATCATCATTTAGAATAAAACATATATTGACTATTTTTTACTATTTTCCCAACATTTCATTAAGCAATCTTAATTCAAATATTTTTAAATTTCTTTTTATCTTCTCCATTGATGCATCTTATAGCCATGTATAGGCTTATTCAATTTATGTCTTGAAAATAAGGTGTTCCATGGAAAATAAATTAAAATCTAATATTATATTCTGTCATTCCTTAAGTATGAACCGGACATTTTAAGCAACCTTTTAGATCTATCACTATAGATCTTTATATCCAATATATAAGTTTTTGTTCCTAATTTCTTTATAGATAAATCTTGGACAAGCAAAGATCTTATTGAGTAAAGTAAAGATAAATTGTTTCTTAACAATAATATGTCATCTACATATAACATTAGAAAAATAACACCACTCTTATTAACCTTTTGTAAACACATGGTATATTCATATTTTTATAAAATTAAATTTGCTATTTACACCATCAAAATTAGATACTCCTTAAAGCTTACATTGTACATTGTTTTTTTATGTGAGTCTTTTATTAAACACTCATTTAGATCCTTTGGCCCCTTTAACAGTTTTAAGGGTCACTTCAACGATTTTAAGCATGTCAACCAATTCTAGCAATGTACTTCCACCATGTTCATGAGATAATTCATATTGAATCATGAAAATCTTTAGATAATGACTGCAAGACCAAGTGAACATTTAACTCATATTTCATGACAAACATAATTATTCTAATTTCTCAATAATTCAATAACTCTTGCTTACATTTTTCTAGTGGCCTAAGATCCCATTTAGTTTATCCATCCTTTAGAGACTCAACAAATCAACATATACTAAATTAGGTAGATATCATGTTTTATTAGTCACATCTCTATGTGACTTATAGATTAATTAAGTGATAACCCTTTTATTGAAACATATTATACATATTTCACCTAACTCATTCCTCTAACCTCGTTCTTTCATGCAAAAAGAATCTCATAATTATAACTTTATAATTTTTTTGCAAAACATTTTTATCCCATGATATTTAATCTAACTCTTGATTCATAAATCAAATATTATATTTATGAATCTCATATTATATGAATATAAATTTTTTGATTAATAATAAATATTTCATGTAACTAAGAAATTAACAATATAACATATTAAACCGATAAAAAATATCAAGTATATCTAGACCGTAATCAATACTTGTCTTGACGTGATAAACCCAACGAGAAAAGAAAAACATTTAATAGAAACTGATAAATTGCAAACGCAAGAATGATTTTTAAGAGTTCCTTTGAAATGAGAAATAGACTTTGGCTTATATAGCCCGACTACTAACAACCTCTACTGTCTATAACAATGATGATTCCAAATAGCACAAGACACGTGTGCTTAACAAGAAAGTAAAACAGAAATAAAACTGAATATTGTTTAGAATATTAAAACTATACTGAAGTTGCTTCTTCAATCTCTCCCTTAAGCCAATTGTTGCCAATCACTTAGCTTAAATCAACAATGTCATATACCCCAAGTAATCCACGAAGTCTTTGAAAGTCATCAACCTTCAATGGCTTGGTCATTATGTCGACTACTGATCTTTTCTCCCACAATGAATTAAATCAATTGAGCCACCTTCGTAAGATTCCTCAAGAAATGATACCTCACGTATATGTGTTTGCTATGTCCATGCAAGATAGGATTTTTTGAGAGTTTATTGGTAGAGTTGTTATCACAACCAAACATGAGTGCAATCTTCATCATTATAATTCAGCTCATTCAACACCATTCTTATACATATGGCTTGGCAAGTGCACACCGCTGCTGCTACAAATTCGGCTTCGTTGTTGACAAAGTGACAATAGGTTGCTATTTTTTAACACCATGATACTGCACCTGAATTCATCAAAAATACATATCCACTTGTAATTTTTTGTCTTCTACATCTCCTGCGTAATCACTGCCTGTAAAAACAAGCGGTTTTCCATTTCCATCCTTCTTATAGTGAATCCCACAGTTCACAATACCTTTCAAATATCGAAGAGCTCTTTTTGCAACCTCGCAAGTGAAGATTAGTAGGCCTCCCTATATACCGCTTATAAGGCTTGTAATGAACATCAAATCTGGTCTTGTGGTCGTAAGATACATCAAACTACCCACCAGCTTGTTTGAAATGTGTATCATTCACCAAGAAACCATCTTCATCTTTTCTTATTGTAAAACCTGGAATTATTGGACTGTTCACCTCATTGCTTTCCAACATCCCAAATCTTTACAAAATTTCCAAAGCATACTTTCTTTGACAAATGAAAATTCCATCATTTCTCTAAAGTACCTCAATCCCAGAAAGTACCTCATGTTTCCTAAGTCATACATGTCAAACTCTTTCAACGAGTTTTTAAACTCAGTCAATATATCATCATCATCAACAGTAAAGATTAGATAATCAACATAAATACTTACAATTATAATCTTTCTGTTATTGCTTCTTTGTGTGAACAATGTTTGTTCACTTTCACACCTCTAAAACCCTTCCTTAAGAAAGTAGGCCTCAATTCGGTTGAACCAAGCTCGTGGAGCCTGTTTCAACCCATATAAGGCCTTAGTGCAGTTTATAGACCAAATGTTCTTTGCCCTTTTTCAATCTCCCCATTCTCATTGAGATTTGTTTTGTAAATACATTTAACACCAATTCTTTTAGCATCATTTGGCAATATTGTTAAAGTCCATGTCTTGCTCTTCTCAATGGACCTTATTTCATTGTCCATTGCTTGTCTCCATTTTTCTTCCTTCTCGGCTTCTTCATACACAAATGGGTCCTCTTCAACAGCTGCAACTCTGTGCCATATAAGCTTCTTCTTCACTCAAATCCTCCCCATCAACATAATCCCTCATCCACAATGGGGCACGAGACACTCTCCTTTCATGTTGATTGTCTCATACTGTCTCTCCCTTCAACTTGATCAACCGCATTTTGACCATTCACTCTCCCATCAACTCGATTCCGAGTTGTACCTGCAGCTGTTAAATTTCCACTTTCTGCAGCCATAATTTCCCCATACTCAGTAGCTTCTTCACCGCCAGTAGCTCCTCCCAACACCACATTATCTACTTCTTCATTTTCACTCCTTCCTTCACTCACATCATCATGCTCGTTGTTCTCTGCACATTGAACTTCCCACTCCAAATCCATCGAATTTGTTCCTGATATTTTTCACTCCAATCTCACCCTTTTCTTCCTCAAAAACAACATCTCTACTAACCACAATTTTCTCGATCAAAGGATCATACAATCGATATCCCTTAGTTTCTTCACTAAATCCCAACAACGACACAACACACACTTCTATCATCCAACTTTCTTCTTTTCTCTTTTGGCACATGAACATGTGCAAGACACCCAAACACACTGAAAATGCCCAACACTTGGCTTCACCTCACTCCAAGCCTCTTGAGGAGTTACATCCCTTAGAGCATTCGTAGGGCACTGCTCAATACATAACGAGTCCATATCACGACCTCTGCCCAAAAATACTTAGGGATTTTCTTCTCAGTCAAGTACACACCTTACCATATTCATAACAGATCGGTTTTTCTCTCGGCTACGCCTGTTCTGCTGAGGCGTAAATGCGATCGTCAATCGCCTCTTAATTCCACTTAGCTTGCAGTAGTCATTGAATTCTTTTGAGTTGAATTCACCCCTCTATCAGTCCTCAAGCATTTAACATTCAGCTCCTTCTCCTTTTCAACAGTTCGTTTGAAGATTTTGAACTGTTGAAATGCTTCCCTTTTTGTCAACAACAGTGTCCAAACCTTTCGACTATAGTCATCTATGCAAGACATTATGTACCTCTTTCCACTCGCTTGAAGCAGAGCAATTGGTCCATAAAGGTCAGCATGTATCAACTCAAGGGGCTGAGTTGCTCTCCATGTACTCACTTTGGGTATGGCATACCTTCTTTGCTTCCCTATTCTGCATTCAACACATTCCATTTCAGTAACCTTGAATTTTGGAAGCCCACGCACCATCTCCTTTGCAGCAAGGTCCGCATGCTTGAATAGCTTAAATGGCCATAACGCCTATGCCAAAACTAAGACAAGTTCTGAGAGTTTGCATACAAACACTCTCGGTCAACTCTGAGTTGCTTGTGTATCGAGCAAATAGAATGAACATTCTATTTAAGCTCATTTGGGTTTCTGCAATTAACCCCTAACTAGATGATACAACTTACAAGCTCCCCTTAAACACAATTGCTAATCCATTTTCTTGAAGTTGGCCAATGCTTAATAAGTTGTTGTTAAGTTCGGTACATAATACACCTCATTAACCACATGATTTATGCCATTCAAAATCAACTTCATGCTCCTTTTCTCGCTATTATCACCCAATTTAACAGAATCGCTGGAAAGTTTCATCAAGGTTTGTGAACTTACCTCTTTCTCCACTCATATGATTTGAGCAACCCGAATCCAAGAACCATGCATCATCTCGGCTTCGATTGTGTGTCTCAACGATATGTCATTAGCAAGCATGTCCTCTTCTTGGCTTAGCTCAAGCATAGTGTGCTTGCTTATTCTGATTTGGGCATTCATACTGAAAATGACCAATTCTGTGGCATTTAAAACATTCAGTGGTGGCTCTATTGTAGATTTGACCTCCTCTTCCACGTCCTCTTCCCCTTAGGTGCTCATCCCCCTGCTTCTGTTCATCCCAGCAGCCACACCACTATTCCGCTGCCTTTCATCATACACTCTCAGTGCCTGATCATCTTCTCTTGTTTTTCAAATTTCTACTCATGCACCAAGTAGTGAACTTTGTAATTCATCTATCATCAATTTATTTATATCTTTTAATTCCTCAATTGAGCATACAATATAATTGAACTTCTCTGTCAAAGTGCGTAATATTTTTCCACTATCTTCACCTCGATCCACAGCTTTCTCCAGAGTTCCTCATATTATTCATCATCAACAGTACTCGTGAGAAATACCCGAGTCATGGACTCACCTTCTTTCATTTTAAGCGACTCAAAATTCCTTCAGTGAATTTGAAGTTGAGCACGCTACACTCTAGCATTTCCTTGATATTTGATTTTCATAGAATCCCGTAATTGTTTAGCTGTGTTCTTTTGTGCAATTATTTTCAGAATTAATTTGTCAATTGAATGGAACAAATAATTTTTGGTTTTCAAATCCTTCAATTTCATCTCCTCCAAGTTCTTCTTCTATCTAACCATGAGAACTTCCCATTGGTGATGGTTCTTCATAGCATGTCTCAATAACACACTAGTATCCTTCGACCTCAACAGATTGTCCATCAACATATTCGAGTTGTGACGCCTCAGCTCCCTTGCCGGTTACCTAACTTGCATGACCAGGTTCGCCACTACTCGTTGGGACTAATGTCCCCTATTTCCTCCATCATAAACAACAAAATACATAGATAACTACATTGTTGAAAACATACGGAATAATTTACAACATCCTTATAACCATTCTATAATTTACAAAGTACTCAAAATGCCTAGATATTTAATTTACAAATTTGGCTCGTACCTTTTTTTTTTTTTACAAACAAAAGATATTCCTATTTTTATCAGTGACACATGAGCCTCTTTTAGCGAGAACCGGTAGCATCTTCAAACAGCTTAACCTTACCCTTGCCTGAACAAAAAAAACAAATACAATAACAGAATGAGTCAAAGCTCAGTAAGTAGGGTGATGCACGTGATATGCAATGCTATTGTGTTTCCCACATTTTCATCCATTTTTAATCCGGTACCCTAGGTATATGCAAGTCCGTGCGAACTATCACTCGGTGATCATGTTATCACCTACTGCTCTATTACTTTCTCTCGGTGATCTCAATATCACCTCATCGCTGCATAACGGCATTATCCTCGTTGTAGCACACGGTTAGCGGAATTATCCTCAGCTTAACGGTGTTAGTAAATAGAGCTCGCACTATGGATTCTTTGCTATTACCCATTTCACTCAATTCCGTTATCAAACCGTGTCAGGTCAAGACTCAATGAGTTCTCTCAAATTAACTTCCCCAATGCACGTGATGCACGTGATGACATGTTTAATCACATTCAAACAAACTCGGGTACCAATTCTTATTTCTCAACCATACTCACGGGCCAACTCACACTCGGGATTCACCCATCGTTCACATACCAATCATGGTACTCATAGCGGGAACACAACCTCCGCTCATTAATATTGTTCATTAATTCCATTAATATTAAGATCTAATTATTTCCATTATTAAAAGAATAAATTTATTTATTTATTATTTTTTTTTGTCCAAGCTCATTTCTTTTAATCTTAGCCCATCTATTTTTAAAACCAAGCTTTTTACTTGTAGTCCAAGTCCATTTAATTTATTCTAGGCCCATTAGCTTGATCCAAGTTTATTAACTTTATCTTAGTTCAAACTCATTTATTTTAATCCAAGCCCAAATCCATTTGTTTTGATCTAAGTCCACCTTAGTTATAAGTTTAAGTCCATCTTGTTTTAACTTAAGTCCATTTAATAGAATCCACATTTGTTTCTTTCAAGCCCATATGTTTTAGGTTAAGTCCATGGGTTTATTTCATGCCTACATTCATCTAAATCTAAGCCCACTTAATTTTACATATATTTGTTTTTTTCTTTTCAGCAATAGTATGCCAACATAACCCATACCAATTTGGCCATAATTCCTTACATATATATCTAAAAACTATGACATTTTAAGGAGAAATAGTAGACATATAGATAAACAACTTTACTTCTTTGTATTTTTCCTAAACATCACTCTAAGATCTCGAAATAACTCACACAATTTCGGATGGAAAATATTTTTCCAGCAGGTATCCATTTGAGAAACCCACGCCATATCAGTCATAACTCCATGTCTATTTTTCTAACAATCACGAAATTTCACAGGGATGTAGTAGACATATATATACACAACTTTCATGCTTGAATTTTTCCTAAAACTCACTCCAAGATCCCGAAATAATTCACACACAATTTCGGACATAAAATATTTTTCCAGCAGGTATCCATTTGAGCAACCCACGCCATATCAGTCATAACTCCATGTATATTTTTCTAATAATAACTAACTTTCACAGGTATATAGTAGAAATATACATCCACATCTTTCATTCTTTTCACTTTTCCTAAAACTCACGCCAAGATCCCGAAATAATTCACACACCATTTCGGACAGAAAATATTTTTCCAGCATGGAACCTATTTGAGCAACCCACACCATATCAGTCATAACTCCATGTCTAGTTTTCTAAAAATCACTAAATTTCACAGGGATGTAGTAGACATATATATACACAACTTTCATGCTTTGCATATTCCCTAAAACGCACTCCAAGATCCCTAAATAATTCACCCTAAATTCGGGTTTTCCATCCCTAAAAGAAATTTCAGAATTTTCACACCAAGCACACTTTTCATCATGCATGCTTAACCATCCATCATCAAACATCAAGAGTAAATATCATTACAAAACCATCATAATCACATTTGACATTAATTAAACAACTCATAAAAATGGAAAGCATAAACAAACAAAAATAAAATGAAACCTACTTACTTTAGATTAAGTTTCCCTAAAATCTTTTTAGCTTTTCCCTTCTTCTTCTTCCCTTTTTCCCTTCTCTTTCACTCTTTTTTTTTTCTTTTTGTAAAATTTCGGGATGCATAACAAAATGCCTTCCTCTCCCCCATATTTGCTTTACTTAAACATCTTTTACATTTAATGCTTATGCCATGTGTCAATGAGTTATGGTGAAATGCAAAGTTAAATTAGGCTTAAATTTTTATGGATTTCAAGGCAATTCATTTAGTTAGGTTCTATGAATTTTATTATTATTATTATTTTTGGCTATCATCATTTTATATACTATAATTTATACTTATTACATATACAAAGGATTTACTAATTAATTCACCTAAAATTATTTTTCCTAAATATTTACGTACATTAATTAATCCCAACAATCACGTACATAAACGCCAATTACGTACATACCATATATTCTAGTACATATTTTTACCGGGTTACAGATTATCACGTACGTACCCTATATACTATATACATACGTACGAATATAATTATCCCGATCAGTACACTTATACGGTTACGAATTTTACGCTAGTTACACCAGTGTTCGTAATCTCCATCGAACTTGGGGATGCTTGGTCGTGCAAAGTTGGAGTCCATCTTCCTTTCGGTTGAAATCGATCTCCACGCTCTGATACCAATTTGATAAACCCAGCAGAGAAGAAAAACGTTTAATAGAAACTGATAAATTGCAAACGTAAGAATGATTTTTAAGAGTTCCTTTGAAATGAGAAATAGACTTTGGCTTATATAGCCTGACTGCTAACAACCTCTACTGTCTATAACAGCATGATACCAAATAGCACAAGACACGTGTGCTTAACAAGAAAGTAAAACAGAAATAAAACTGAATATTGTTTAGAATATTAAAACTATACGAAATTGCTCCTTCATGACGTTCATGGTTTCCCTCCACGGACAATTTCCCTATAATAATAATATGTTTTTGTAAAAAATTATATTTATTTTGAGTGTGAATACCAAGAAGATACACCTATGTTTGTTAAGTGGGAAATATATGCTATGCCATCATTGGTGCTAAAACAGAAACCCTAAAATGCGGAGCATATTCTTCACTCAAGGGGAAAAGTTGGCTCAAGTAGCACTATCTTATCGTTTTCTCCGAGTCTAAAAAGAAAGAAGCAGATCAATTGAATTGTCCAAACCAGAACTACCCACCCACCCTAAGTGTCTGGCCTCCAGGGCTACGCCGATGGAATCGTCAAGTGACATGGAGATGAGCCATACGGATGTGACAAACAAGTGAATAATTACATACATTTACGATGATATGAGCTTTCTGTAAACTGTTCTGGCTACAGCTGATAAGGATTCGTGAAGCATGCTTGTCTGGTATCGATGCCACCAACTTGTGATTTCAACGATAGAGCAGGCTGCCTACCCACTGGCGTGGGAGCTATGGTACCGGTACCAAATGCCGGCGCATGCCTCAAATGTCATGTGCAATTCTCATACTGACGACTGAGTTATTCTAGCTGTGTCTTTTAGGTTGATGCTAGGAGATGATGATGATGATGATGGAGATCGAATAAACATTATCTTTTTTATCTAAAATTTGTATATCTTTTCACTCCATTATACATATTTTATAACTTTAATATTCCTAATAACAGTTTTTCTTTCATAATATAATAGTTTAAAATAAAAACAATATTCATATAATAGCTTCAATAAAAAAATACAGCATTCATGTATATTTTAAAGTATATATACAACTAAGAAAATAATAAATTCAATAGAGGAAAATAAATAAATCAATCAATGTTAGGAAAAACAAAGTAAACTCCACGTAGCAATTGAATTATAAAATTTATTTCCAACACATTTTTATCGTCAACTAACATTTTTCGTGGAATGATGTTGGAGCTTAAGCAGAAATCTAATCTTATCATATTAAAAGGTGTTAAAAGAGATGAGATCACGGGATCTAATTGTGTGTATGAAAACAAGGGGTGATTTTCGCTGTTCACAAAATGAACAATAAATCACACCCAAACATTGTCTTTTTTTCTTTTTTTTATCTTATAGATCATAAAAATCACTGTTTTGGGAAATTTTCTTTTTATCGTTCAACCTTTGCATTTTTAATTTTGTTTTTCAAGTTTAATATCCAGATTTTCAAAAACAAAAGGAAGAATAAACTCCATATGTCTGTATGGAGACAATCTTAATCCCAGTTAGTATGTATCAATCTTCGAGTTCGGTGATGTCCTGGAAAGTAGACTGAAGTCTATATAAGAAAAAAAATTATGTAAATTTATTCATTATTATGCGAATTTGAGGTGTCTTTTTTACTGAAAAAAATCTCTAAAAGAGTGTTTTTGGGTAAAATTCAAATGAATGGGGGAAAAAATGATGCGAATAAAGTGTCTTATCGTAATGAAGTTAATGCATCCTCCACTTAGCTTTCTCTCAGCTTTTCTTTAACAGTCTGTTCTTCCGGCAGATGTTCTGAAGAGGCTTAAGACTCTCACTCTCCCTTTCAGCTTGTGCTTGCTTTATCATCTTCCTCAGCTCCTCTTCCTTTTCAGGCCTCTTCCTCTTGCTTCCTACAGTCTCAGCCGTTTCTTATGAAGTCCCGACTTCTTTGTTTCTTATTGCCAGGCCACTGAATGACTTCTCACCACGCCATTTCGGATACATTTCATTGACTGTGTAGGGCTTCTTCCAACAACTTTTTGTTTCTTCAGGCTTTGTAACATGTAGTCATGCTTAATGCTATCTAACACAATTAGGATTTGTGACATGTAGTCATCAGGACTAAGTTTCTCCAATTGTCTTTTAGGGTTCATTTGCCTTTTCATATTTTTGTTTTTGTTGTCTTGTTCACCTTCATCAATGTTTTTACACAAGGTTGTAATGACTCGTGTATGTAAATTCATAGTAAATAAACAACAATTTTCATATTTTTATTGTTACCAACTATATATATGTAAGAATTTATTAAAAGGTCTAATAGCTCCACTTATTTCATGAGTATTAGACTTAGGCATTTATTATTATGATTATTATTAAAGGATGACCCATGTTGAATCCATTTAGCCTAAATACCAAGATGGAATAGCGAAACACATTTTGACATGATTTTTTTAGAAAACAATTTTTTTTAAAAAAAAAAGTTTGGAGTATCAGCCCAGCAAACCTTTTGATTTGGGGTCTAGACCTATTGGAATTTGTAGAGTAATTTTAAAGCCCAAAAAATGCATGCACTCTAGGTTTTATTTGCTTATTTATATTGTTGAAAAAATGAATGGGGCAATACTTATGTCTTCATGGATTCATGAACACAAATTAATTATATGAAGAGGCATGATGTTTTTAAGATATAACTACACAAACAATGTTCAAGAATACATCAAAATACAAGATGAAAGCTAGTATATAATCTTGACCCAAAGATGTTTCTCTTATGAGAAAAACTAAAAACGGTTGTGAGAATGTAAGACTAGGTTAAAGATAGGTTTTTAAAAAGGCCTATTTTTATATGAAAGATTTAAAAAACCTAAGAGGGAGAAGAACTAAGACACTATCATAAATTCAAGCACTAAAAATAATCTTTCTAAAATAAAAAAACTGCCAAAATTACCATCAAACTCTTTAATAATGGAAAAATATATAATTAATATCAAGATGAAAAAAATCAAAAAGATAAGGATAAAAAGAGACACACTAGTTTTTATAGTGGTTTAAACAATTGCCTACTTCACTCTTTGAAGATTTGTTCAAATATTGATTATCACACATAAAACCAAGATGATGTGTAGTTTATGGTGAAGGAGAGAGAAATGGGGAGAAAATGTTCTACCGTCAACCGTCTTGTCTCCGGGTACATCCACGGAGATGGTGGATGGATATTTTCTAGATGGACATCCATGGAGTTGCATGCACTTGCTCGAAGAGGGCATGAAGCTAACATCTTGTTGGTCGTGTGTGGCACACGCACTCCACCATATTTAGAGAAAAATAATTTAAAAACATTGTCAATTATAGAAACTTCTTCAATTTTGTTTTATTTGGGGGTAGATTATTATTTAGCTATTTTCAAAAATGTGCAATTACCGTGGCACCCTCCTAGTAGCAACTAGTTTTTTCTTTTTCAAGAGATAGAATGGTTATTTTATTGTGCAACGAAATATAAAAATATCAATCAACCAGCATTACGAATGAACTAAACCGAATCGAAAATGAGTAATTACCGTGGCACTCCTCCCAAGAAGCACCTATTTTTTCTTTTTCCATTGGACATAATAGTTATTTTACTTGTGAAAAGAAATATAAAGAAAAAATAGTAAACCAGATGAATCGCATCGAACCGAACTGATCTGAACCAAAAATTGAGCATTACTATTGTAATCCATAGTGATTTCACCCATAATGAATAATAACCAAACTCGACATCTTTTAGTATATTAGATAATAATTTGTTTTTAGGCTCAAGATTAAATGCATTCCTGTTATGATACAAGGATCAAACATATCACCTAAACTTTTTAGGGATACAATCATTTTAAGGCTTAGGATTTCATACCTCTGTTTAGCTCTATACCAGAAGATATATCCTAGTGGCTCAAATGTCATTTATAGTCTTATAATTTGATTCACACGTTACACAAATGAATATTATAAAGATCAAGATTAAGTCTTCATTGAAATAGGATTCACAACTTTACAAGAGAATATCAAAGCTTTTTAGAATGAGAAATAGTAATGCATCAAAAATAAGAATGGTTAGAAATATTGAGAGGTTACAGGAAAATACAAAAATCACATGGAAATTTTCTCGTCCAATTGTTTTTCAAAAAAGAAAAAAAAAATATGTTGTGTTGTTGTAGTCACCTAAATTAATAACCCTAGCTCAAAAACACATAAGATAATATAAAACAAACAAGGGGTCGATCCCACGAGAAAGATTTAGTTCAAATTCTCATATAATTGGGGGGTTTGGTTTGTGATTATCTAGACTAAAAAAAACAATCAAGTAAAATTAAACAAAACTAAATTTTATTTATAAAGAAAACAAATCTTGGTCACAAAAAAACAATCCACATACAAAAATCAATATTGATCCTTGTCATAACCCAATTTCTAGGTTATTCCCCAAAAATAAAAAAATAAAATAAAAGGGTCGGTATTGGTGTGAAAATTTTGGTTGTTTTCAAGAGTATGATCGTATCTCTTTTGTCCCCAAAAAGAGAAAAGTACACATTAAAGGCAAAAATAATTTATTATAGGATAAATCTGTATAAAAATTAAACCAAAAGGCATAATTACATATTTTTATAGGTGAATTTTATTTAATCATGGGACAATTTAAAGTATAATTATGTTTGAGAATTATTTTAGGGTCCAATTGAAAATTTAAATTAAGAGAAAGGACTTCATTATACTTTAAATTGGTCAAATTAATTTTATTAAGAGCTTAATCAATGAGAAGAGAAGTTCTTGAGCATAATTTAGGTTTAATTGAGAAGATTGGAAATTTTGGAGATCGAATTAAATTTTTCCAGGCCAATGATGTGAATCAGGGGTCAAATTGAAAATAATTATATGAAATTTTGATGGGGATACAATTGCATGAAATTAAAAGCTTAAAGCCAATTAAGGGTGCGATTGAACCAATTAAACATTGAGGGACCAAATTGTATTTTCACCTTCACCCAAATCATCAAAGACGTGATTGCATTGTTTAGTCACTTGAACAGTGCAGGCACACCACTACAGGTTCAGTGAAGAGGCAACCCATCGCTGCACGCAATGGGTAGTCAAAGTGTTGCCTCTTACCTATAATTACCATACATGCATGCACGAACATGTGAAAGGAGGCGGAGGAAAAGAAACGAAATAAGACAAAAAAAAAATAGAACAAGAAGGATGAGAGGAAGGTGATCGATTTACAGATTCAAAAAAATACACAAAGAACCACCAGTAACAGTTTCCCTTCCCTAGTGCTGGCAGAGTCACTATTGGCACCTTTTTCTTACCTTTTTATATTGTTTCTTTCTTTCTCTTTACAACACTAATGTCTCTCTCCTCTCCATGAAGCCACCATCCACCTTGCATCATCTTCCTCAGCACCATCGGTCTCTCCTCCATGTCAACATGTCCAGCTCAGAAGATGAACTACAACAACTCCACCTCAAACTAGCAATAGCATCCAACGTCCTCTCCGACCATAATTTTTAACGCCACCATGATACGAAGAACCACCTCACCTTACTCTAACTAACGATATTAATAGGTACGTTGTTCGTCATCCTCCAAAAACTACCCTTTAGTGTTCATCTTCCCGATTTGTTGCATGTAAACAGTGAGTGCGGTGGACGGGCTAGACATTGTGTCTAACTCGACCACCTGAGTAAGGTGGGTCGATCGTATGTCGGGACCACTCATCTAGACTGGCCCCTAGTCCATAATGAGGTGGGCTTCAGCCAGCCCCCTCCCAAATGATGGGTCGTGAGCAGTCGACCCAAAAAGAGATAAAAATACAAAATACAAAATATTAAAAAAACATATTAAAAAACAATTTGTGTGTTTTTGGCATGCATACTGATTGAATTCCAAGGTTTTTCCAAGCGATTTTTCTTAAAAAAATTATGTTGCATATTTCCCATATTTTAAATGAAAATTGATATCAGTAACCGGTTTTCAATTATCCGTTGGTATTTGGCCAAAATATCAAAATAATTTAATAATTATTTTGTTTTAGCTATCTTAATATAAAATTACATTGTAAAAGTACACTCGTAGATAGTTAAAAGTTTAAGAAATATTTTTTTGTTAGGTCTTTAACTATTAATGAGATAGAGACTCTCTCATGAAGAGAAATCTACCTGGAGCTTTAGGAAAGACCAATAAATAAAAAGTTTACTTAGAAAAACAATCAAACAACAATGTAGCTTACCTTAGGAAGAGTGCATTGCAGTTGACGCTGTCTTTCCCTTGCACAACAAGTTCCCTTATCCAAACTCTCGTAGACTAATATCTTCCTAGTGAGCTTAATAGTAGGTGGTTACTCCTGATAATTATAGTCATAATTTTTACGACTATAAAACCTATCCCTTTCCCTGCATGTCGTTGTCTCGCCAATCCGGGTAGGGCACAATGCGTGAAAAAAATTGTTCTTGCGACAATCCTTGAAACAAAACTTCAATTTATATTTTGAATTGTTATCTTTTATTAACATTAGTTAGTTAATAGATTTGCTATATACCTAACCTTAACCGACAAACAATTACAATGTTCGCACTAATGATTTAGTTCGATGGCAGCCTTAAACCTAGATAAATTGATTAATCTATACAACAAACTAGATATGAATGGAATAAATCTCAATGTTTCACAAGTTTATCCACCACAACTCTGATTTTGATATCAAACTTGGTAATATATTGTTCACAATAACAACTTAGAGACTATTCTAGCAATTAAGATAAAAATCATAGGAACATGCATCGGAAAACAAACATGTTCATTCATCATATAAACTAGATATGAATGGAATAAATCTCAATGTTTTTGAAATCCGAAGATTTTTGTGTCCTTGCAACCAAGAACTATAGTTTAGTCTTGCATATCTATTGAATAAGTACTAAAAAATATAATATAATGCTTGGATTTGGGTTTGGAGAGATAGTATTTGTGTTTCTATATTTTGGTTGCCTTCGTCTCTATCTTTCTTTCCTTTCTCTGTTTCTTTTTAGAGCCTGAGAAACCCTAGTCCATACTTTACAAAATAATCCTTTCCTAAGTATACAATTTAACATTTAAATACTTCAATAACTATTTTCCTAAAATAGTTGTGAATTTATACTTCTTTTGCTTGTTTCCAAGTCTAGACATTATGACCGAGTTGGTTTATAGTCTTGTTATGTTGGAGCAAGTCATCCAATGTGATAAACTCATTGCAATCTCGACAAAATTGGTTTAGTATCTTGGGGTCATGAATTCCATTAAATTCTTCGACGGTTCACATCATCTACTTGGCATCACCAATGGGTCATTTGTGTGACTACTCTTAGTACTTGGTTGGTCCTCATCAACTTACCAGAAACTTGTATGTTTAATGTTCTATGTTAGTGTCTTACCTTAGTAAGACATAGGAGATTTATTTTGATTTCTATTCAATTCATATTCTTAAGCCAATTAACAAGTAAGTTCTCAAACTTCTATGCACATTCAAATTTATCAAAGTCATAGTTGTCCCTTAGCTCCACCATATCCTTTGTTTATGAATCTATTTGTCATGATTATTCACATAATACTTCCCTTTCCAAATATGTAATTATACCCAATTTCAAGATTGCATTAAAGATAAAAAAAATGGCAAATTCTAATTGATTTGGTATAATAAAAAAGTACTCTTTTTAGTGTTTTGGTCAAAATTAAAGTTCTAAAATTAGTTTTAGTTGTGTTTGTGATGATGGAAATCTATGACATTGTCATAACAACATTTTGAAGCCTTCCAAAGATGGGATGCTTGGAAAAGAGGTTGTAGATATAATCAAAAAAATATGATTATAATTTCAAAGAGTCACCACTTAGTATTAAAGTGAGTAGAAAACTAAATGGTTTCTAAATGTTTGGGTAAAGGACTTGATGTGCAAGAAAATACACATCACCCTTAATGTACCCTACCTAATATAAGTTGCATTGTTTTTTTTTATTGTTTTTCTAGGTCATATTTTTATTTGTACTACTACAAGGCTTGAATTTTAGCACTACATTTTTTTTTTCATATCTTTAGTACCTAATGGTATACTCTACAATTTAGTTTTACATCTCTAATTATTTAAATCTACAACCAAATTCTAATATTTCAAATAAAAAGGGCAAAATGATTGCTGGATAACTTTCTTTATTTTGGTTAAACCTTAATGGTTAATTATAAATTCATTGCAATATCCTCTCGTTTTTTTGCATTTTTGAACATGGGGAAAATGCAATTAATTTGAAAATATGCTTAGAAAGATTTTAGGATTCAATTGTATACATGTAAACAAAATATGTATTTTAATGATTTTTAAATGAGGATATTTTTTAGTAATTTCAAAGTATGGTATCTTGTACGGAGTCTGTATATTATAGCGTAATTTTATGGACCGATATTGATGGAAAAACATGACATAAAATAAATAAAATATTTTGGAAATAACACCAAAATTGTTTGAAATGTTTTTTGAGTTTTAGAGACAATTAGGTAATTTTTATATGGGGTTTGTAACTTACAATATATGAATACAACCTGATATTATACAAATATTTCGGAGAATATGCAATACAATCCCAATTGTTTTCATTTTAATTTCAATAATTTTTTTAAAAAATATTTTAATAATAACAATAACCAATAATATTATATTATATT
This sequence comes from Salix exigua, assembly GCA_032356905.1. Taxonomy (NCBI): domain Eukaryota; kingdom Viridiplantae; phylum Streptophyta; class Magnoliopsida; order Malpighiales; family Salicaceae; genus Salix; species Salix exigua. The sequence continues at coordinate 9,946,289 of CM063604.1, forward strand.
ATAAAATATATTATGCTTGATGCATGTAAAAATATATTTCTTAATGATTTTGAAATGAGGATATATGTTTTGGTAATTTAAAAGAAAATAAGATATTTGTACCTAGTGTGTATATTATAGTGTAAATCTATGGATCGATATTGATAGCAAAACATGCCATAAAATAAAAAAATATTGTAAATACCCAAAAATTGTTTGAATTATATTTTTAATTGCATAGAAAATTGGCTATTTCTTATACCATGGTTGTAACTTATAATGTAACAATACAACCGATATTATGCAAATATTTTGGGAGAATATCCCATAAAATCACAATTATTTTCAATTTGAATTTTTTGGAATGTTAACTAATTATTTAAATAAATAAATAGTAATTATTAATATAATATTATATTATGCAATATATTGGGTTGCGTCCTGCTCATCCAAAATGGTTAGCCCAAGAAAGGTTTGGGTCTGGATTATTGGCGACCTAAGAACAGTTTGGGCCACTAACAACCCAATCAATTTTTTTACTAGGTTGGGCCACAATAGGTCCAACTCAATTACAAGCAATTGTTCACGTTCATGTGCCCCCTACTCACATGCACTTTAGCAATTGTAGCTCGTTAAGAGGAAAAAATAGAGACATATCTTGGAAGTGTCTAGCGAGAAGAGGAAGCTTTGTTGATGGCTTTAATAGTGAGGGTGGTGACTTAGGTGGTCGTAAGTTGTTACTTTTGGGGTGACATTATCGCATGCGTGGAATCAACTTGAACTAACCTCGCCATGATATGTTCAAAATTAGATTTTTTTCATCCAAATTTTATGAGATATAGTGCAGGATATGGATATGGATATTAAATCCATCTGCTAAGTTGGTTGAAAAGACTATTTTTAGGTAAAATTTTGAGGAAAAAATGAATAGTGACCATACAACACCTATATGAATACCTTAAGGGATAGATAATGTGTTGTCGAGTTCTTTCTTTCTTTTGTTCTTTAAAACAATCTCATTTTGAAATAGGATATTGACAAAGTTTAATTTGGCTCTCTAATGTTCAATTGCTTTAATAACACCCCTTATTGACCTTAAATTTTCAATCTTGTGCATTTTTGCCTCTAAAAACTTCAATTTGACCCTTAAACTTTTCATTTCACCTCTCATTTCAGTCAATTGAGTCCCTATAGTTCAATGCCTATACAAAATGTTCTTTGACTGTAGTTTCTTGCAAATTTACCCCTAATTTAAACTAGTTGACTTGAAAAGATTTAATTTAGTCTTAAAAAAAATCCAATCTTCTCAATAAAGTCGAAAATGGGTTCCCAAGCTTATTTTTCACCAATGAATCTCTAATAAAATTAATTTGATCAATTTAAAGTATATATAAATTAATACCCCTAATTAAATCCTTTTATTCAACCCCAAACTAATTCCTAAACATAATTAAACTTTAATTTGACCCATAATGAAATCAAATTTGGCTATTAAAAGTCTAATTATGCTATTTGACTTAATATTGATGTAGATTTATTCGATAATTATTTATTTTGAGCTGGAATTTGCATTGTTTCTTCATTATTGAGCATAATAGGGTACAATCTATCTCTTGATTTTCCCTAAAAAAAATTCCTTGGTATTTCCACCACACCTAAGCTTTTTATTTTATTTTTATTTTTTAATTGTTTTTTGAATTTAAGGATAACCGAGAAACAAGTTTTGACAGTTGACTCTTTAGAATGCTTACAGTGAAAAAGTCTCGTAAGAAACTTTAAATAATAAGTTTTGTAAAGAAAAAGAAATGAGGAGTGGATTTACAAGATCAAAAGATGTTAATCCATATAAAAGTGCTAGAAGAAATTATTAAAAAGCACACTGAGTAAGAAAAAGAGATATGACTAGAAAACACACTAATCAAAAAATGAAGAGAGATAGATTTTACAAAGAAGAAGATATTTGAATATTTGGAAGTGTGTAAAAGCAAAATGATGGCTTAATTATAATATGTCATCTACGTAAGTGAAAGCCTGAAGATTTTATGGATGAAGAAAATAGATAGGGCTAGAAAGAAGATTTTCTAGGATAAGGCAATAAAGAACACTATCTAAGAAGGTTGAGGGCTAAAAAAAGTACTTAAATAGGAGATAAATAGGGATGAAAAATGTATTATATGGCTTGATGTTTGAGGGCTTGAAAGCGCACTAAAAAGAGAAGCGCACTAAAAATGTATTAGATGGTTGATGGAAAATACGCTAAAGATAGCTCTGATACCATGTTACAATGGCCAAGAAAAACAGAATAATGTTCCAGAAAATAATACCTAGAGAGTTGCTGGAAAAACTTGAATTCTCTCGTGTTCTTCTCAGCTTTATACAAGATAAGTAGATGATATCCGAACTAATCCGTAAATTTCAGCTTACATATCGTATACATCGAATTGCTGTAAGCCAACGGCAGGGAAGGAACCTACCTGTCGTTTATTTGTATAAGGTGGTCAGTATAAATGCAAGGTTCATCTGAATAAAATAAAATGCCATATTAAGAAGTCGTATATTCTGGTTCGGAGATCTCAACTATCGGCTGTACCAAGATAACATTTTGGCCAAGGAATTCATATAGAAGCAAGATTGGAAAGCATTGCAGGAATTTGATAATCTCCGAAAGGAACTGGAAGATGGAGGAGTATTCCAAGGTTTGAGAGAAGGGAACATAGAATTCGCACCAACAAACAAATACTCCAAATCAAATTGCTATGGGTACACAGCTGGTCTGCCAGGCCGACCAGGAGAGAAACAAAGAGCTCCAACATGGTACGTTAGTGAACAACAGTTTTGTTGAATTGTTATTTACCCTAATTAGCCATCACAAGGCCAATATGGGTCTTCAAACTGGCGACAGGTGTGACAGAATACTGTGGTTTGGAAAAGGAGGGAAGCAAGTTTTCTATTTTCCAAGGTTTTTCCTACACGCACCTTTCCGGGATGCCTTCCGGGAAAATGGTAAGTTCTGGCTGTGTAATTTATATTTGAAAATGAATCAAATGGTAAGTTTATTGCCATGAATCATGAACTCATATAAATCATACTAATACCAATATAATTTTCATTTCAGGAGCCAATCGATGGCAAAGGAGGGGACAAATCTACCTTGCTATCACTCATTTCCAAATGATCAAGTAAAGGGTATAGGATCATTGCATACAAACATGAAATACAATAGCGTAAACAGAGGAGATGCAATTTTAGGCAATGCTGCTGGCCTTTAGGCATGTTATGGTGCCACAGCTAGCTTTCTAGAGATGCATCATTTTAAGTAATTTTGACTTTTATTCCTTGGAAAAGAAAATTTTCACTTTGTAGGGTAAATTTCAGTACATATTTCATATTTATTGGATGCAGCAATAACAAGTAGAGTACTTACAATCAATTTACCTCATTTGACTGAAGAACACCACCGGGACCTCAACATTATCTGCATAACAAAGGGGACATACACATCTCTTTTGCAACTGCTCAGCAAGGGAAGCATAATGTTGTTCCAACTCAGAAGTCTGCTTGTTTCCAGTCAAAGACACTTAAAGTTTGTACATCTGCATCGTATGTTTTAATTAGTTGTGCCTGTAAGATTGCAATCCATTTGTACTTGATTTGTATACAAAGTTTTATCTGTTCTTTTTTCCTTTGTTTTTACTGCGATTTCCCACTTTTCATCGGGAGAAATGTCGAGCATGAAAAATGTCTCTGATGGCTGAAAACATGAAATTGACCAACCATTCAACATCACTGAGTTAGGAATTTCAAAAACATTACACAGCACTCTGCTCATAAGTAGCCTTCGAAACACATCTACGAGCGATTTTTATAAATGGTGGTTTTGGAATGATAAAAATCTAGAAATCAGATGTTCTTATGGGTCTGCTCATATCTGTGAGGCATACTCTCAATATCATTTACCATCAATTGAATTGTATGACCTGCCAGGACATTTATCTCTCTCCTCCAAAAAAGGTATAGTTAATCATGACCAGACAACCGAGTTCCACACATTGTAATGTTTGTAAGGATATCTTGTCAAGTCCTGCAATGCTTTTGTTTCTATCACTATTGCCTCCATCGGAGAAAACATCCTCTGAAGGTCAATATGGTCCTTCCGACTGCAAAGAAACAGCAACCCAAACTGCTCTCAAGGAAAACTTTCACAAACTTTTAGGTAGAAGAAATGTTGAGGAATTCTTGAACATTACTATAAACAACAGAACATCTATAGAACTCTTGAACCAACTTCTTACCTATTTTGAATATTCTCCTCTGCTATGTATTCTTGTTTCCTCTTTAGTTGTTTGAGAAGCTACATGGGCAAGAATATCCTCAAGAGCTCTTAACTCAACTTCAGTAACTACCTTCTTTACAGACTTGTCTATCCGGTTCGAAATAAAGACACAATGATTCCCTCCACACATATTCTATATCCAGTTAAAGAAGGCATTTGCAAATTGATGGTAAAAGGAAACGAAAATAGGGGTTGAATTGGAGTCGGATGCTAGTTCATAATGCATACAAATGCCTTGCAGCTTTGTCAATTACCTATCTAACCTTTTTTGTTTGGATATAACGAGTTGTCTATATGACTCTGTATCCCGAGAAGAACAAATATGCCTCCTCAATATTTTGACCAAACAATTTAAGTTAATAGACTAGTAACGTCCATGCTTGTAGTGATTCACATAACATTTAAAAGAACCACCAAGCGGGGGAAATGAATAAAGAAACAAACATTCCCGAACACAAGTATATAGTGCGAGTTCAAGCAAGCCTCCTACCATGGGCAAAGATGGCAAGAAATTTCTTGTGTCAAAGTAGATATCATTTAAGTCCACCCTAATTACTCCCTGTGCTCAATACCCAAGCACACCCAATCACATCAATCTGTCTCTATATTTGCTTAGAAAAATAAATTTCTCTTCCCTTCTTTCTCTCTAAAGCTGCCACAAGTCACGGAGCCTCATGAAGAGCAAGGCCTCCCAAAGAAGTGGGCAAAGACGGCACTTCCTTTAAAAATACAAAATGCCATGATTTAAAATCAACTCTAACAGGTTTTGCTAAAAGGCTAATGTCTCAACCAATTATGAGTTCATGAGCTAATTAAAGGCGAGTCAAATGTTCATGCACCTACAAGAAGAAACAGATTGAAATTGCAGCAGCAGGTATATCCATTTACATTTTCTTAATATGTGTACATTTTTAACCTCGACTGAAATTTACAATAACATTATGTACTCGAAATGGGACCTTAAGAAACTTAAACACATGATTCCATATATAAATCAAAAGACACGATGTGGAAAACAAAATATGCTTGAACATGTAGACAAATCAAATGATTTTGCAAGTGGAAGATGAGCAAACTCAAATATATAATCCCATGCCATACACAATCCAAAACTTCTTGATCTAGCAGGCCACTATAAGCTTTCAATGACTTCAACAAACCCACATCTCTAGTTTTGCAACTAGATGTATAAAAAGAGAAGAGAGAAGACTCAGGCTTTAGTTTACTCACCTGAAATTTAGTTTTTCTGTTTTCATCCTTTCCTTTACAACTAGCTACTTTGAGTTACTGATTAGGGTTTTCAACTCATTTATTTTTATGATATTCTCGCACGAGTGTTGGCTTTGTTTTGTTTGTTTGTTAATTACTATTCGAATTTTGTACAATTATATGAATGATCAAATTGGAAGCACAATCCAAAATCATGACCCCACTAAGCCCGACACTAATACCAGAGAAAAGCATCAAAACAAATACCGCATCCATTCTACATATCAAACAAACCAGTGTTACTCATCAACAACTCAAAGGTTGAATTTTATTTTATGGTTACACCGGATAAATGGATTCATTCATGAAAAAACTACTCCTAAGAGTTTCTCAAACTTGAATCAAAATCAATCAAGGATCAACTACTTTGATCAATTCGAACCTTTTATTTTGAGAAAAAGAAAAACACTTAATGCTGCACACTTACTCGTCACAAAGCTTATTAAAAGAAAAAAGAAAAATCAAAGGAAAAAATCATCAAGAATTGCCATGAATTAATATCAACATCGACAAACAAATATATATATGAAATACTCGTCAAGAATTGCCATGAATTAATATCAACATTGACAACAAAAATATATATAAGCTTCATTTAAAGCCAATTGAAGTCCGTAGCCTTTAAGTTCTTGCTCGATGAGTTTCTTTGATACACTTCACCTCTTCCATCTCTGCATTTGCCACATTTACTTCACACCCAAGCTCTTGTATTTGCTTCTTTAGCCCAATCATTCTTCTCTCTACAAAATTTACAACACCCAATACAAATTTGAAAAACAAAATAACAATTAACCAAATAAAATTAAACATTCAGTATTTGGCTCTCGATGAATAAATGTTCAACTATTTTCCCGCATATTCTCGAGACAACGGCCTCTGTTTAGTAATGATACATCGGTTATTTATCGCTTTTGAACCGTTCCGTGGTGAGTTTTTGATACGATCTTTGGGTACCCTTAAGCTTTAGTAAAAAACCTCATGTTGGAATGGGTCAATGCATAAGATCTTTGGAATTGTTTTTGATTTTCATTGATTTGTTGATCCAATGATACGATGGCGTGCAAAGACGAGAGGAAGATAATGGACATCAACTAACTCGCTGACCATAATCGAATTTAATAAAGTTTAATGAAATTAGCAATAAATATTCAATGATCAACTAAAAATTATATGTCAATTATCTTGAGAATATCGGGGACTTACAAATGTTTATATGGCAAAACTTCTAGAATATATGGGTTGAAATACCAAGGCGGAGCAGATTGTCCTAGTTAGATTTGTTGCACCTAGAATGGAAGCAACAAAAATAGAAGAAATATCAAATATAAATCAGAAAATAAAAAAATATCAATTTTGGGGTTGCAACCACCAACCCTTCTCCGACAACCTTCCTTCCTATCAAGACGCCAACCCCAGCTAGTTGGTGGCCGGCTCCTCTGCGACGACAGACCTCCTTTCTCTTTAACCGATCGGCAGCCCTCCACGGTGCTTCGACTCGGTCAGCCACCACTCCTTTTCCTCCTCTTCTCGTCGTCCATCCGACAGATCGCAACCCTCATCAACCCTAACTTCTTCCTCTCTTTCTTCAGACAACAGCAGATCGACCACCATCGCCTCTAGTTGTTTTCCTCTGCAGTCCACGACAACAACCCAGCTCACCCACGACAACCCCATCACCACCAACAGATCGGTCATCATACAACCCCACGACATTGCAGCTGCTATTTGAAAGAAAAAAACAAAAATCCGAGAACAAATCCGAGATCTAAGGACGAAACATTGCTAGTGAGGTTGCGTTTGTGTGTTGTGTTTGCAGGTCACCGTCAACGAGAGAAGAAAAGGAAGAAGCCGATCTACACCCCCTGTCACGCTATTTCTCCGGCGGCGGGCGTGGAACCACGCGCCGCCAGATGACGAGGCGTGTGGGACGACTTCGCCACCGGTGTTCTTATGATGCCACAACTATAAACAATGTTTCTAGAGGTTTATGTTGTATTTGTGTTTAAATTATTGTTATGTTCATTTATTTTTGTAAATGTTATGTTATGTAATATGTACAATGTAAAAATAATAATAATAAAAGGAGAATGGGTGCGTGAGTTGCATAAAAAACATAAAAATGCATTTAAAAAAACAAAGAAAACAAAAGAACAAAATGTGTTTTCGTGCATACGGTCGGATTCGAAACTTTTCTCATTGTATTTTTTGTAAAAATATGTTGCATATTTGTAAAACAAAAATTTGGATATCATAACCAGTTTACGATTATTTGTTGGCATACGGCCAAAATGTCAAAAACTATTTTAACATTTACTTTGTTTTATTTATCGCGCTTAAAATTACACTTTAATGTACATTCGTGGATGGTTAAAAATGATATTTTCAAAATTTAGTGAAAAATCATTTTTAGTTAGTCTTTCAACCCATAATGAGATAGAGATTCTCTTACAGAGAGAAATCTATGTCAAATTTTAGAAAAGACAAAAAAATCAAACTTAGGAAAAACAATCAAACAACAATGCAGCTTCCCTTAGTGCATCGAGGGTGATGCGTCTTCCCTTGCACAACAAGTGCTCTTGCCCAAGACTCTCGCAGATCACTAGGTTCCTAGTAACCTTAATACTAGATGGTGACTCCTAATAATTATAGTCATAATTTTGCGACTAGGAAACAACCCTCTCATTTTTCACCACGTGTCGTTGTCTCCCCAAACCTCGGGGATGGCGGGCGCAAAGTGTGTAAAAATTGTCATCGCGACACCCTTTTAAGGGTTATAAAAATAAATTGTTTCTTTTGACTAATTCTCCTCCCTCCATGTAAAAAGACTATTATCGACACAAATGACCTCCATTAGCGTCTTTAGTTGCCCGTCCTAGGAACAACTAATCAGTTTCATGAAAATGTTACATTCATGTCATTAACTATTTTTAAAACCAAAATAGTTAATCATTGTTCCATATTACCTTAGGAGGCTCAAGGGTATGCCGATGTCAAGAATTCTTGACATCATTAGCGCTCACCTCAAAAAGCTAATCAAGTCTATAAATTTTACCAATATCAATGTCACCTACCGATATCGTTAACTATTCCGAAACCGAATAGTTAATCATGCTTATAAATTTTGCCGATATTGATGTCACCCTCCGATATCATTAACTATTCTGAAACCGGATAGTTAATCAAGTTCAGAAATTGTGTCAATATCGACGTCACCCGCTGATATCATTAACTATTCTAAAACCGAATAGTTAATCAAGGTTTATATTTCGCCTACCACGTACCAGGGACAAACAAATCAAATTCAAGAAACAATCATTACCAAAATTCATTGTTACTATTCATTACCTCCAAAAGAACCCATAAATTAAATCTAGTCCTCTATTTCTATTTTTCCCCGTCATTTAACCTTTGCTTTCCCCTTCTCTTTCCTCATCAATAAGCACCAAATTGTTTTCTTATAGCTCAATATTTATTTAAAACAATTATAAACTAGAGGAGATATAGGTAGCAAGTACCTACTTGTCATAAACACTCAACTTATGCTCCCTATTGTTGTTGTACTCCTCCCACAATTCCTCTTACAACCACAAACACCCATCATTATTCCATATTAATCCACATATCATAAATAACAACAACAATGGTAATAGTATTCATTTTTCTTTTACCAATCTTTTCTTTATCCAAGTGGACATTATGAATTCTATTTTGATCATCGTTTATTCTTTTATATTTTATTTTAAAGATCAGAACACACTTTATAAGATAAAGACCTCTCTTCATATTTTATTTGTATCTGGATTTTCGGGACTCCAAATTAGCCAGGGTCAAACTTTTTGGAAATATTACACTCCTGGTATAACTTCTTTGAAGGGACCCTCCTCGAATTATGTAGTTTTCAGTGTTTAAATTCAACCAGGAAATAGGGTAACAAGCCCGCCCTATTTTGCTAATGGAGAAAGTATCTTCAATATCTGCTTCCTCATCAGTCACAACCATGCCTTCCTTTATTCATGGCAACCCGTCTCATTTATATCCTCTTAAGGTCATTTGTTTTATGCTTTTTTAGCCACAATAGACCAACTCTTTATGAATTTGTTATAGTGGCAGAGAAAGTGTTGTTCATGTTGCTAGAATCGCGGGTATGAAAGGAGCATCCTTATATAAAGATTATTTATAGGCTCTTTTTATTTTATTTTATTTGAATAGTACAAAACCCGCCTTCTAATATGTCTCTTCTCTTTATGTTCATTAAGCAACTATAAATGACTGATAACTTCATCATCAAAAGTTTTCTTCTTTCCTTCATCTCAATTTCGTCTCTTTATTTTTGCTTTCATTGGCTTCTTGGCTTCTCCTCACTCCCATATATTAGACTAGAAGTTTTAATTTTCCCATTTCTTGGGTTTAAGAGACCAATGTGTTTTTGCCTTTGTATTCAGCATTTTAACTAGTTAAATGAGTGATTTTTTATTGAATCCACAATAACTAGGATCTCTAGATCGAAACTTGTACTAGTATTTATGTCATCATTCAAGGTCTTAACCCTTGCATACACCATACAATTATGTGTTTTAAACAATGATATGACTCACAACAAAGTAACATGAGAAATTCTTTCATCACCAAATAAAAATATGTCAATATTGCATTTACATACACAATACTATTCATTATAATAATGGATCATGAATTTTCTCTTTAATTATAAAATCTTTGAATTAGGTATTGAGGACAATATCTGTATTTTCACATGATTTGATTGTTATTTACAAATTTTATATGGAGCAAGTCTTTTAGATTTTTTACCTAAAATAAAATATAAATTTAAGAATCTCATGCAAGGGTTTTCTTGTCTTTGAAATATTTCATTACAATAAAATTACTTAATCACCTTAAAAGGATAAGAACTACTAAACTATCTTTCATGGACTTTCTTATCTATATCGTGGTTTTTGTTAAAATTTAATTGATTAATTGGTATTTTTGAAATATTAAATATTATAAAAAATTGTTGGCTAATGTAGCACACACGCCACCAAAGGAGTGGTGGCATGTGCGAGCGGGCCTTCTGATCATCGAACTCCGCATATGGTGCGCGATGTTTGTCTTCTCCATGATAGGACGATGTGTGTTGCCAACGTCCTTTTAGCTTGACATTGATGATCATTTTTCTTCTTCTTTTCTTTGTCCTTGATTTCCATGCATAGCCCTTCAAAACTCAAAATAACCCTTTAATTTGTTATTTCTTAAGATTTGCTCATGATGTTTTTAATATTTATCTTATTTGAAATAATTTATAAAATTAGAAATCTTTTTCAGTTTTCAATTTTAAATTTGTTAACCCAATCGACCACAAAAGATAAATATTTGAATTGGGAGTCCGAGGAGTAAAGTTTCCATGATGAATCTTCAAGTCTTCACATTATTGATCGATCCATACGTGAAAATCAATCAAGAGACATCACTTAAGCAAAAAACAAAAGAAATCACACGCAAAATGAAAAAGAAGAAGATTCTTCCACACGTATGGAGTGATGAAAGTCGTAATTTAATTAGGTGGTTGATAAGCTATCCATACTTTTAGAGAAAATTGAAGTTTGAGGTGCGGGATGAGGCTCACTGAGCAAAGACTCCAAGTCATGACCCGTGCATCTTTAATTCTCCATTGAGACAATGCTTCGGCGGTTTGAGGTGCGAGGATCACTTCCTCTATATGACCCTATCATTCTTTTCCCAAAACAAATAAACAAAATTGAAATTCCCGAGCAGGTAGAGTAATTCTTACTAGTGAATTTCACGGCAAATGATTCGAAGTCATTACCAGGACCTCAACATTATTAGAAACAGAGGATATGCAATTTTAGGCAATGCTGCTGGCCTTTAGGCATGTTATGGTGCCACAGCTAGCTTTCTAGAGATGCATCATTTTAAGTAATTTTGACTTTTATTCCTTGGAAAAGAAAATTTTCACTTTGTAGGGTAAATTTCAGTACATATTTCATATTTATTGGATGCAGCAATAACAAGTAGAGTACTTACAATCAATTTACCTCATTTGACTGAAGAACACCACCCAGGACCTCAACATTATCTGCATAACAAAGGGGACATACACATCTCTTTTGCAACTCGCTCAGACAAGGGAAGCATAATGATGTTCCAACTCGAAGTCCGCTTGTTTCAGTCAAAGACACTTGAAGTCTGTACATATGCATCGTATGTTTTAATTAGTCGTGCTGTAAGATTGCAATCCATTTTTACTTGATTTATAGACAAAGTTTTATCTATTCTTTTTCCTTTGTTTTTACCGGATTTCCTCTTTTCACTAGGAGAAATGTCAAGCATGAAAAATGTCTCTGATGGTCGAACACATGAAATTGACCAACCATTCAACATCACTCGAGTTAGGAACTTCAAAAACATTACACTAAGATCGCTCATAAGTAGCCTTCCAAACATCTACGAGCTATTTTTGTAAATGGTGGTTTTGGAATGATAAAAATCTAGAAATCGGATGTTCTTATGGGTCGCTCATATCTCAGTAGGCATACTCTCAATATCATTTACCATCAATTGAATTGTATCACCCGCCAGGACATTTATCTCTCTCCTCCAAGAAAAGGTATAGTTAATCATGACCACACAACCAGCTCCACACATTGTAATGTTTGTAAGGATATCTTGTCAAGTCCTGCAATGCTTTTGTTTCTTTCACTATTATTGCCTCCATCGGAGAAAACATCCTCTCGAAGGTCAATATGGTCCTTCTGGACCTGCAAAGAAACAAGCAACCCAAACTCGCTCTCAAGGAAAATTTTCACAAACTTTTAGGTAGAAGAAATGTTGAGGAATTGTTGAACATGTCTATAAACAACAGTAACATCTATAGAACTCTTGAACCAACTTCTTACCTATTTTGAATATTCTCCTCTGCTATGTATTCTTGTTCCTCTTTAGTTGTTTGAGAAGCTACATGGGCAAGAGTATCCTCAAGAGCTCTTAACTCAACTTCGATGAATCGCCTTCTTACGACTTTGTCATGTCTGCTCGAAATAAAGACACAATGATTCCCTCCACACATATTCTATATCCAGTTAAAGAAGGCATTTGCAAATTCATGGTAAACGGAAACGAAAATAGGGGTTGAATTGCAGTCGGATGCTAGTTCATAATGCATACAAATGCCTTGCGGTTTGTCAATTACCTATCTAACCTTTTTTGTTTGGATATAACAGATTGTCTATATGACCTGTATCCTAAGAAGAACAAATATGCCACCTCAATATTTTGACCAAACAATTTAAGTTAATAGACTAGTTTTTCTATTTTCATCCTTTCCTTTACGACTAGCTAATTGAGTTAGAGATTAGGGTTTTCAAATCATCTATTTTTATGATGTTCCTGCACGAGTATTGGCTTTGTTTTGTTTGTTTTTAATTACTACTCAAATTCTGTACAATTATATGAATGACCAAATTGGAAGCACATTCCAAAATCACGATCCCACTAAGCCCGACACTAATACCGGAGAAAAGCATCAAAACAAATACCGCATCCATACTATATATCAAACAAACCGATGCTACTTATCAACGAACTCAAAGGTTGAATTTTATTTTATGGTCACACCACATAAATGGATTCATTCATGAAAAAACTTACTCATAAGAGTTTCTCAAACATGAATCAAATCAATTAGGGATCAGCTACTTTAATCAATCGAACCTTTTTTAAAAAAGTAAGAAAAACGCTTAATTTCATTGAAAAGAAAAAGAAAAAAGATTTAGCATGAATTAGTATCAACATCGACAAATATATAGATTTAGCATGTTTTTCCTTCATTTCATTGAAAACTAATCTTGCTTCATCGATACGCCCATTCTTAGCAAGACATCCATCAATAAACAATAAGGCATCTACCAATGGATTTACATGTAATAAGCTACATAATTATAGAAAAGGAAAGGACAAGAAACGATGGTTGTAGATTTCGAGAAAGATTGAACTCGAACCCAATTTGTCGACATAATTTTTCAATCTCAATTTCCATCCAAAAACATAGGAGATAGAAAATACATCTTTGATCAGACTTAAATATGTCAGTTTGAGCTTCATTTACCTCCTTTTGCAAAGCCCAAGGTATCTAGTTACTGTTAGAAGGTGTCTAGATTTTTCAAACAAGCCTCCTCTTACATATACCTTTAACTGAGTTGTCAATATTACCGGAAGCATTAGAACAAAAATAAGAAACATTAATGCCAAGGATTTAATGATTAGTTTCTTTTGACAAATAAAAGAAAATAGTGTGAGAAAAATAGTTTAAGGACAAAAAACAACAAATAAGGCTAACAAAATATCACGATCAAAGGAGCGAAGAGAAGATGAGAACGAGAGGGAAAACTTAAGTAATTAGATTTCAAATTATTGTAAACAAAACGAAGCCGCTTTGTGTAGTCTTTAATATTCCAAGTAAATTCCAATGAGCTAAGGGAGGTTGCCACCTGTACAAGGCAAATCAACAGAGGACCTGTTTTCCTTTTAAATTGTCAATGATTGGCACGAAAATGGTACAAGAAAAATACAACAGAATTCCTGAACTTTCCCTCTCCTATAGGTCACTCACGTAGTGTGAGTGTACTTGTCTTCTTCTTCTTCACTGACTTTCTCCATATTTTTCCCTTGGAAAAATATTCATACTGCTGCAAGTGGTATCAGAGTCTGCACATCTTCGGACCTCAACAATGGTGCCAGAGACCAGGTTCCAAGATATCAGGAGGATAGAGGAATCCCTGGAAGTTGCTCATCAGAAGAACAATAGCCTAGACATTAGGATGCAAGCTCAATCCGATGACCTGGCTCAGCTCAAATCTATGATCAAGGATTTAGCAACACAATAATTTGCCATGAATCAATCCCTACAAACCTTAACAGGGGAAGCCAGTTCTTCTAAGAACACCCATAGCCCTCAGCCTATGACTCAAACCAACCACCCAGAATGGTTGGGTGACGGGTTTCAACCTGCATATAGGTCACGCAGACCTCGACGAGAATTTCCTACTTTTGAAGGGGAAGAGGTGCACAAATGGTTGTACAAGTGCAATCAATACTTCAACTTAGAGGAGATACCCGAAGTAGAGAAGCTGAAATTGGCTTCGTATTACTTGGATGGAATGGCTCTTTATTAGCATCAAAACTACACTAGGAGCTTGGAAGGACGTAAGCTCACCTGGGATGAATATGTAGAAGCTCTATGTTGCCAATTTGGGTGTCAAAGGGACCCCTTAGAAGAACTAATAGAGCACAGGGAGACCTGGAGGAGTATATCAAAATTTTTGATGAACTCTGGAACAGAGCACAAATTTCTAAAAAACAAGCCTTGGTGTTTTTCTTGGGTGGATTGGAGGTGGAAATCAAGAATTTGGTGAAGATGTTCGAACCTAAATCCCTCAAACAAGCCTACAACTTAGCAAGGCTGCACAATAACACCCTTACCCACCGAAAAATAACCCCTCACTACCCTAGGTCCCAGAACCCAACAAATTCCAACCTGCCATCTGCAAGGTTTGGATACACCACCAACACTCCCAAAGGAACTTTTTCCCCATCAAAACCTTTCGCCCCAGCAATACTACCCAACCCGACCACCTCTATCCAAAACAACCCACCAACATACTCAAATCAAAGACCCACGAGACCCCTCAAAACAAAGGAGATGGAAGAAAGAAGAGCCAAGGGCTTGTGTTTTTGGTGTGAGGAGAAATTCGTACCTGGTCATGGGTGCAGAAATAGGAAGCTTTATTCTTTGTGCATAGTTGAAGATGATGGGGATAGTTCAGATGGAGAGGAGCCCATGGAGGCCATGAGTGTAGAGGCCATACCCCACTTGTCCCTGCAGGCCATACAAGGCACAACAGGCTGCCAAACTATCAAAGTTTGGGGAAGGATTGACAAATATCTCGTGTTTATTTTGATAGATTCAGGGAGTACACATAACTTCCTGCACTCTGACATAGCCAGCAAGATAGGGTGCTCACTGACTTCGATAAGGCTTGTGGAAGTGGAAGTAGCAAATGGTGGCACCATGGCCTGCAAGGCTATTTGCAAGAACTTAAATTGGAAGATGCAAGGTGTCCAATTCCAAGCAGACATGTTTGTCATGAAGTTGCAAAACTATGACATGGTCCTCGACATCCAGTGGTTAAAACTATTGGGTAATGTTTTGTCAAACTATAAGGAAAGATGGGTGTCATTCAAATGGCAAGGACGAGAGGTAAACCTGAGAGGGGAAGATTCTAGGTTGGTTCGGTCAATACCATTGGGAGAATTGCAGGGGTTGATGAACATGAAATGTTCCCTAGCTGAGATAAGATTATACAGACCTACGAATAATGGAAGAGAGACAATCTGCCATGGAAGTGCGACAGATGAACCAAGACTCAATTCACACCCCTCTACAATTGTTGCTCTCGAATATCAACATGTGTTCAGTGAACCACGGGGCTGCCTCGAGTAAGGCATTATGACCATAGAATTCCTCTCCAAGATGAAGGCAAAAATGTCAACCTAAGGCCCTATAGGTACTCGTGGTCGCAAAAAGATATCTTGGAGACAATGGTGGCTAAAATGTTAAGAGCAGGAATTGTGCAAACCAGCAACAGTCCCTTTGCCTCTCCAGTTGTGTTGGTTAAAAAGAAGGATCAGACCTGGAGATTTTGTGTTGACTTCAGGGCCCTAAACAAGCTCACCATCAAAGATAAGTACCCTATTCCTATAATTGATGAATTGCTTGAGGAGTTAGAAGGGGCAACTATTTTTTCCAAAATAGATTTAAGTGTTGGGTATCATCAAATACGAATGGCCCCTGAAGATGTGTTTAAAACAACTTTTAGAACACACAATGGTCATTACGAGTTTCTTGTTATGCCTTTCGGTTTGTCCAATGCCCCTGCCACTTTCCAAAGTCTGATGAATGATGTGTTTAGGGAGCATTTGAAGAAATTCATTCTTGTTTTCTTCAATGATATATTGATATATAGTAAAACTATGACTGAACACCTACAGCATCTCAAGACAGTTTTTAAATTGCTAAGTGCACAGAAATTGGTGGCAAAAAGGAGTAAATTTGCCTTTGGGACTACCCAAATGGAGTACTTGGGTCACGTAATTAGCCACAAAGGAGTAGCTACTGATTCCCAAAAGGTAGCAGCTATACTACTGTGGTTGATTCCTACAACCCTCAAGCAACTCAAGGGTTTCCTAGGACTAACAGGGTATTTTCGGAGATTTGTAAGAGGGTATGGTTTTATTTGCAGACCTCTAACCCAATTGCTGAAGAAAGACTCTTTTGTTTGGACAGAATCAGCCACCAGTGCCTTTGAAGACTTGAAGAAGGCCATGACCAACCCCCCTGTCTTGGCCCTACCCAACTTTAACAAGCTTTTTGTGGTAGAAACGGATGCATCTGGAGTAGGTATGGGAGCAATACTCATGCAAGAAGGTTATCCTTTAGCTTTTATAAGTAAAGCTTTGGGACCTAGGCAGCTGATTTATTCGACTTATGAGAAAGAGTTATTGGTGATTGTCTACGCTGTCACCAAGTGGAAGCACTATCTTTGGGGAAGGAAATTCCTCATCGTAACAGCACCATGCCACCTGAAATTCTTGCTAAGTAAGAAGGCCACACATGCTCGCATAACATGTATGGCTCACAAAACTATTAGGGTTCGATTATGACATTAAATATAGTAAGGGAAGGAAAATCTTGTCGCAGATGCCTTATCCAGGATCTCACACCAAGAATTGCATGCCCCGACACTCTCATCAATCTCCACCAGCCTCATGGAGGAGATAAAGAAGACATGGGAGAGTGACCCTAACCTACGACTATTAATCATAGATGTAACGACCGAATTTTTTTAATATATATATATGTATATGCATAATCCCATACAATCACGACCAATATTAATTCTCATCAGTAAACATTATCCATACAATAATATTCCATTGTAGAAATAAGGTCCGCATAAACATTCAATAACATTTCATATTACTGTTTTCATAACTAAAGGTTTTTTTTTTATTTAGAAATATACACACATAACCCTGGTTTACGTTCTCAAATTTACACAAAAGAGTTTTTACAAACTTAAACATTACATAGATCACTTCATCCTAAAACTACTAAATTTCGCATACAATTTATGTGGTTCTTTTTCCAAGAGTAGATCCCCTTTTAATAGGTTCCCTAGATTTCACGTGGTTGTGACGTCCTCGCAGTAGCACAACATATAATGAAATGTAAATTCTTATTATTAGTATTAAAATTCTAACCTAAGGACCAATCAAAGAAAAGAACACAAATATCTTATAATTTCTATATACACATGGTGCAATTTAGTTGTAAAAGTTTACAGGGACTTCATTCTTCTTTTTTTTTTTCGTGTATCATTATTATTCCTTTGAATATTATTTTAAGACACTCCTATCTGAGGTCAACCATTACTACCCATGATCTCTTTCTATGACCACCGTTAGCCGAAACTAACCATTCTTTTATTCCGGTCATCCTTTCGGATGCCATTAGCTGTAACTAATCAATCAATTATTCCGGCCATCCTTTCAGACGCCATTAGCCGTAGCTAATCAATCACTTATCCCGGACATCCTTTCGGAAGCCATTAGCCGTAGCTAATCAATCACTTATCCCGGCCATCCTTTCGGACGCCATTAGCCGTAGCTAATCATTCACTTATCCCGGCCATCCTTTCGGACGCCATTAGCCGTAGCTAATCAATCACTTATCCCGGCCATCCTTTCGGACGCCATTAGCCGTAGCTAATCATTCACTTATCCCGGCCATCCTTTCGGACGCCATTAACCGTATCTAATCAATGATTTATCCCGGTCATCCTTTCGGACGCCATTAGCCGTAGCTAATCAATCATTTTCCACATCTATGCATTCATTAATTTAATATAAACCTCAACGTAATTATGAACTATTCAATTTAGAAAGTTTCTTACATGATGTAAGGTTGGAGGGTTATAATTCACTTACTTGCTCTACTTCGGGGTTGTTCTTGCCTGGTCGATGGTTCAATCCCGACTGCTCCGCCTGCGACATCGATGCCTAATTATTAGTATACTTCTATTTCAATTTCATATTCATCAATATACTTATGTCAACAATTCCAACTAAAACAAGCTTACAATTTTCAGTAAAATTATCAACAATTTCTTTTCATAATCTCATAGAATTTTTCAGCACAATACACACATGAGATTTCAACAACAATACCCATCAATTCTCATCCTATATCCACATTTTCCATCCTAAGTTATACATGAAAATTTCAGCATCATATTCATAAACTTTTAATCATAACTCACACTTTCCAGCACAATTTATACATGAAATTTCAGCATCACACTCATCAATTTTTCATCATAACCCCACATTTTCCTTGCTTCTTTTAATTCATTTCTTTCAACCTTCAAGAAGAACCATAAAAAAATCTCATGACACTTACCTATCTTATCTCACTTTTTTTATAAAACTTTGCAACTCTTCTTCCTCCTCTCTATTTCATTCACTATTTTCACAAGGTCCTCTCCTTTGTTTTAGCTTAAGTTTTGTTTGAGAAAAGAAGGAAATGGGATGGAAAAGAAGAGGTTGTGTTGGCTGCAAAGAGGAAAAATTGGATGAGAAGAGAAGGGATAGAGTTCGGCTAGGTGGAGAAAAATTGGGTGGAGAAAAGAAGTTAAGTGGAATTGGGTGGAGAATAAATTAAATTGGGTGGAATTGGGTGGGGAATAAATTAAATTGAGTGGAATTGGGTGGAGAATAAATTAAGTTGGGTGGAATTGGGTGGAGAAGAGAAAAATGGGTGGAAAAGAGACCCCACACCCACTCACCTCCTTGTATTTATTTTCAAAACATGGAGGGTTGTTTGGGGTTTGGGTTAACTATATACTAATCCTTGATTTGTTCATTCTAAAATCGGTTTTGCTCTTCCTTTTCCCCGTTTTTCCTTAACAAAGCGAATTTGTCTTCATTTCCCATTTATATATATTATTTTTCCTCGGTGTTTACATTCTTCCCCTCTAAATATAAATTTCGTCCTCGAAATTTAAGGAATTTAATTTTGCATACCCGATATTTTGAATAATTCTGGGAACTTTTTCCTCATCTCATCCTCCCTCTCCCAAGTTTCCTCTTCTATTTGAGCATTTCGCCATAAGATTCTGACGATAGGGATCTTTTGTTTCGCAACTCTTTTTCACCCTTATCTAATATCCTTATGGGCATCATTTCCAGCGCTAAGTTCTCATTGACTTCAATCGGAATCTGTGGTAGTGTTCTGGCGGGATCTACATCAGCCTTTCTTAATAAGGAAATATGAAACACATTATGGAGCTTAGCTAGCTGTGGAGGTAAGTCCACCTTGTAAGCTACTGGTCCCACTCGTTGTAGGATTTTGAAGGGTCCAATGAACCGAGGGGTTAATTTTCCTTTCAATCCAAATCGTAATATGTTTTTCCATGGGGCTACTTTTAAGTACACTTGATCCCCTATACCAAACTCAAGGGGTCTCCTCCTCACATCAACGATACTTCTTCCGTCTATCCTGTGCGGCTTTGATGCGATCCAGGATAATTCTCACTTTGTCAGTGGTTAGTTGAACCAGCTCTGCACCATATAGCCTCCGATCTCCAAATTCCTCCCAACATAAGGGTTTTCTGCACCTCCTACCATACAAGTCCTCATATGGGGCCATCCCTATTGTGGCTTGATAACTATTGTTATAGGTGAATTCTATTAATGCCGGTGTTCCTCCTAGTTTCCCCAAATTCTAGTACACAAGCTCGTAGTAGGTCTTCCAAGACTTGGATAACCCTTTCCGATTGTCCATCCGTTTGGGGGTGAAACGCAGTGCTAATATCCAATCTGGTACCCAAAGCTTGTTGTATGCTAGGCCAAAGTCGAGAGGTGAATCTAGGATCTCGATCAGATACGATGGACATCGAATCCCATGGAGTCGTACTCACCTCATTTATGTATATCTTGGCAAGCTTATCCACCGAATCAGTCATCTTTATAGGCAGGAATAGTGCAGACTTCGTCAACCGATCTACCACCACCCATATTGCGTCATTTCCTTTTCTCCCTTTAGGAAATCCCGATACAAAATCCATTGTTATCATCTCCCATTTCCACTCTGGGATTTGTAATGGTTGTAGTGGTCCCGTGGTCTTTGGTGTTCAACCTTGACTTGTTGACATATCCCACACTTTGACACGTACTCAGCTATTTCTCTTTTCATGTTCGGCCACCAGTAGAAAAGTTTCGAGTCCCGTGACATCTTAGTGCTGCCAGGATGTATGGAGAGCTTGGATTCATGTGCTTCTTGTAGAATCATCCGTTTGATTGTTTCATCATTAGGTACGTACAATCTTTGTCCCAACATTATGGACCCAGTATTCGTTATCCTAAATTTCATTTCTACACCAGCCTCCACATACCTCCTAATCTTAGATCCAACCTCGTCCCGAGTCGAGATTGTAGTATTTGTTCTCGATACGTTGGTCGCACAAAAAATGAGCTACTAACCCACCTCCGGCATTAATGTTTAAATTTGCACCCATTTTTTTCAATTCCGCCAATTGTCGCTCCTTTTCTAACGTTAACCCTTCTAGGGTGGCTTTATTTTTCCGACTAAGAGCATCTGCCACCACGTTTGCCTTTCCCGGATGATATTCTATGGTGCAATCATAATCCTTAATGAGTTCCACCCACCTTCTCTGTCGCATGTTCAATTCTTTTTGCGACATTAAGTACTTTAGGCTCTTATGGTCGGTAAAAATTTGGACTCGAGATCCATACAAATAATGTCTCCATATCCTTAAAGCAAACACTACAGCAGCCAACTCCAGGTCATGCACCGGGTAATTCACCTCATGAGTCTTTAACTGTCTTGATGCATAGGCGATCACTTTCCCATGTTGCATCAGGACGCACCCCAAACCTTTTCCCGAAGCATCACTATAAACTACAAAACCTTCGGTCCTAGAGGGAAGGGTTAACACTGAGCAGATGGTGAGCCTTCTTTTCAATTCCTTGAAGCTCCTTTCACACTCCTCCGACCATATCCATTTCTTATTTTTCCGTCAGCTTGAGTCAAAGGTGTCGCAATCAATGAAAAACCTTCGATAAACTTCCGATAATATCCTCGCAAGTCCCAAGAAGCTACGTATTTCGATAGCGAAGTTGGTCTTTCCCATTTCAAGATCGCTTCCACTTTTGGGGGTCCACAAAACACCTTCTGCTGATATAACGTGTCCTAAAAACGTTACCCTCTTTAGCCAAAACTCACATTTACTCAGTTTTGCATATAAGTGGTGTTCTCTCAAGATTTGCAAAACTTGTCTCAAGTGTACTTTGTGCTCCTCGAAGGACTTCGAGTATACCAGTATGTCATCGATGAATACCACTACAAACTTATCAAGACAGTGTTGGAAAATCCGATTCATTAAATCCATGAAGAAAGCTGGAGCATTCGTCAATCCAAACGGTAACACCATAAACTCATAATGTCCATAACGAGTTCTAAATGCAGTCTTTGCTACATCTTCCCCTTTGATCTTCATCTGGTAGTACCCTGATCTCAGATCTATTTTTGAAAATACCATAGCTCCTTTTAATTGGTCAAACAAATCATCAATCCGGGGTAATGGATACTTATTCTTCTTTGTTATTTTGTTCAACTGTCGATAATCAATACAGAGCCTATGGGTTCCATCTTTCTTTCTCACAAATAGAACTGGTGCTCCCCAAGGAGAATTACTGGGCCGTATGAATCCTTTGTCTAATAATTCTTGTAGTTGGGTCTTCAGCTCATTCAGTTCTGTTGGGGCCATCCGGTAAGGTTGTTGCGATATGGGTGGAGCTCCAGGGAAAGTGTCTATGGCCACTTCTACCTCCCGATCTGGAGGTAATCCCGGTAATTCTTCGGGAAACACATCCGGAAATTCCCTCACCACAGCAATATCTTGCAAATTTGCGCCTTTATCATTGGAGTTTAAAATGTACGCGAGGTATCCCACACACCCTTTTCTCAATAGTTTCTGGGCTGTTACTCCTGATATTATGGCAGCCTGTTTGAAGGTTCTTTCTCCCTCAAAAATCTTTTTCTCTCCTTTTGGGGTTTGGAAGATAACAGTTTTAGCATAACAATCTATTAGAGCCTCAGTATTTATTCAGCCAATTCATGCCTAAAATTAAGTCAAAATCATGCAACCCCAAGGGAATCAAGTCTACTTCTGTTTCGCACCCGGACAGGCTAATCCCCACATTCAAATACACAATATCAGTTTCAACCATGTTTCCCATTGGAGTTCCAATTAAAAATCCCCTCTCTACCATTTCTACTCCCTTCCCTAATTTAGCGTCAATCTTTTTATCGATGAAAGAGTGCGTAGCACCAGGATCAAACAACACATGCACATTAAAATCATTTAATCGTAGAGTACCTGCCACCACATCCGATGCAGCCTTGGCCTCCTCCTGTGTCAAATGAAAGACTCTTCCCGGAGTTCTATCATTCTGCGCTCTCAGTCTTCCTCGACTAGGGTTAGCTCCTGATTGAGAAGACCTCACTGGCCTATTCACTGTGACTGACTATTGGGAGCTCTGACCAGGCTGTCTATAGCTTTGTACTTGCTCGATGTTCCTTTTTGGGCAATCCCTCTTGAAATGTCCCCTGTCACCACAGTAATGACACCCTTGACTTAAATACTGACAATTCCTCCACCTATGTCCTTCTCCTTTGCACACAAAACATCATCCAGGGGAAACCGAGCAATCCCCAAGATGTTTTTGTCCGTATTTTATACAGAAAGGGTAGTCTGCCCCCTTGCGGTCTCCTGTTCCCATTGATATGTTTTCCCTTGAGTGCGACTGTCCGATCATCACCCTCCCACTTGACTGTTGGTGTGACTGAAACATCACAATCCCTTTTTCCTATGTTGATCATGCTCCCGCTCTTCCCCTTTTCGAATTGGTGGTCCGCTCATCGTAAAAATCCCCATCTCTCTTCTCGCTTATACTCTGATGTCCCCCGTGGCTCTCTCCAATGCAAGCCTCTAGAGCTTGAGCAGCTTCGATTAGACTTCTAGTTGTTTTAAATCGTAGTGCAATTAATCCTTGTCTCAAATCTTGTCGCAACCCATCTCTCAACTTTTCGATCATATGTTCCTCTGTCGGCACATAATATGGGGCAAACAGTGATAGATCATGAAACCTCCGTTCATACTCCAATACCGACATATCTCCTTGCTTTAAATCCAAGAACTCTTGTTCTTTCACCTTACGATGGTATCTAGAATAAAACTGGTTTTCAAACTCTATCTTAAAGTCATTCCATACTAGTGTCTCAGCCGCACGTCTCATCTGAACCGTTTCCCACCATGTCATGGCCCTATCAGATAGTAGTTGAGTTGCACAGTTCACCTTCAAACCCTCAGGTATGTTTATTTGAGTCATGGTCTTCTCTACTTTTCTAATCCATCTCCCGGCTATTTCGGCATCATGCTCTCCCAAAAACGGTTCACAACCCATTTCCCTCATGCTTTTGACTAGACGTACCAATGGCACCACATTATCTGTGTTAGTGCTCGGTATAGGGGTTGCTTGTGGAATCTGCGGGGTGAGAGTCGTTCGTGTTGCTGCACCTGCCATGCCTTCCATCACTGCCTTAACTATTTGTGCAAGAAGTCCAGGATCTACACCTTGTGGGGATACCCTGGTTGGAACGGCTGATGGTTGTGTTTCGATCTTTCTTGTTGTTCGACTTGCAACGGAGGTGCCTCCTCGCTTTCATTTGGTCTCTCGTCTTCCTCGGTAGCCCCGGTCCCCTTTGCAGAATTTCGGTATTATCATTGGAGCATGTGATGCCGTATCATCCAAGGGATCTTCGTTTTGCCAGTCTCGAGCGCTTTGATTCCTGCCCCTCCTTTCAAAAGAGGGTGGCTCAGTTCGTGTTCCTTGTCGGGTGTGTACCATCTGTAATTCAGCAAGATAATGTCATCATCATACAATTCCCAGGATCAACACCAGGGGCTCTGATACCAACTGTAACGGCCCGGATTTTTTTTTTTTAATATATATAAATATATGCATAATCCCATACAATCACGACCAATATTAATTCTCATCAGTAAACATTATCCATACAATAATATTCCATTGTAGAAATAAGGTCCGCATAAACATTCAATAACATTTCATATTACTGTTTTCATAACTAAAGGTTTTTTTTTTATTTAGAAATATACACACATAACCCTGGTTTACGTTCTCAAATTTACACAAAAGAGTTTTTACAAACTTAAACATTACATAGATCACTTCATCCTAAAACTACTAAATTTCGCATACAATTTATGTGGTTCTTTTTCCAAGAGTAGATCCCCTTTTAATAGGTTCCCTAGATTTCACGTGGTTGTGACGTCCCTGCAGTAGCACAACATATAATGAAATGTAAATTCTTATTATTAGTATTAAAATTCTAACCTAAGGACCAATCAAAGAAAAGAACACAAATATCTTATAATTTCTATATACACATGGTGCAATTTAGTTGTAAAAGTTTACAGGGACTTCATTCTTCTTCTTTTTTTCGTGTATCATTATTATTCCTTTGAATATTATTTTAAGACACTCCTATCTGAGGTCAACCATTACTACCCATGATCTCTTTCTATGACCACCGTTAGCTGAAACTAACCATTCTTTTATTCAGGTCATCCTTTCGGATGCCATTAGTTGTAACTAATCAATCAATTATTCGGCCATCCTTTCGGATGCCATTAGCCGTAGCTAATCAATCACTTATCCCGGACATCCTTTCGGAAGCCATTAGCCGTAGCTAATCAATCACTTATCCCGGCCATCCTTTCGGACGCCATTAGCCGTAGCTAATCAATCACTTATCCCGGCCATCCTTTCGGACGCCATTAGCCGTAGCTAATCATTCACTTATCCCGGCCATCCTTTCGGACGCCATTAACCGTATCTAATCAATGATTTATCCCGGTCATCCTTTCGGACGCCATTAGCCGTAGCTAATCAATCATTTTCCACATCTATGCATTCATTAATTTAATATAAACCTCAACGTAATTATGAACTATTCAATTTAGAAAGTTTCTTACATGATGTAAGGTTGGAGGGTTATAATTCACTTACTTGCTTTACTTCGGGGTTGTTCTTGCCTGGTCGATGGTTCAATCCCGACTGCTCCGCCTGCGACATCGATGCCTAATTATTAGTATACTTCTATTTCAATTTCATATTCATCAATATACTTATGTCAACAATTCCAACTAAAACAAGCTTACAATTTTCAGTAAAATTATCAACAATTTCTTTTCATAATCTCATAGAATTTTTCAGCACAATACACACATGAGATTTCAACAACAATACCCATCAATTCTCATCCTATATCCACATTTTCCATCCTAAGTTATACATGAAAATTTCAGCATCATATTCATAAACTTTTAATCATAACTCACACTTTCCAGCACAATTTATACATGAAATTTCAGCATCACACTCATCAATTTTTCATCATAACCCCACATTTTCCTTGCTTCTTTTAATTCATTTCTTTCAACCTTCAAGAAGAACCATAAAAAATCTCATGACACTTACCTATCTTATCTCACTTTTTTTATAAAACTTTGCAACTCTTCTTCCTCCTCTCTATTTCATTCACTATTTTCACAAGGTCCTCTCCTTTGTTTTAGCTTAAGTTTTGTTTGAGAAAAGAAGGAAATGGGATGGAAAAGAAGAGGTTGTGTTGGCTGCAAAGAGGAAAAATTGGATGAGAAGAGAAGGGATAGAGTTCGGCTAGGTGGAGAAAAATTGGGTGGAGAAAAGAAGTTAAGTGGAATTGGGTGGAGAATAAATTAAATTGGGTGGAATTGGGTGGAGAATAAATTAAATTGGGTGGAATTGGGTGGAGAATAAATTAAATTGAGTGGAATTGGGTGGAGAATAAATTAAGTTGGGTGGAATTGGGAGGAGAAGAGAAAAATGGGTGGAAAAGAGACACCACACCCACTCACCTCCTTGTATTTATTTTCAAACATGGAGGGTTGTTTGGGGTTTGGGTTAACTATATACTAATCCTTGATTTGTTCATTCTAAAATCGGTTTTGCTCTTCCTTTTCCCCGTTTTTCCTTAACAAAACGAATTTGTCTTCATTTCCCATTTATATATATTATTTTTTCCTCGGTGTTTACAATAGAAGCTGTCCAGAGGCGATTCACATCCCCATTATGCTTGGGTGAATCAAACTCTCATTCGAAAGGGAAAGTGGTCGTGGGGCACAACCCTGACTTATAGAGGCAAATCATAAGCCTCTACCATGACTCTGCCATAGGGGTCCACTCAGGAGCTACTGCAACTACTAAAAAGTGGGGCAAGTTTTTCTTGGAGAAAACTTCGGAGATTGGTGCGATAGTATGTTAGAGAGTGTCATATGTCGACAAAATAAGAGTGAGAATGTAAAACTCCAGTGCTTGCTACACTCCCTTACCAATCCCTCATGCTCCCTTCATTGATGTTAGCATGGATTTCATTGAGGGGTTACCTAAATCGGAAGGAAAAGAGGTTATTTTCAGTGGTAGTTGATCGGTTCAACAGAATATGCCCACATGATAGCCTTGGCTCACCCCTCTTGAGTTGTGACGATGAGCCAAAGCTTTCATGGATCATGTGTATAAGCTACACGGAATGCCGACCACCATAGTAAATGATCAGGACAACATTTTTCTTAGTCAATTCGGAAAGAATTATTCGCCCAACAAGGTGTTAACCTACACTACTCCACAACCTACCACCCCAATCCGATGGACGGACAAAGGTTGTTAACAAATGTATTGAAAGGTACTTGAGGTGTATGACCGGGGTCGTTCCTAAATAATGGGGGCAGTAGCTAAGCTCTTGTGAATGGTGGTATAATACAAATTATCACACCTCCACAAAGAAGACACCCTATGAAATTCTCTACGAGTTTAAACCCCCAATTCACATTCCCTACACCCCAAAGGATTCACCTGTTAAAGTTGTGGACAGCCATCTCACTCAAAGAGAAGACATGATCAAGCTCATTCGGAGGAACCCGGTGCAGGCCCAAAATCGCATGACACAGCAAGAAAATAAGAAGAGGAGTGAAACGGAGTTCTTAGAGGGTGACCTAGTCTATCCGAAATTACAACCATATCGACTGAATTCGGTTTATCGGAGAGCATCCCCAAGCTTTCGACGAAAATACTATGGTCCCTATGCGGTCATCAAGAGAATTGGGAAGGTGGCTTACCGGTTGCAATTACCTGCGGGAGCTATGATACATCCTGTCTTTCACGTGTCACTATTGAAGAAGCACGTGGGCAACCATGGGGTACAAACTGATCTGCCAAGCTTCTCGGAAACTCCCCTGTTACAGCTACAACAAATCGTGGAAAGGAGAATGGTAAAAAGAGGGAATGCAGCCATGACTCAATTCTTGGTTCTTTGGAAGGGATTGCCTTTGACAGAGGCAACGTGGGAGGACACAAAAGAATTTGGGTGGAGGTTTCCCCAGTTCTCACCTTGAGGACAAGGTAATTTTTCAAGGGGTGGGCATTGTCATGGTCAAAGGAGCAGAAGAGAGGATGAGAAACGAGAGGGAAAACTTAAGTAATTAGATTTCAAATTATTGTAAACAAAACGAAGCCGTTTTGTGTAGTCTTTAATATTTCCAGTAAATTCCAGTAGCTAAGGGAGATTGTCACCTGTACAAGGCAAATCGACAAAGGACCTGTTTTTTCCTTTTAAATTGCCAATGATTGGCACTCGAAATGGTACAAGAAAAATACAAAAGAATTCCTGAACTTTCCCTCTCCCTACAGGTCACTCACGTAGTGTGAGTGTATTGTCTTCTTCTTCTTCACCAGCTTTTCTTCATATTTTTCCCTTGGAAAAATATTCACATGCTGCATAAAATGCTTGAGGATTTAATGATTAATTAATTTATTTATTTATACTCAATTATTTTAATTATTTGAACCAGACATCAATTCGGATAAAAGAAAACAGGCAATTTATTGGCCATTAAGGGCCATCTTCGAGACCTAAAAACTTCAATGATAATAGAAAAGTAATAACGCAACCCATCAAGAAGAAGAAATCCGTAAAAGGAAATTCAGTGACATCGACCCTAAAAGGATATAATAACATAAAAATAAATGATAAAGAATAGAAACAAATTTAGCCTAGTAACATATAACAACGTGATTTTAAAAATTAAAGAAAATCGAGAAAGGAACGAATAACATCAACAGACCATCAGAACAAGAATAGCCCACTAAAATCTACAACGAAACAAACATAAAGGAAGCAGGCTGGAATTACCAGAAGATAAATTTGTGACAAAGAGCTTCTGTGAAAGTGCTTTTGAATTAATATGGAGGTGGAATCGGCTAATGCTAGGGTGATTTAAAACAATATTGCAATCTGGGTGTCTACCAAATGCTACGGTGATATAGAGAATTTCCCACCAGCCTTTTAATTAATCATTCACCCTCCTACGACTTTGTGAATTATTAGGTGAATAGACTTGAATTTTGATATGCATTTTAAATTTTCAAAAATAAAAAATAGAGGTTGGGCATAGAAAACAAATTCGAAGAATGAAAATAAAAACAAAGCTATTTTTTAAAGTCTATAAAAATTCTTGAAAAAACAAATAAAATTTGAAATGTTTTTTAAAAGTTTTGGAGAATGAAATAATTATTTTAAAAAAGACAAGCTATAAGTGACTTGTCTAATTCATAAAAGACTTAGGTTGCACATCAAGCTTAAGAAAGTGGTTTGACTCATAATCCAAGACTGGGGGAAAATTGCAGAGAAGACAGAGAGGAGATGAAATAATATGTGGGAAACATTGAAAAAAAGAAGACCCGTAACAGCCCTTCATCCTTTTCCACTTCCATGGCAACCCTTTCCATCGTCGTTTGCAGCTCCTCTCTCTTGTCAGCAATAATAAACGACAACCACTCTCTCTCCCCCTTGCAGCCAGCCCGTTGCAGGGCTCCATCTCTCCCCAACAGCTCCTCTCTCTCTCTAAAAAACCAGACGGCAGCAACTCTTTCTCGTCACCCTCGACAGTGTGCAGGCCACATAGAAGGAGCCACCATCTTCCATCTTCACCATCAACCACCCAACAACAGCCCAACTCTTCTTCTCGACGTCACAACAACAACAAGCAGCCAACAACCACAAATTCCAACACAGACTGTCGCACATCTAGCCCTCCTCATGGCCACCACGAGCCTCCATTTTGGACTCCACCATGACAGGAAGAACCACCTCGATCTCCTCTATCCGGTGGCAATGCCCTCGTGGTGGTTGGCCGACCACCATTTTTATTGTACACACTGTATGAATTAATTCTACAACATGTAATGTGTGTGTGTGTGTGTGTATTGCGTGGGTGAGCTGGGCTGGTCTCGACCCAACCCAGTTGGTTGGCCGGGTCCTGCCCAACCTAAGTCTCTCATAGTTGGGTCCATGGCCCACCTTGGCTGGGCTGGCCCATTTGGTTGGGTTAGGCCTAGACCGGATTTTTATTATTATTTAAAAAAATATCAAAAACAAATAATAGTAACATAAAAAAAATGTGTTGTTTTCGTGCATATGGCTGAATTCTAAGATTTTTCCATGTTTATTTTTCATAAAAAAAAATATGTTGCATCTTTCTCATATTTTAAAATGAAAATCGGATATCGTAACCACTTTACGATTATCATTGAGAATTTTGCTAAAATATCAAAATAAAAATAAAAAATATATTTGTTTTAGCTATCTTGGTATAAAATTACATTGTAAAGTACACTTGGAGATACTAAAAAAGATTTTCTTTTATTATGGTGTAAAATTACATTGTAAAGTACACCCGCAAATAAAAAAATATTATGCAGTGTAAAATTCTTTTGGTTAGTCTTTCAAACTCCTAACGAGGTAGAGATTCTCTCATGAAGAGAGATCTACGTTGAACTTTAGAAGAAAAAAAATCAAACTTAGGAAAAAAAATCAAACAACAATGCAGCTTGTCTTAGGTAGGGTGCACTAGGGGTGATGCGTCTTCCCCTTGCACAACAAGTCCCTTTACCCAAGATTTTCGCAGACCACTAGGTTCCTAGTAACCTTAATACTAGGTGGCGACTTCTAATAATTATAGTCATAATTTTGCGACTATAAAACAAACCTCTCATTTTTACCACGCATCGTTGTCCCCCTGATCCGCGGGGTGATGGCGGGCGCGAAGTGCGAAAAAATCGTTGTCGCAATGGATGGCGACTCCACTTGGACATCACTAGCTTGAGCTTTGTTGTTTGATTATGTATTCTTAGTCCTTTTTCATGCATTTTAAATTTCTGAATAAACTCAATTCTAAGTTAGGTGGGGATTAACGGTCCGCCTCATGATATTCGATCGGGTTCGGACTCGTGAAATGTACAACTATAAAGTGAGTGTTTACTTGATAATGGCGTTCATACTGTGCCCCAATCATTTCTTGTAAAACCCTACACTACCTTCACGTAAGGCGCCACTTGGGCGATTCATAGACCTTTTGAGACCATATAGAATGCTTAACCTCATATAATGACTTAGAACTTGTCTTTCTATATAAACTCTTCGATAATTTATGTAATGTGTATATACATGCATTTGTATCCACATGCATCCATCACTCATGCATAACATATCATCAACATATAAATATAGGTCCTCGAAGAGCCCCTACCACTCGACTCCAACAAAGAAATATGGAGGAAGAAGAGCGTGCACACCGTGATACTCATTTTCAAGACTCGAGCAAGCGCTAAGAAATACCTCTAGCGAGGGTCCTTCAACGAGACCCTGAGACAAGCACAAACAATGAATCACCATGAAGAGATGACAAGAGAAAGGGTTCAAGAACAACAACAAAATCCAATAGTTGTACATTCAGCTGAAGCGGACACCTACCAGTAACCCCAACGGTTATAACAACATTAGAGGTCATCAACCAAGTTAAGATGACTACATTGGAGGCTAGGATAAGGGTCATTAAAGAGGTGAACCTATATGACCCAATACAGGCTGCAAAAATGTGTCTAGTCTCGAATGTTGTGATACTAAAAAAGTTTTGTGTTCCTGACTTTATCAAGTACATTGGGACACAATACCCGTCACTCATCTAAAATCATACTATAACAAAATGACGAAGTAGTGCATGATGAAAAATGCTTATGCATTTCTTCCAAGACAATTTGAGTGGGGCGACTTTGAATTGGTACATGAGACTAGATAACACCAGGATCCGTAACTCGAAAGATCTGGTAGATGCTTTAACCAAGCAATACAAGTACAATATGGACATTGCTCCCGACAAGACAAGTTTGTCCAACTTGAAAAAGATGAACAAAGAAACTATAAGGGAATATGGACACCGGTACTTCCTCGCTTCTAGATAAAGAAATGGTGACATTATTCTCCAACACTCTAAAAGCCCCATAATACTGAATATTTAATGGGTAGCTCGGCACAACAATTCACGGATGTTGTAGCCGTAGTGGAGCCTGTAGAGAAAAATGGCTTTGAAGACAAAAGAAAAGATGTTGAACATTTTGAAGTCAACTACAAGGGTAGGAATAATCAATTCCAAAACTACCATAACCCTTCATCCGAAATTGCTAGCGTCAATTTTTAAGCCAAATATCCACCTAAAAATTTCATGAAAAGAAATTACCGAAAATCCAAGAATAGCTACCTCCGCTACTATTGCCTTTGAATGAGATATATCAAAAGTTGGTAAGCACTCGGGAAAATAGCTCTAGAACCTCGGACACCTTTGGAACCACCTTACCTCGGCTGGTACAAACTCGATCTCACCTACGAATACCATGTTGGAGTTGTAAGGCATAGCATTCACACTTGTGGTGCCTTCAAGAAGAGGCTCATGCAACTGATTAAAGCGAGGTGGATAGCATCCAAAGAAAATCCAAGTCTTGTGCCCAATTAAGCTTCACAAAGATGAGATACCAAGTGTCCGCACCATCAAAATGAACCCTGTAAAAACTTATGAAAAAAGTGCACATGTATTGGAAGATGAAGTCTACTTCCATGGTTGCCCTTTGTTTTGATCAAGTCCGCATATCACATTCCTATTTTGACTTGTAATGCCACAAGATCTTTTGTTAAACAAGTTTTTCTCTCCAATAACATCATGTATTTTCTTGTGTTTATGGTGTGCTCTTACTTTTTGTTTAAATAACACAAGCACACCTTATATCTTGTCATCCAAATTATACATGACCCCATGATTTCATAAAGATTTTTGGCAAATCAAGGTCTAATACGAAAAGAAATGTCAATTTGATGTTTGTTTAACAAATGTGTTATGGGAATTCAAAGGATTTCATTGAAAGGTGATCTCATACCATCAAAAGAAACATAATAAAGCTAAGCTCTTAGCTTAACAAATAATCCAAATAAATCAAAAAAATTGCATGGAAAAGCAAAGCTTATTAATTCAGATTGTATGTTTTGAGATGAGGAAAGGTCATCTTTGATATGCCTTGATGAAGTCTCAAATATTTTTTGCATTCCCTATTTGAGCCTAATAATCTTTTCTTGATAATTAACCTCGACAAGGATCACACCCTACACTGGGGGGAAAGTGCAAAAAATAGGCATGTCAAAGCATTTCAATGACAAAAGATGTCCAAACAAAGTTGGGGGAATAAACATAAAAAGAGTTTTAGTACACTATACCAAATTAATTCAATATTTTGGTATCACTAAAAACCCAACATAAAAAGCCCAAACAAAATACTAGGGGGCATGTCGCGATAAAAGCTCAAACAAAATACTTTTGGGGACATGTCATGTCAACATGAGGGCACCACTAAAAAACTCATGATAGAAAGCCCAAGCAAATACTGGGGGCATATCAAATTGAAAGCTCAAACAAATACTGAGGGGCATGCTAGGTCACTATAAAAATCAATCATGAGGGCTAAATGAAGTTCTAAGAGTAAGCACTAAGTGATCCTTAGTCTAAAAAACCCTTAAACACTTTTTGAGCCTACAAATATCTTTTTCTCATAGCCAGTAACCTAAGTCTACATTACAAGCCTAATAAAGCCCTTTTTGATCAAATACAAGTTATCTGGATCGATAAGTAATGCTTTTCCATTTGAAACAATCCTTACAAATGCTTTACATGACCTGATCAAAGCATTCCTGACATATGAGACTTGTAAATATCATTTCACATTCTCATCAAAAGCAACATAAAACCTGAAAATAAGATCTTTTGAATTCTTTCGAGAACAAGTTTGTTTAAACAAACATCAAAATGGTTTTTGTGCTTGGAATGACTTTGAAATTACAAAAATCTTACAAAAATATTCTTTGTAAATAACCAACCCCTTTCATGCAAACACTTGAAGCCTAAAACACCTGGTTTGGTGGGACCTTACCGTGGCAATCAAAATAGTTTGTGTTTGGAATGACTTTGAAATTTCAAAATCCCACATGAAACACAATCTTTGCAAATGACCAACCCTTTCACGCAACACCGAAGCCCAAAATATTTTTGGGCATGACCAAACTAGGGGTCAATCTAAAATGCAATTGAAGTTGACTCCATCATTCCTTTTCAAAGAATCGGATCAAACTCAGGAGGGCATGTTGATATGAAATATCTATCATCTCCAGTGGTCAAAATCATAAAGTCGACTCCATCATTCATTTTCAAATAATCTAGATCAAACTCAGGGCCATGTTGATATGGAAAATCTATCATCTCTAGTGATCAAAATTGTAAACTACGGCTCGAGTAGCGGAAGCAAGAAGCCATCAAAGTTGAAGATCCAAACCCTAGGTAAGGAAGGCTAGGAACAAGAAAAAGGGACCTATATTTCTCAAGAAGTATACATGCATCACCATCCATTGCACCCCACCAAGAATTTAGGAAATGTTTAAAAGGATTGTAATTTACAAACCTTCATCATTTTATGTGTGTCTGCGACCCTTTCATCAGCGAGATAAAGCGTTTTTAACCTTATCTCCTCCTTTATTTGAGTGTGCTTTCTAGCCATCAACCAATTCGAGATAGTGCACTCTTAAGTGCTATCTCTTTCTAGAACTTGGTGAGCTTTCTAGCCACCATCAATCTTCATCGTTGAGTGCGTTTCCAACCTCGACCATCCATGAAAATAGTGCGCTCTCCAGCCCTATTTTTCCTCATCTTCAGGTGCGTTTGCTACCCTCGACCATCAATTTAGATAGTATGCTTCCAGCCCTATTTTTCCTCATCTTCGAGTGCGTTTGCTACCCTCGACCATCAATTTAGATAGTGTGCTTCTAGCCCTATTTTCTCACTCGTCGAGCGTGTTTTTCAACCCTTGACCATCAATTAAAATAGTGCGCTTGTCACCCTATTTCCTCATCAATCTTCATCGTTGATTGCGTTTTCAACCTCAACCAATTTAAATAGTGTGCTTTCCAGCCCTATTTTCCCATCATCTTCGAGTGCATTTTCCAACCCTCGACCATGAATTTAAATAGTGCACTTTTCATCCCTATTTTCCACCTCATCTTGAGTGCATTTTCCAACCCTTAACCATCAATTAAAATAATGCGCTTTCAAGCCCTATTTCCCCTATCTTCGAGTGCATTTTCCAACCTTCGACCATCAATTAAAATAGTGTGCTTTTTAGCTCTATTTTCCACCTCATCTTCGAATGCGTTTTCCAACCCTCAACTATCCATTAAAATAGTGCGTTTTGAGCCCTATTTCCCCCTCATATTCGAAGTGCATTTTCCAACCCTCGACAACTAATTAAAATAGTATGCTTTTCATCCCTATTTTTCCCTTCATCTTCGAGTGTGTTTTCTAACCTCGACCATCAATTAGGATAGTGCGCTTTCTAGCCCTATCTTCCATCCCATGAATTCTTCTTCACCATCTTTAACCTGGGCAGGTCACCCATTACAATGAGACCTTCACCATTTTCAATTGGGTAGGTCACCCATTACAATGAGACCATCTTCACCATTTTCAATTGTGTAGGTCACCCATTACAATGAGACCATTTTCTTGGGTCAAACATCATCATCTTCCATCCTTTTTGAGTGTCCTCCTTAGGCCTCGGTTCTTAGGTAGTGCTCTTTCTAGCCATATCTTACTATTCCCTTATGAGTGCGCTTTATAGCCCTCATTCTCACTTTCTAGATGGATCAACCATTTCTAGGTTTGGTAAATCTACTCTCATTTTTTCTTTACAACGCTTACTATCTAAAATCTTTTACAAGACTTTAGTCGTAAGCCTTGTAAAAGGGAGCAATCTGTCATAACCCAATTTTTGGGTTATTCCCCAAAACGTACCAAAAATAACAAAAATAAAATAAAAGAGGCTGGTGTTGGGAAGAAAATTAATTTGGAATTTTTGGACATTTACTGAAAGCCCATTCAGTACCTTTTTTACCTAGAATTGAAGGAAAATGCAAATTCAAGGCTAAAGTAATTTATTACTAGATAAATTTGCATAAAAAGTTAAGTCGAAAGACATAATTATATTTTTATGGGCCAATTTGATTTAATCGTCATCCAATTTAAAGTGTAATTATGCTTCAGAATTAATTGAGAGCCTAGTTGAAGGATTTAATTAAGCGCAAGAGCGTAATTATACTTTAAATGGATCAAATTAATTTTATTAAGGGCTTAATTGGTGAGAAATTAAGTTTGGAAGGTTAATTTGGGTTAAATTGAGACGATTGGAATTTTCGGTGACAACTTTTTAGGTGAAATCGGAAGTTAAAATTGAAGATAAAAACATCGTTCTTCCTGGTTTTCCCATCGAAAAACTTATTGATTTAAAATTAATAAAAAAGAACAGAAAGTTGTCGAAGTCATGCCTCGCTCATCACCGGAGCCATGCTTGCAACCATTCCCTACAAGCCACTCCCTCACACAATTCCCATTCTGGACAACACCCCATGTCATGCACCATGCCTTCTTCACCTATAAATAGGAGAAGAAAATACACAGATAGGGGGGAGGACAGACAAAAAACTTGGGGGAAACACGTAGAAAAAACAAAGAAAAACGCAGAGAATAGGGGAGAAATTTTGAAACCGGACGGTCACGTGGGGAGAGAACATTGTCACGAGAAAAAGCTGGGTGAATCATCGAGAAAAACTAGGGCTGAATTGAAAAATTGGGGAAAATTACAAAGAAGAAAGAGAGGAGATGAAATAATACGTGGTAAACATTGAAAAACAAAATAGTCCCGTAACTGACCCTTCATCCTCTTCCACTTCCACAACAACACTCTCCATTATCGTTTGCGGGTCCTCTCTCCTATCATCAATAACCAACGGCAGCCACTCTCCCTCCCTTGCAGCCGGACCGTTGCAGGGCTCCATTTTTCACTCTCTCCCCGATCGCTCCTCTTTCTCTAAAAACCACATGGTAACAGCTCTCTCTTGTCACCCTCAACGAGTATGCAGGCCACACGAAGCGACCACCATCTTCCATCTTCACCGTCAACCACCCAATAGTAGCCCAACTCTTCTTCTTCGTTGCCAGCAACGTCACAGCAACAACAAGCAGGCAACAACCACGAATTCCAACACAGATCGGCCTACTTCCATCCCTCTTCCCGGCCACCACGGGCCTCCATTTTGGACGCCACCTCGATCTCGCCTATCCGGTGAGCCTCGTGGTGGTCGATCGACCACCATTTTTACTGTATACGTTGCATCAATTAATTCTAAGCGTGTAATATATATATATATATATATATATATATATATATATATATATTACGTGGGTGAGTTGGGATGGTCTCGACCTAGCTCAGTTGGTCGGTCGGGTCCAGCCAGGCCAAGTCTCTCATAGTTAGGTCCATGGCCCACCTTGGCTAAGTGGCCCATTTGGTTGGGATAGGCCCAACCTGTATTTTTATTATTATTTTAAAAATAAAATAAAAATAATAGTAACATAAAAAATGTGTTGTTTTCATGCATACGGTCGAATTGCAAGATTTTTCCATGTTTATTTTTCTTAAAAAATGTTGTATCTTTTTCATATTTTAAAACGAAAATATCATATCATAACCGGTTTATGATTACATTGTAAAAATATTTACGTCTTAGCTATCTCGAGTGTAAAATTACATTGTAAAGTACACTTGGAGATACTAAAAATATTTTCTTTTATTGCGGTGTATAATTACATTGTAAAGTACACCCATAAATAAAAAAAAATTTATGCAGATGTAAAATTATTTGGGTTAGTCTTTCAAACTCCTAAGGAGGTAGAGATTCTCTCATGAAGAGAGATCTAAATCGAACTTTAGAAAAAAATCAAACAACAATACAACTTGTCTTAGATAGGGTGCACTGGGGTGATGTGTCTTCCCCTTGTACAACAAGTCCCCTTACCCAAGATTCTCATGAGACCACTAGGTTCCTAGTAACCTTAATACTAGATGGCGACTCCTAATAATTATAGTCATAATTTTGCGACTATAAAATAACCCTTCATTTTCACCGCGCGTCGTTGTCCCCCAATCCGCGAGGTGATGACTATAAAAATCATCGTCGCGACATTATCATTTTTAAAATGATTTACACTACATATTACACCTTACAACTATATATATATAATA
The DNA here is from genome assembly GCA_032356905.1 of Salix exigua. Lineage (NCBI taxonomy): Eukaryota > Viridiplantae > Streptophyta > Magnoliopsida > Malpighiales > Salicaceae > Salix > Salix exigua. The sequence continues at coordinate 9,984,651 of CM063604.1, forward strand.
CATCCACTACATATTACACCTTCTACTTAATTTTTACAAAACAAAATGATTTACACTCAAAGTAAAGACATGAATATTACATTCCAAAATAGTAATTCATAAATAGGAGTATTGTAACACCCTCAAATTATAATATCATGAACTCTCCCAATAATTCTTTACTAATGTCAAGTGTTGGGTAATATTTCTAAATTATGAGATTTGTTTTTGAAATTTCGGTAGAGTTTTCTCTATTTTTGTTGATACCAAGTTATCGACAACACTTCTATTATATGTCATTACGACTTCCATCTTGATCCAATTATCCTGAATCACATTCCATTCATCAAACAATAACTCAATATTCATACTTATCAATATATGTAAGTCTCATAATATCAATTAGTAAATTAACATAAATGTACTATCAAAACAACTCAAAAGATAAACAAATTTATCATTAAACGTAATAAATGCTAACTAACTATATATAAACCTTTAAACTAAATAAATACAACATTAAGATTAAGAGTCATAATATATTTATAATAAATCTTATCTTATCACCTCGTATATATATATATATATATATATATATATATATATATATATATATATATATATAATACATCCACTACATATTACACCTTCTACCTAATTTTTACAAAACAAAAATATTTACACATAAAGTAAAGACATGAATATTACATTCCAAAATAGTAATTCATAAACAACAGTATTCCTACATCTAATGATCTGCATCACCTCGTGATGTACCTGTTTAAACAATAACAATATTAAGTAACTTATTCACTATATTATTCTAATATTAATTAATTACTCTTAACCTTTGAAATTTAATACTTTTACTTCAGTCTAACTTAATCACTTAATTTACATAATCTTTTCAAAATTTACAAATCCAGCTAACTCATCTTAATTACCAAATAAATCTAGCACTTCCATATAATTACTCGGAAATTTTGTTTCCTTCCTTAGTCATCAATAGATCCAGTACTTCCATTCGAATCACCCATCATCCGGCTAACCTCTTTTGTTAGCCATCAATCCTATAATTCCATTTGAATTGCCCAGTATCTGGCTAACCTCTTTTTTTAGCCAAACAACCCTGTAATTCCATTTGAATTACCCTGCATCCGACTCGACCTCTTTTATTAGCCGATCAATCCGGTAATTCTATTTGAATTACCCCATATCCGGTTAACCTCTTTGTTAACCAACAAAACTTATAATTTCACAAAATATACCAGTGATCCACATAATCATAACTCAAGTTATTCATTTGCTCCATTCGTTTAATATCAATTTAATGAGCAATACATATTATTAGGGAAATTAAAAATTATAAAATAAGGTGACGAATCACCTACCTTTTGCTCGGGATGACCCAACTCCTCCTGTTTGATAACCTGCTCCAGTCACAACTCCTAAATCAATCAACTGTCATTATATCATTAGTCCATTAATATTTTTCTTACATGCCGAAACACAAAGCACATAATTTTCTTATTTGTAATTTGTTCTAATAAAATTCATTCTCAAATATAACATCATTATATTACATACAACCTCATATTTAACTCAAGTTACATCTTTACTTGCTCTATGTTCATAATTCCTCCATCAAATAATTCTTCTTTTCTTTATACTCTCACATCATATTATTCATTTTATCTAAATACTATATTCAAACACAATTTAGACATCTTGTCTTCATATTTTCTTTTAACTAGTTTATTTCTCTTTTAATTTGAATTTACTTCTTCTTCTTCTTGTTCTTGTTCTTCTTATTATTATTATTATTATTATTATTATTATTATTTTCTCAATTTAAATGCTATCACTTCATTTAGTCTTTCTTACATTCAATTATCATGATTAAACATCAAAACTCATCCGCACACTCTTTCCTTCTTTGGCCAAATGTGGTGTTTCTTTTCCTCCTCCAAATTTTTCTTCATTTACTTGTTATTTCAACTTATTTTCATTCTCTTCTAGTACAATTTCATCATTTTCCTTCCCCTCCTATTTCCCCAAATTCACATAAGAACCCTAAGTTCAAAAATTTAGGATTTAAGGAAACTATGGTAAAATTCCTTGAAATTACTCCCCAACTTATTCAAAAAGCTTAACAACACATCTAAATCAAACATGAAATCTAAACTTCTCATGCTTACCTATTGCTTTTCTTCCAATTTCTCTTCTCTTCCAAGGTTAGTTGAATTCCCTTCTCAAATCCTCCTTCCTTCACTTGAATTAGTGAATTGTCATCCAACTTGTGGATCGTAGTTTTGTTTACCCACTTGGTGTGATAGAAGATGTCCTAGTCAAGATCGATAGCTTGCTAATTCCATGTGACTTTTATATTCTTAATATGGAGCATAATTATTGTGATTCTAGTACTCCTATATGGTTTGGGATACCGTTCTTAAAAACTATTAATACAAAGATTAATTGTGGTAAGGATACTTTGTCTTTGGAGGTCGGAGATGAAAAGATTGAATTTAATTTTCATGATGTAATGGAATATCCTTATAGCAATGTTTATTCTATCATATGTTGTGACAAAGTTGATAAGTGTGTGCAACAAGTTTGTGATTTTGATTGTGTGGACGAGTTAAGCGTAGTTTGAGCTATGACTATTATTTTATCTAATAGGTGGAGATGTAGAGGCACACATGTGTTCCCCAAAACATGCACGAAGCAGCACTGACTTTGCAAGCTTTGTAAACCGTTCCCCATGGTAATGTCTTTGTTGATTTAGTACTTTCACATAAAAAAAAATTATCATCTATTTTACAGGCACCCAGGTTAGAATTAAAACCTTTGTCTGGCAATTTAGAATATGTATTCATTGACGAAACCAATACACTTTTTATTATCATAACAAAAGGTTTGACCGAGTCTGTAAGAGGAAAAACTTATGAAGTTGTTGTGTGATCACAAAGCAGGCATTGGATGGACTTTAGCCGACATCAAGGGCATTAGTCCCTTAATGTGTATGCATCATATATTATTGGAGGATGATACTGAAACCAACAAGGGAAATGAAAAGGAGGTTGAACCCACCCATTATGGAGGTCGTGAAAGCTGAAATTTTGAAACTCTTAGATGCAAGAGTCATTTACCCTATCACAAACAATAAATGGGTGGCACCAATCCATGTGGTGCCCAAAAGACTGGAATCACATTGGTGAAAGACAGAGATAATGAATTAATTCCTTCTCACATCTCTAGTGGATGGAGATTATGTGTTGATTATAGAAAGCTTAATCTTTCTAAGCGTAAATATCATTTTCCATTATCACTCATAGACCAAATGCTTGACCGTATGGCGGGTAAGTCTTTTATTGCTTTCTTGATGGATATAGTGGATGCAATCAGATTGTTAGTAATCCTGAGGATCAAGAAAAGACTACGTTTACATGTCCATTTGGTACATATGCATATAGAAGAATGCCCTTTGGTCTCTCTAATGCACCTACAACTTTTCAAAGATGCATGATGAGTATTTTTATAACTATGTTGAAAGAATAATTGAGGTTTTCATGGATGATTTCACAGTGTATGGTGATTCTTTTGATAGATGTCTAGAAAACTTATCTTTGATCCTGAAAGCGTGCATTGAAACTAACCTTGTCTTGGAACTATGAAAAATGTTATTTTATTGTAGATCAAGGAATAGTTCTTGGGCATGTTGTGTCTTCACATGGATTGGAGGTTGATAAAGCTAAAATAAGTGTTATTTCATCATTACCTTACCCCTCATACGTGAGGGAAGTTCGCTTTTTCTTGGCCATGCAGGTTTCTATCGACACTTTATCAAAGATTTCTCGAAGATTACAGACACCCTTGTGCAAACTATTATCCAAAAAGTGGATTTTGTGTTTGATCAAACATGTAAAGATACCCATGATGAGCTTAAATGGTGTCACATTTGACCCAATCTTCCAACCACTAAACTAGGATTTTGTGTTTGATCAAACATGTAAAGATACCCATGATGAGCTTAAATGGTGAGTCACATTTGCCCCAACCACCCAATCACTAAACTAGGATGAACCTTTTGAGATAACATGTGATGCGAGTGACTATGCGATAGGGGCTATTCTTAGGCAAAGAATAGGTAAGAATTTGCATGTTATAGCCTATGATTCTCCCATGTTAGATGCAACACAATGCAATTACCATACAACTGAAAAGAACTTTTTGCAATAGTGTTTGCTCTAGTGATATTTAGGTCATATTTACTTGGCACAAAAGTAGTAGTTTTCATCGACCATGCGACTTTGAGGTATCTTTTGAAGAAAAAGGAGTCCAAACCAGGATTAATTAGGTGGATCTTGCTTTTACAAGAATTTGATTTTGAAATTAAAGACGAAAAGGTGTTGAAAACCATGTGGTGATCACTTGAGCCTACTAAGGACCAAGGATATACAAGTTGAAACAATAAGAGAGACATTTCTTGGTGAGCAGATTGTATGTGTTACATTCCTCCACAAGACCATGGTATGCTGATTTGGTGAACTATTTAGTCACCAAAGAATTCCCTCCAAGTTTGTCTACATCCTAAAAAACTAAGCTAAGATCTAATGTTAAATATCATTCCGGGATACTCCTCATCTGTGGAAATTTTGTGTGGATCAAGTAGTTAGGAGGTCGGTTGGATTGATTGGCGAATAAAAGAGGTCGATTGGATGCGAGGTAATTCAAATGGAATTACAGGGTTGTTTAGCTAAAAAAGAGGTTAGCCGGATACTAGGCAATTCAAATGGAATTATAGGATTGATGGCTAACAAAAGAGGTTAGCCAGATGATGGGTGATTCGAATGGAAGTACTGGATCTATTGATGACTAAGGAAGGAAACAAAATTTCCGAGTAATTATATGGAAGTGCTAGATTTATTTGGTAATTAAGATGAGTTAGCTGGAGATGAATTTCATTCCATTCTCACCTTTTTCATTCTTATTCTTGTGGTGGACATTTTGGAGCAAAAAGAACGAATCATGAGGTACTTGAAAGTGATTTTTATTAGCCTTCTATTTTTAAGGATGCATTTCATTTTTGCAAATTATGTGAAAACTATCAAAAATAGATAATATCACTCATAAGAATCAAATGCCTTTAACAAATATTTTTAAGCGAGATTTTTGATGTTCGGTGTATTGATTTTATGGGTCCATTTCCTTCTTCTTTTGACAATCTTTATATCCTTCTTGCAGTTGATTATGTGTCCAAATGGAATGAGACAAAAGCCACATGAATTAATGATGCTAAAGTTGTTGTAGATTTTGTTAGCACTCACATATTTGATGAGTTTGGAATCCCTAAAGCTATCATTAGTGATCGGGGCATGCATTTTTGTAATCGTTCAATGGAAGCATTGTTACACAAATATCATATGACTTCTACAGACATACCATACTGCAATGTCAAATCGAGAAATCAAGTCCATTTTCAAGAAGACAAGTGCAACCCAACCAGCGAGACCGAAGTCCGTGACTTGGTGATGCACTTTGGGCTTACCGAATTTCTTACAAATCACCAATAGAAATGTCACATTTTAGGATAATTTATGGGAAAGCATGTCATCTACCAGTGGAACTTGAACATAAAGCTTTTTGGGCCATAAAAAAAATGTAATATGGATTATGATCCTGCTGGGATTGCAAGAAAGTTATAATTGCAAGAGTTGGAAGAGATTCGAAATGACGTTTATGAGAATGCAAGTATTTACAAAGATAAGACTAAGAGTCTTCATGATGAAATGATTACAAGAAAAGAGTTTCATGTTGGAGACAAAGTCCGTCTCTATCATTCACGTTTGAATTTTTTCTGGTAAGTTGCGTTCTCGTTGGATT
>CM063604.1:9991012-10089014 GCA_032356905.1 Salix exigua
CGATTTGACATTCCAGCTTGTTGACATATAATGTCATACTTTGTATGCTTTATATATTTTGATGATAACAATAAAAAGAAAATGGGCTAATAATGTGCTTGGATGAGATTAAGCTATAAACAGTGTTTTATTCAAAGAATACATCAACAAGCATAATGGAGTTCAAGAAGAAATCACTCCAAGAAGTCCAAGATGCAAGCAAGTGAAGACTTAGAATAAGTGTTCATTTTAGTGCTTGTGTAAATCTCAATTTCTATCTTGATAGCACAAATTAAAATGAACTCACACACTTCACAAAGGCATGCATTAAAAGGATTTGATGATTAAAAGGTTTAAGTCATAATCAATCGGTTCAAGAAATTCGAAAAGATAATTTGTCAAAATAGATTTCTGCATGAACCGGTCGACCGCTTGAGGTATCCGCTGTGAACCGGTCGACCGCTTGGAAGACAAATTATTTTATCCGCTATGAACCTGGTCGACCACTTGGTTTTGTCCGTTATGAACCGGTCGACCGCTTGATATGGCAGTTGCACTAAAACGGCTAGAAACGGCTAGTTTCTTTTAGAAACTTATAAATAGGCCTCTTAATTGCAAAACAAATTACACATAACTTTCATATCTTATATTGAGGCAATTAGAAGTGCATAAACACCTTCATATCATCAATCCTCATTAATACTCATATTTGTGTTTAAATCTTCATATCCTAACACAAAGAGTATTTCTCATTCTCACTACACTTAAACACCTTCAAATATCCTAAGTGCTATTAAGTGAGAGAAAGAGATTTTAGATCTTCATTTGTAATATCCACACTATTAAGAGTGTATTGTTGTTTTACTAAAACAACCATTGTGAAACTCTTGAGAGTTGAGTATAAAACTCTTGGTATTGGTGAGGGAACATCACCAAGGAAAAATCTTGAAGAGGGGACATCTTCAAGTGGAAAGGGAAAATCTTGAAGAGGGCATATCTTCAAGTGGTGTAAAGTCTTGGTGTGGATTCATCAAGCAAGAAATTGTAATCTTGTTACTTGGTTTAGTAAGAGAGTACAATACTCAAGTACGAGTTGGTACTTGAGTCGTGGACGTAGGCTTGCCGAACCACGTTAAAAACCCGAGTTAGCAATCTCTTTCCTTATCTCTTTACTTTCAAGTAATTGATTTTAGAATTGCTATAATTATTGTATTTGCACCAATTCCGCTTTTAGGTGCATAGTTGCTTTAATCCGTGAATTTCAACAATTGGTATCAGAGCTTAGTTCTCATTTATTAAGTTTGCTTAGACTTTGAGTAGAATGGCAACTATATGCAATAATCTCCGAAATGAAGGTGCTTCAACTTCTAGACCACCATTTTTTGATGGTGATGATTATGCTTATTGGAAAGCTAGAATGTCAATATATCTTCAATCTATAGATTTTAATTTATGGCTTTCTATTGAAAATGGACCTCATAGACCACTCAAAATTGTAAATGGTATTGAGATTCCAAAAAGCATGATAGAATATAGTGACCTAGATAAAAGATTACTTTCTATGGATGCTAGAGCAATGAATATTTTATATTGTGCATTAAATAGAAGTGAATTTAATAGAATATCTTCATGTAAAAATGCTAGGGATATATGGCATGCTTTGGAAGTAACTCATGAAGGAACTAACCAAGTAAAAGAATCAAAAATTGATATGTTAGTTCATCAATATGAGTTATTTAAAATGTTGCAACATGAATCCATAACAAGCATGTTTACTCATATGACTAGCATAACAAATAGTTTACATGCTCTTGGTAGAACTTACTCAAATGCAGATATCGTAAGTAAGATTCTCAGATCTCTACCAAAAGCTTGGGAAGCTAAAGTGACAGCTATACGAGAAGCTAAAGATCTCACAAAACTTCCATTAGAGGAGCTCATCGGTTCTCTAATGACGCATGAGATATCTATGGATAATCAAGATCAAGAAGAAAGGTCAAAGAAAAATTTGGCATTTAAAACTGCTCATCGAATCGAAAGTGAGGAAAATGATGATGATGAAGACAGTAATGATGATCTTGAAGAAGATGTAGCATCAATCACAAGACAGTTTCGAAACTTTCTTAAAAGGAAAAATGACAAGAGAAAGTTCTCAAACTACAAAAAGGAGGGAGATTCAAGTAAAGAAACTCCAAGGTGCTATAAATGCAACAAGTTGGGGCATATCAAACCCGATTGTCCCCATCTTCAAATGAAGAAGAAAAATCGCTTTCAAAAGAGAGCTTTGAAAGCGACATGGAGCGATGATTCGAACTCAAGCTCTAGTGATGAAGAAGAACATGTGGCTAACATGTGCTTCATGGCAATCGAAAGCGAAAATGAGGTACAATCTTCGGATGATGAATCCGACCCTTCTTATATTGAATTACATGAACAACTTGAAAATTTGTATGTAGAATATAAGAAATTAGGTTCAAAATATAGTACTCTCAAAAGAAATCATATATGCTTAATTGAGGAAAAAGAATTATTAGTAAAGAAAGTATATGATTTAAATGATAAGAGTAGTAAAACTAATCAACTTGAAGAAGATAATAAATCTTTAAAAGAAAAAGTTGATGAGTTAAATGTAATTATCTCTAAATTCACACAAGGCTCAGAAATTTTTGAGAAAATGCTTTCGAGCCAAAGAAGTGTGTTTAACAAAGGAGGATTAGGTTATAAACCTAAGATAAACCAAAAATACTTAAAGAATTACTTTGTTAAAGCTAAACATTCTTATGATCCAAATCAAACATGTAATTATTGTAGAAAATTAGGACATTTGGTTTATGCATGTCCTATGAAGAAAAATAAGAATGTTAAAATGATTTGGGTTCCAAAAGGAACCACCCTTGAATTCTTTAGTAGAAATAAGTTCATTTTGGATATTTATTATTATTAGATATTATGTCTTTATTTATCTAAAATGTTAATTTTCTTTTGTTGATGCCAAAGGGGAGAGATATGATGAAAATATCAAATGCATCAATAATGGGGAGAAAATAGAGAATATGAAAAATATATATGCATATATTTAGGGGGAGAAAATGGATTTTTCTTGAGATTGCATATGATATTTTTACTTAGATTAAATTGCTAAAAATGTTCAATGTCTCTTATATATTGGATTACAAAATATAGGGGGAGACTCATTTTTTATCTAAGTGTTTTATTTATTGTCATCATCAAAAAGGGGGAGATTGTTGACATATAATGTCATACTTTGTATGCTTTATATATTTTGATGATAACAATAAAAAGAAAATGGGCTAATAATATGCTTGGATGAGATTAAGCTATAAACAGGTTTTATTCAAAGAATACATCAACAAGCATAATGGAGTTCAAGAAGAAATCACTCCAAGAAGTCCAAGATGCAAGCAAGTGAAGACTTAGAATAAGTGTTCATTTTAGTGCTTTGTGTAAATCTCAATTTCTATCTTGATAGCACAAATTAAAATGAACTCACACACTTCACAGTGCATGCATTAAAAGGATTTGATGATTAAAAGGTTTAAGTCATAATCAATCGGTTCAAGAAATTCAGAAAAGATAATTTGTCAAAATAGATTTCTGCATGAACCGGTCGACCGCTTGAGGTATCCGTTGTGAACCGGTCGACCGCTTGGAAGACAAATTATTTTTATCCGCTATGAACCTGGTCGACCACTTGGTTTTGTCCGTTATGAACCTGGCCGATCGCTTGATATGGCAGCTTGCACTAAAACGGTTAGAAACGGCTAGTTTCTTTTAGAAACTTATAAATAGGCCTCTTAATTGCAAAACAAATTACACATAACTTTCATATCTTATATTGAGGCAATTAGAAGTGCATAAACACCTTCATATCATCAATCCTCATTAATACTCATATTTGTGTTTAAATCTTCATATCCTAACACAAAGAGTATTTCTCATTCTCACTACACTTAAACACCTTCAAATATCCTAAGTGCTATTAAGTGAGAGAAAGAGATTTTAGATCTTCATTTGTAATATCCACACTATTAAGAGTGTATTGTTGTTTTACTAAAACAACCATTGTTAAACTCTTGAGAGTTGAGTATAAAACTCTTGGTATTGGTGAGGGAACATCACCAAGGAAAAATCTTGAAGAGGGGACATCTTCAAGTGGAAAGGGAAAATCTTGAAGAGGGCATATCTTCAAGTGGTGTAAAGTCTTGGTGTGGATTCATCAAGCGGGAAATTGTAATCTTGTTACTTGGTTTAGTAAGAGAGTACAATACTCAAGTACGAGTTGGTACTTGAGTCGTGGACGTAGGCTTGCCGAACCACGTTAAAAACCCGAGTTAGCAATCTCTTTCCCTTATCTCTTTACTTTCAAGTAATTGATTTTAGAATTGCTATAATTATTGTATTTGCACCAATTCCGCTTTTAGGTGCATAGTTGCTTTAATCCGTGAATTTCAACAATTGGTATCGAGCTTAGTTCTCATTTAGTAAGTTTGCTTAGACTTTGAGTAGAATGGCAACTATATGCAATAATCTCCGAAATGAAGGTGCTTCAACATCTAGACCACCATTTTTTGATGGTGATGATTATGCTTATTGCAAAGCTAGAATGTCAATATATCTTCAATCTATAGATTTTAATTTATGGCTTTCTATTGAAAATGGACCTCATAGACCACTCAAAATTGTAAATGGTATTGAGATTCCAAAAGCATGATAGAATATAGTGACCTAGATAAAAGATTACTTTCTATGGATGCTAAAGCAATGAATATTTTATATTGTGCATTAAATAGAAGTGAATTTAATAGAATATCTTCATGTAAAAATGCTAGGGATATATGGCATGCTTTGGAAGTAACTCATGAAGGAACTAACCAAGTAAAAGAATCAAAAATTGATATGTTAGTTCATCAATATGAGTTATTTAAAATGTTGCAACATGAATCCATAACAAGCATGTTTACTCGTATGACTAGCATAACAAATAGTTTACATGCTCTTGGTAGAACTTACTCAAATGCAGATATCGTAAGTAAGATTCTCAGATCTCTACCAAAAGCTTGGGAAGCTAAAGTGACAGTTATACGAGAAGCTAAAGATCTCACAAAACTTCCATTAGAGGAGCTCATCGGTTCTCTAATGACGCATGAGATATCTATGGATAATCAAGATCAAGAAGAAAGGCCAAAGAAAAATTTGGCATTTAAAACTGCTCATCGAATCGAAAGCGAGGAAAATGATGATGATGAAGACAATAATGACGATCTTGAAGAAGATGTAGCATCAATCACAAGACAGCTTCAAACTTTCTTAAAAGGAAAATGACAAGAGAAAGTTCTCAAATACAAAAAGGAGGGAGATTCAAGTAAAGAAACTCCAAGGTGCTATAAATGCAACAAGTTGGGGCATATCAAACCCAATCGTCCCCATCTTCAAATGAAGAAGAGAAATCGCTTTCAAAAGAGAGCTTTGAAAGCTGACATGGAGTGATGATTCGAACTCAAGCTCTAGTGATGAAGAAGAACATGTGGCTAACATGTGCTTCATGGCAATTGAAAGCTAAAATGAGGTACAATCTTCTGATGATGAATCGACTCTTCCTATATTGAATTACATGAACAACTTGAAAATTTGTATGTAGAATATAAGAAGTTAGGTTCTAAGTATAGTACTCTCAAAAGAAATCATATATGCTTAATTGAGGAAAAAGAATTATTAGAAAAGAAAGTATATGATTTAAATGATAAGAGTAGTAAAACTAATCAACTTGAAGAAGATAATAAATCTTTAAAAGAAAAAGTTGATGAGTTAAATGTAATTATCTCAAAATTCACACAAGGCTCGGAAATTTTTGAGAAAATGCTTTCAAGCCAAAGAAGTGTGTTTAACAAAGAAGGATTAGGTTATAAACCTAAGATAAATCAAAAATACTTAAAGAATTATTTTGTTAAAGCTAAACATTCTTATGATCCAAATCAAACATGTAATTATTGTAGAAAATTAGGACATTTGGTTTATGCATGTCCTATGAAGAAAAATAAGAATGTTAAAATGATTTGGGTTCCAAAAGGAACCACCCTTGAATTCTTTAGTAGAAATAAGTTCATTTTGGATATTTATTATTATTAGATATTATGTCTTTATTTATCTAAAATGTTAATTTTCTTTTGTTGATGCCAAAGGGGAGAGATATGATGAAAATATCAAATGCATCAATAATGGGGAGAAAAATAGAGAATATGAAAAATATATATGCATATATTTAGGGGAGAAAATGGATTTTTCTTGAGATTGCATATGATATTTTTACTTAGATTAAATTGCTAAAAATGTTCAATGTCTCTTATATATTGGATTACAAAATATAGGGGAGACTCATTTTTTATCTAAGTTTTTATTTATTGTCATCATCAAAAAGGGGAGATTGTTGACATATAATGTCATACTTTGTATGCTTTATATATTTTGATGATAACAATAAAAGAAAATGGGCTAATAATATGCTTGGATGAGATTAAGCTATAAACAGTGTTTTATTCAAAGAATACATCAACAAGCATAATGGAATTCAAGAAGAAATCACTCCAAGAAGTCCAAGATGCAAGCAAGAGAAGACTTAGAATAAGTGTTCATTTTAGTGCTTTGTGTAAATCTCAATTTCTATCTTGATAGAACAAATTAAACTGAACTCACACACTTCACAAAGGCATGCATTAAAAGGATTTGATGATTAAAAGGTTTAAGTCATAATCAATCGGTTCAAGAAATTCAGAAAGATAATTTGTCAAAATAGATTTCTGCATGAACCGGTCGACCGCTTGAGGTATCCGCTGTGAACCGGTCGACCGCTTGGAAGACAAATTATTTTTATCCGCTATGAACCGGTCGACCACTTGGTTTTGTCCGTTATGAACCTGGTCGACCGCTTGATATGGCAGTTGCACTAAAACGGTTAGAAACGGCTAGTTTCTTTTAGAAACTTATAAATAGGCCTCTTAATTGCAAAACAAATTACACATAACTTTCATATCTTATATTGAGGCAATTAGAAGTGCATAAACACCTTCATATCATCAATCCTCATTAATACTCATATTTGTGTTTAAATCTTCATATCCTAACACAAAGAGTATTTCTCATTCTCACTACACTTAAACACCTTCAAATATCCTAAGTGCTATTAAGTGAGAGAAAGAGATTTTAGATCTTCATTTGTAATATCCACACTATTAAGAGTGTATTGTTGTTTTACTAAAACAACCATTGTTAAACTCTTGAGAGTTGAGTATAAAACTCTTGGTATTGGTGAGGGAACATCACCAAGGAAAAATCTTGAAGAGGGGACATCTTCAAGTGGAAAGGGAAAATCTTGAAGAGGGCATATCTTCAAGTGTTGTAAAGTCTTGGTGTGGATTCATCAAGCGGAAATTGTAATCTTGTTACTTGGTTTAGTAAGAGAGTACAATACTCAAGTACGAGTTGGTACTTGAGTCGTGGACGTAGGCTTGCCGAACCACGTTAAAAACCCGAGTTAGCAATCTCTTTCCCTTATCTCTTTACTTTCAAGTAATTGATTTTAGAATTGCTATAATTATTGTATTTGCACTAATTCCGCTTTTAGGTGCATAGTTGCTTTAATCCGTGAATTTCAACAATTGGTATCAGAGCTTAGTTCTCATTTATTAAGTTTGCTTAGACTTTGAGTAGAATGGCAACTATATGCAATAATCTCCGAAATGAAGGTGCTTCAACTTCTAGACCACCATTTTTTGATGGTGATGATTATGCTTATTGGAAAGCTAGAATGTCAATATATCTTCAATCTATAGATTTTAATTTATGGCTTTCTATTGAAAATGGACCTCATAGACCACTCAAAATTGTAAATGGTATTGAGATTCCAAAAGCATGATAGAATATAGTGACCTAGATAAAAGATTACTTTCTATGGATGCTAAAGCAATGAATATTTTATATTGTGCATTAAATAGAAGTGAATTTAATAGAATATCTTCATGTAAAAATGCTAGGGATATATGGCATGCTTTGGAAGTAACTCATGAAGGAACTAACCAAGTAAAAGAATCAAAAATTGATATGTTAGTTCATCAATATGAGTTATTTAAAATGTTGCAACATGAATCCATAACAAGCATGTTTACTCGTATGACTAGCATAACAAATAGTTTACATGCTCTTGGTAGAACTTACTCAAATGCAGATATCGTAAGTAAGATTCTCAGATCTCTACCAAAAGCTTGGGAAGCTAAAGTGACAGCTATACGAGAAGCTAAAGATCTCACAAAACTTCCATTAGAGGAGCTCATCTGGCTCTCTAATGACGCATGAGATATCTATGGATAATCAAGATCAAGAAGAAAGGCCAAAGAAAAATTTGGCATTTAAAACCGCTCATCGAATCGAAAGCGAGGAAAATGATGATGATGAAGACAAGAATGACGATCTTGAAGAAGATGTAGCATCAATCACAAGACAGCTTCAAACTTTCTTAAAAGGAAAATGACAAGAGAAAGCTCTCAAATACAAAAAGGAGGGAGATTCAAGTAAAGAAACTCCAAGGTGCTATAAATGCAACAAGTTGGGGCATATCAAACCCAATCGTCCCCATCTTCAAATGAAGAAGAGAAATCGCTTTCAAAAGAGAGCTTTGAAAGCGACATGGAGTGATGATTCGAACTCAAGCTCTAGTGATGAAGAAGAACATGTGGCTAACATGTGCTTCATGGCAATTGAAAGCTAAAATGAGGTACAATCTTCGGATGATGAATCGACCCTTCCTATATTGAATTACATGAACAACTTGAAAATTTGTATGTAGAATATAAGAAGTTAGGTTCTAAGTATAGTACTCTCAAAAGAAATCATATATGCTTAATTGAGGAAAAAGAATTATTAGAAAAGAAAGTATATGATTTAAATGATAAGAGTAGTAAAACTAATCAACTTGAAGAAGATAATAAATCTTTAAAAGAAAAAGTTGATGAGTTAAATGTAATTATCTCAAAATTCACACAAGGCTCGGAAATTTTTGAGAAAATGCTTTCAAGCCAAAGAAGTGTGTTTAACCAAGGAGGATTAGGTTATAAACCTAAGATAAATCAAAAATACTTAAAGAATTATTTTGTTAAAGCTAAACATTCTTATGATCCAAATCAAACATGTAATTATTGTAGAAAATTAGGACATTTGGTTTATGCCTGTCCTATGAAGAAAAATAAGAATGTTAAAATGATTTGGGTTCCAAAAGGAACCACCCTTGAATTCTTTAGTAGAAATAAGTTCATTTTGGATATTTATTATTATTAGATATTATGTCTTTATTTATCTAAAATGTTAATTTTCTTTTGTTGATGCCAAAGGGGAGAGATATGATGAAAATATCAAATGCATCAATAATGGGGAGAAAAATAGGAGAATATGAAAAATATATATGCATATATTTAGGGGAGAAAATGGATTTTTCTTGAGATTGCATATGATATTTTTACTTAGATTAAATTGCAAAAATGTTCAATGTCTCTTATATATTGGATTACAAAATATAGGGGGAGACTCATTTTTTATCTAAGTATTTTATTTATTGTCATCATCCTAAAGGGGGAGATTGTTGACATATAATGTCATACTTTGTATGCTTTATATATTTTGATGATAACAATAAAAAGAAAATGGGCTAATAATATGCTTGGATGAGATTAAGCTATAAACAGGTTTTATTCAAAGAATACATCAACAAGCATAATGGAGTTCAAGAAGAAATCACTTCAAGAAGTCCAAGATGCAAGCAAATGAAGACTTAGAATAAGTGTTCATTTTAGTGCTTTGTGTAAATCTCAATTTCTATCTTGATAGCACAAATTAAAATGAACTCACACACTTCACAAGGCATGCATTAAAAGGATTTGATGATTAAAAGGTTTAAGTCATAATCAATCGGTTCAAGAAATTCGAAAAGATAATTTGTCAAAATAGATTTTGCATGAATCGATCGACCGCTTGAGGTATCCGTTGTGAACCGGTCGACCGCTTGGAAGACAAATTATTTTTATCCGTTGTGAACCGGTCGACCACTTGGTTTTGTCCGTTATGAACCGGTCGACCGCTTGATATGGCAGTTGCACTAAAACGGCTAGAAACGGCTAGTTTCTTTTAGAAACTTATAAATAGGCCTCTTAATTGCAAAACAAATTACACATAACTTTCATATCTTATATTGAGGCAATTAGAAGTGCATAAACACCTTCATATCATCAATCCTCATTAATACTCATATTTGTGTTTAAATCTTCATATCCTAACACAAAGAGTATTTCTCATTCTCACTACACTTAAACACCTTCAAATATCCTAAGTGCTATTAAGTGAGAGAAAGAGATTTTAGATCTTCATTTGTAATATCCACACTATTAAGAGTGTATTGTTGTTTTACTAAAACAACCATTGTGAAACTCTTGAGAGTTGAGTATAAAACTCTTGGTATTGGTGAGGGAACATCACCAAGGAAAAATCTTGAAGAGGGGACATCTTCAAGTGGAAAGGGAAAATCTTGAAGAGGTGTAAAGTCTTGGTGTGGATTCATCAAGCGGAAATTGTAATCTTGTTACTTGGTTTAGTAAGAGAGTACAATACTCAAGTACGAGTTGGTACTTGAGTCGTGGACGTAGGCTTGCCGAACCACGTTAAAAACCCGAGTTAGCAATCTCTTTTCCTTATCTCTTTACTTTCAAGTAATTGATTTTAGAATTGCTATAATTATTGTATTTGCACTAATTCCGCTTTTAGGTGCATAGTTGCTTTAATCCGTGAATTTCAACAATTGGTATCAGAGCTTAGTTCTCATTTATTAAGTTTGCTTAGACTTTGAGTAGAATGGCAACTATATGCAATAATCTCCGAAATGAAGGTGCTTCAACTTCTAGACCACCATTTTTGATGGTGATGATTATGCTTATTGCAAAGCTAGAATGTCAATATATCTTCAATCTATAGATTTTAATTTATGGCTTTCTATTGAAAATGGACCTCATAGACCACTCAAAATTGTAAATGGTATTGAGATTCCAAAAGCATGATAGAATATAGTGACCTAGATAAAAGATTACTTTCTATGGATGCTAAAGCAATGAATATTTTATATTGTGCATTAAATAGAAGTGAATTTAATAGAATATCTTCATGTAAAAATGCTAGGGATATATGGCATGCTTTGGAAGTAACTCATGAAGGAACTAACCAAGTAAAAGAATCAAAAATTGATATGTTAGTTCATCAATATGAGTTATTTAAAATGTTGCAACATGAATCCATAACAAGCATGTTTACTCGTATGACTAGCATAACAAATAGTTTACATGCTCTTGGTAGAACTTACTCAAATGCAGATATCGTAAGTAAGATTCTCAGATCTCTACCAAAAGCTTGGGAAGCTAAAGTGACAGACTATACGAGAAGCTAAAGATCTCACAAAACTTCCATTAGAGGAGCTCATCGGTTCTCTAATGACGCATGAGATATCTATGGATAATCAAGATCAAGAAGAAAGGCCAAAGAAAAATTTGGCATTTAAAACCGCTCATCGAATCGAAGCGAGGAAAATGATGATGATGAAGACAAGTAATGACGATCTTGAAGAAGATGTAGCATCAATCACAAGACAGCTTCAAACTTTCTTAAAAGGAAAAATGACAAGAGAAAGCTCTCAAATACAAAAAGGAGGGAGATTCACGTAAAGACACTCCACGGTGCTATAACTCCAACAAGTTGGGGCATATCAAACCCGACTGTCCCCATCTTCAAATGAAGAAGAGAAATCGCTTTCAAAAGAGAGCTTTGAAAGCGACATGGAGTGATGATTCGAACTCAAGCTCTAGTGATGAAGAAGAACATGTGGCTAACATGTGCTTCATGGCAATTGAAAGCGAAAATGAGGTACAATCTTTGGATGATGAATCTGACCCTTCCTATATTGAATTACATGAACAACTTGAAAATTTGTATGTAGAATATAAGAAGTTAGGTTCTAAGTATAGTACTCTCAAAAGAAATCATATATGCTTAATTGAGGAAAAAGAATTATTAGAAAAGAAAGTATATGATTTAAATGACAAGAGTAGTAAAACTAATCAACTTGAAGAAGATAATAAATCTTTAAAAGAAAAAGTTGATGAGTTAAATGTAATTATCTCAAAATTCACACAAGGCTCAGAAATTTTTGAGAAAATGCTTTCAAGCCAAAGAAGTGTGTTTAACAAAGGAGGATTAGGTTATAAACCTAAGATAAATCAAAAATACTTAAAGAATTATTTTGTTAAAGCTAAACATTCTTATGATCCAAATCAAACATGTAATTATTGTAGAAAATTAGGACATTTGGTTTATGCATGTCCTATGAAGAAAAATAAGAATGTTAAAATGATTTGGGTTCCGAAAGGAACCACCCTTGAATTCTTTAGTAGAAATAAGTTCATTTTGGATATTTATTATTATTAGATATTATGTCTTTATTTATCTAAAATGTTAATTTTCTTTTGTTGATGCCAAAGGGGAGAGATATGATGAAAATATCAAATGCATCAATAATGGGGAGAAAAATAGGAGAATATGAAAATATATATGCATATATTTAGGGGAGAAAATGGATTTTTCTTGAGATTGCATATGATATTTTTACTTAGATTAAATTGCAAAAATGTTCAATGTCTCTTATATATTGGATTACAAAATATAGGGGGAGACTCAATTTTTTATCTAAGTTTTTATTTATTGTCATCATCAAAAAGGGGAGATTGTTGACATATAATGTCATACTTTGTATGCTTTATATATTTTGATGATAACAATAAAAGAAAATGGGCTAATAATATGCTTGGATGAGATTAAGCTATAAACAGGTTTTATTCAAAGAATACATCAACAAGCATAATGGAGTTCAAGAAGAAATCACTCCAAGAAGTCCAAGATGCAAGCAAGTGAAGACTTAGAATAAGTGTTCATTTTAGTGCTTTGTGTAAATCTCAATTTCTATCTTGATAGCACAAATTAAAATGAACTCACACACTTCACAAAGGCATGCATTAAAAGGATTTGATGATTAAAAGGTTTAAGTCATAATCAATCGGTTCAAGAAATTCAGAAAAGATAATTTGTCAAAATAGATTTCTGCATGAACCGGTCGACCGCTTGAGGTATCCGTTGTGAACCGGTCGACCGCTTGGAAGACAAATTATTTTTATCCGTTGTGAACCGGTCGACCACTTGGTTTTGTCCGTTATGAACCGGTCGACCGCTTGATATGGCAGTTGCACTAAAACGGCTAGAAACGGCTAGTTTCTTTTAGAAACTTATAAATAGGCCTCTTAATTGCAAAACAAATTACACATAACTTTCATATCTTATATTGAGGCAATTAGAAGTGCATAAACACCTTCATATCATCAATCCTCATTAATACTCATATTTGTGTTTAAATCTTCATATCCTAACACAAAGAGTATTTCTCATTCTCACTACACTTAAACACCTTCAAATATCCTAAGTGCTATTAAGTGAGAGAAAGAGATTTTAGATCTTCATTTGTAATATCCACACTATTAAGAGTGTATTGTTGTTTTACTAAAACAACCATTGTTAAACTCTTGAGAGTTGAGTATAAAACTCTTGGTATTGGTGAGGGAACATCACCAAGGAAAAATCTTGAAGAGGGGACATCTTCAAGTGGAAAGGGAAAATCTTGAAGAGGGCATATCTTCAAGTGTTGTAAAGTCTTGGTGTGGATTCATCAAGCGGAAATTGTAATCTTGTTACTTGGTTTAGTAAGAGAGTACAATACTCAAGTACGAGTTGGTACTTGAGTCGTGGACGTAGGCTTGCCGAACCACGTTAAAAACCCGAGTTAGCAATCTCTTTCCCTTATCTCTTTACTTTCAAGTAATTGATTTTAGAATTGCTATAATTATTGTATTTGCACTAATTCCGCTTTTAGGTGCATAGTTGCTTTAATCCGTGAATTTCAACACCAGTATGGTATGTTGTAGAAGTCACATGATATTTGTGTAACAATGCTTCCATTGAACGATTGCAAAAATGCATGCCCCGATCACTAATGGCTTTAGGGATTCCAAACCTGTCAAATATGTGAGTGCTAACAAAATCTACAACAACTTTAGCATCATTAATTCGTGTGGCTTTTGTCTCATTCCTTTTGGACACATAATCAACTGTAAGAAGGATATAAAAATTGTCAAAAGAAGAAGGAAATGGACCCATAAAATCAATACACCGAACATCAAAAATCTCGCTTTCAAAAATATTTTTTAAAGGCATTTGATTCTTATGAGTGATATTATCTGTTTTTTGATAGTTTTCACATAATTTGCAAAAATAAAATGCATCCTTAAAAATAGAAGGCCAATAAAAACCACTTTCAAGTACTTCATGATTCGTTCTTTTTGCTCCAAAATGTCCACCACAAGAATAAGAATGAAAAAAGGTGATAATGGAATGAAATTCATCTTATGGTACACATCTCCTAACTACTTGATCCACACAAAATTTCCATATATGAGGAGTATCCCAGGAATGATATTTAGCATTAGATCTTAGCTTAGTTTTTTTAGGATGTAGACAAACTTGGAGGGAATTCTTTGGTGACTAAATAGTTCACCAAATCAGCATACTATGGTCTTGTGGAGGAATGTAACACATACAACTGCTCATCAAGAAATGTCTCTCTTATTGTTTCAACTTGTATATCCTTGGTCCTTAGTCGGCTCAAGTGATCAGCCACATGGTTTTCAACACCTTTGCGTCTTTAATTTCAAAATCAAATTCTTGTAAAAGCAAGATCCACCTAATTAATCTTGGTTTGGACTCCTTTTTCTTCAAAAGATACCTCAGAGTTGCATAGTCAGTGAAAACTACTACTTTTGTGCCAAGTAAATATGACCTAAATTTCACTAGAGCAAACACTACTGCAAAAAGTTCTTTTTCAGTTGTATGATAATTGCATTGTGTTGCATCTAACATTGGAGAATCATAGGCTATAACATGCAAATTCTTACCTATTCTTTGCCTAAGAATAGCCCCTACCACATAATCACTCGCATCACACGTTATCTCAAAAGGTTCATCCTAGTTTAGTGGTTGGATGGTTGGGGCAAATGTGACACACCATTTAAGCTCATCATGGGTATCTTTACATGTTTGATCAAACACAAAATCCTAGTTTAGTGGTTGGATGATTGGGTCAAATGTGACACCATTTAAGCTCATCATGGGTATCTTTACATGTTTGATCAAACACAAAATCCACTTTTTTGGATAATAGTTTGCACAAGGGTGCTGTAATCTTCGAGAAATCTTTGATAAAGTGTCGATAGAAACCTGCATGGCCAAGAAAAGAAGGAACTTCCCTCACGTATGAGGGGTAAGGTAATGATGAAATAACACTTATTTTAGCTTTATCAACCTCCAATCCATGTGAAGACACAACATGCCCAAGAACTATTCCTTGATCTACCATAAAATAACATTTTTCATAGTTCAAGACAAGGTTAGTTTCAATGCACGTTTTCAATATCAAAGATAAGTTTTCTAGATATCTATCAAAAGAATCACCATACACCATGAAATCATCCATGAAGACCTCAATTATTCTTTCAACATGGTCAGATTAAATACCCAACACGCATCTTTGAAAAGTTGCAGGTGCATTATAGAGACCAAATGGCATTCTTCTATATGCATATGTACCAAATGGACATGTAAACGTAGTCTTTTCTTGATCCTCAAGATTACTAACAATCTGATTGCATCCACTATATCCATCAAGAAAGCAATAAAAAGACTTACCTGCCATACGTTCAAGCATTTGGTCCATGAATGATAATGGGAAATGATATTTACACTTAGAAAGATTAAGCTTTTTATAATCAACACATAATCTCCATCTACTCGAGATGCGAGAAGGAATGAATTCATTATCTATGTTTTTCACCAATGTGATTCCAGTCTTTTTGGGCACCACATGGATTGGTGCCACCCATTTATTGTTTGTGATAGGGTAAATGACTCTTGCATCTAAGAGTTTCAAAATTTCAGCTTTCACGACCTCCATCATGGGTGGGTTCAACCTCCTTTTCATTTCCCTTGTTGGTTTCATATCATCCTCCAATAATATATGATGCATACACATTGAGGGATTAATTCCCTTGATGTCGGTTAAAGTCCATCCAATACCTGTTTTGTGATCACACAACAACTTCACAAGTTTTTCCTCTTGCGTACTGGTCAAACCTTTTGCTATGATAATAGGAAGTGTATTGTTGTCACCAATTAATACATATTTCAAATTATCAGGCAAAGGTTTCAATTCTAACTCGGGAGCTTGTAAAATAGATGACAAAACCTTTTTATATGAAAGTACTAAATCAACAAAGACATTACCATGGGGAATGGTTTGCAAAGCTTGCAAAGTCAGTGCTGCTTCGTGCCCATATCCTCCAAGTGGGTAAAATAGCAGTCATAGCTCAAAGCAACGCTTAATCCATCCACAAAATCAAAATCACAAACTTGTTGCACACACTTATCAACTTTGTCACAACATGTGATAAAATAAACATTGCTATAAGGATATTTCATTGCATCATGAATATTAAATTCAATCTTTTAATCTCCAACCTTCATATATAAAGTATCGTTGCCACAATCAATCTTTGTATTGGCAGTGTTTAAGAACGGTCTCCCAAACAATATAGGAGTACTGGAATCACAAGAATTATGCACCATATTAAGAATATAAAAGTCACATGGAATTAGCAAGCTATCAATCTTGACTAGGACATCTTCTATCACACCAAGTGGGTAAACAAAACTATGATCCGCAAGTTGTATGACAATTCACTAATTCAAGTGAAGGAAGGAGGATTTGAGAAGGGGAATTCAACTAACCTTGGAAGAGAAGAGAAATTGGAAGAAAAGCAATAGGTAAGCATGAGAAGTTTAGATTTCATGTTTGATTTAGATGTGTTCTTAAGCTTATTTGATTAAGTAGGGAGTAATTTCAAGGAATTTTACCATGTTTCCCTTAAATCCTAAAATTTTGAACTTAGGGTTCTTATGTGAATTTGGGGGAAATAGGAGGGGAAGGAAAATGATGAAATTGAACTAGAAGAGAATGAAAATAAGTTGAAATAACAAGTAAATGAAGAAAAATTTGGAGGAGGAAAAAGAAACACCACATTTGGCCAAAGAAGGAAAAAGTGTGAGGATGAGTTTTGATGTTTAATCATGATAATTGAAAATGTAAGAAAGACTAAATGAAGAGATAGCATTTAAATTGAGAAATAATAATAATAATAATAATAATAATAATAATAATAATAATAATAATAATAAGTAAACTCAAATTAAAAGAGAAATAAACTAGTTAAAAGAAAATATGAAGACAAGATGTCTAGATTGTGTTTGAATATAGTATTTAGATAAAATGAATAATATGATGTGAGGGTATAAAGAATAGAAGAATTATATGATGGAGGAATTATGAACATAGAGTAAGCAAAGAAGTAACTTGAGTTAAATATGAGGTTGTATGTAAAATTATGATGTTATATTTGAGAATGAATATTTATTAGAACAAATTACAAATAATAATATTACTTGCCTTTTGTTTCGGCACATAAGAAAAATATTGATGGACTAATGATATAATGACACTTGATTGATTCAAGAGTTGTGTTTGGAGCTGGTTATCAGACAGGAGGAGCTGGGTCATCCCGAGGAGAAGATATGTGATTCGTCACCTTATTTTATAATTTTTAGTTTCCCTAATAATCTGTGTTCCTTATTTAATTGATATTAAATGAATGAAGCAAATGAATAAATTGAGTTATGATTATGTGAATTACCGGTAAATTATGTGATATTACTGGTTTTATTGGTTAACAAAGAGATAAACCGGATATGGGATAATTTAAATGGAATTACCAGATTGATTGGTTAATAAAAGAGGTTAGTCGGATGCAGGGTAATTCAAATGGAATTACAGGGTTGTTTGGCTAAAAAATGAGGTTAGCCAGATACTGGGCAATTCAAATGGAATTATAGGATTGATGGCTAACAAAAGAGGTTAGCCAGATGATGGGTGATTCGAATGGAAGTACTGGATCTATTGATGACTAAGGAAGGAAACAAAATTTCCGAGTAATTATATGGAAGTGCTAGATTTATTTGGTAATTAAGATGAGTTAGCTGGATTTGTAAATTTTGAAAAGATTATGTAAATTAAGTG
The DNA here is from genome assembly GCA_032356905.1 of Salix exigua. Taxonomy (NCBI): domain Eukaryota; kingdom Viridiplantae; phylum Streptophyta; class Magnoliopsida; order Malpighiales; family Salicaceae; genus Salix; species Salix exigua. The sequence goes on from CM063604.1 coordinate 10,009,320, forward strand.
ATTAAGTTAGACTGAAGTAAAAGTATTAAATTTCAAAGGTTAAGAGTAATTAATTAATATTAGAATAATATAGTGAATAAGTTACTTAATATTGTTATTGTTTAAACAGGTACATCACGAGGTGATGCAGATCATTAGATGTAGGAATATTGTTGTTTATGAATTACTATTTTGGAATGTAATATTCATGTCTTTACTTTATGTGTAAATATTTTTGTTTTGTAAAAATTAGGTAGAAGGTGTAATATGTAGTGGATGTATTATATATATATATATATATATATAGTTGTTAGTATGACCAAATCATTTTCAAAATGATAAGATAAGTTTTATTATAAATATATTATGACTCTTGATGTTAATGTTGTATTTATGTAGTTTAAAGGCTTATATGTAGTTAGTTAGCATTTATTATGTTTAATGATGAATTTGTTTATCTTTTGAGTTGTTTTGGTAGTACATTTATGTTAATTTACTAATTGATATTATGAGACTTACATATATTGATAAGTATGAATATTGCGTTATTGTTTAATGAATGGAATGTGATCCAGGATGATTAGATCAAGATGGAAGTTGTAATGACATTTAATAGAAGTGTTGTCGATAATTTGGTATCAACAAAAAATAGAGGAAACTTTGCCGAAATTTCAAAAAAAAACCCATAATTTAGACATATTACCCAACACTTGACATTAGTAAAGAATTATTGGGAGAATTCATGATATTATAATTTGAGGGTGTTACAATACTCCTGTTTATGAATTACTATTTTGGAATGTAATATTCATGTCTTTACTTTGAGTGTAAATCATTTTGTTTTGTAAAAATTAAGTAGAAGGTGTAATATGTAGTGGATGTATTATATATATATATATATATATATATATATAGTTGTTAGTATGACCCAATCATTTTAAAAATGATAATGTCGCGACGATGATTTTTTCGCGCTTTGCGCCCCACCATCACCCCGCGGATTGGGGGACAACGGCGCGCGATGAAAATGAGGGGTTTGTTTTATAGTCGCAAAATTATGACTATAATTATTAGGAGTCGCCACCTAGTATTAAAGTTACTAGGAGCCTAGTGGTCTGCGAGAATCTTGGGTAAAGGGACTTGTTGTGCAAGGAGAAAACACATCACCCCCATTGCACCCTACCTAAGACAAACTGCATTGTTATTTGATTTTTTTTCTAAAGTTCGATGTAGATCTCTCTTCATAAGAGAATCTCTATCTCCTTAGGAGTTTGAAAGACTAACCCAAATAGTTTTACACTGCATAAAAAAACATTTTGTTTTTATTTGCGGGTGTACTTTACAATGTAATTTTACACTGAGATAGCTAAAACAAAAATATTTTTTACAATGTAATCATAAACCGATTATGATATCCAATTTTCATTTTAAAATATGAAAAAGATACAACATTTTTTTTAAGAAAAATAAACATGGAAAAATGTTCGAATTCGGCCGTATGCACGAAAACAACACATTTTTTTTATGTTACTATTACTTTTATTTTATTGTTTTAAATAATAATAAAAAATCCGGGCTGGGCCTATCCCAACCAAATGGGTCAGCTTAGCCAAGGCGGGCCATGGACCCAACTATGAGAGCCTTGGCCTGGGCTGGACCCGGCCAGCCAACTAGGCTAGGTCAAGACCATCCCAACTCACCCACTATATATATTACACGCTGCAGAATTAATTGATGCAGTGTATACAGTAAAAATGGTGGTCGATTGACCACCACGAGGGGCTCACCAGATAGACGAGATCGAGGTGGCGTCAAAAATGGAGGCCCATGGTGGCCGGGAAGAGGGATGGAAGTAGGCCGATCTGTGTTGGAATTCGTGGTTGTTGCCTGCTTGTTGTTGCTGTGACGTTGCTGGCAACGAAGAAGAAGAGTTGGGCTACTATTGGGTGGTTGACGGTGAAGATGGAAGATGGTGGCCTGCAAACTGTTGAGGGTGACAAGAGAGAGCTACTGCCATCTGGTTTTTTAGAGAGAGAGGAGCGGTCGGGGAGAGAGTAAAAGATGGAGCCTTGCAACGGTCTGGCTGCAAGGGAGGGGAGAGTGGCTGTTGTTGGTTATTGATGACAGGAGAGAGGAGCTGCAAACGATAATGGAGAGGGTTGTTGTGGAAGTGCAAGAGGATGAAGGGCTGTTACGGGTCTGTTTTTTTTCCAATGTTTACCACGTATTATTTCATCTCCTCTCTTTCGTCTTTGTAATTTTCCATCAAATTTTTCAATTCAGCCCTAGTTTTTCTCAGTATTCAGCCCCAATTTTTCTCGTGACAATGTTTTCTCCCCAAGTGACCGTCCAGTTTCAAAATTTCTCCCCCCTGTTCTCTGCGTTTTTCTTTGTTTTTTCTACGTGTTTCCCCCAAGTTTTTTGTCTGTCCTCCCCCCTATCTGTGTATTTTCTTCTCCTATTTATAGGTGAAGAAGGCATGGTGCATGGCATGGGGGTGTTGTCTAGGAATGGGAATTGTGTGAGGGAGTGGCTTGTAGGGAATGGTTGCGGCATGGCTCCGGTGATGAGCAGGCATGACTTCGGCAACTTTCTGTTCTTTTTTTATTAATTTTAGATCAATAAGTTGTGACAAAAAGAGTTTTTCGATGGGAAAAACCAGGAAGAACGATGTTTTTATCTTTAATTTTGACTCCCATTTTCACCCAAAACGTTTTGTCACCAAAAATTCCAATCGTCTCGATTTAACCCACATTAAGCTTTTAAACTTAATTTCTCACCAATTAAGCCCTCAATAAAATTAATTTTACCCATTTAAACTATAATTAAGGCCTTGTGCGTAATTAAATCCTTCAATTAGGCTCTCAATTAATTCCGAAGCATAATCACACTTTAAATTGGTCGACGATTAAATCAAATTGGCCCATAAAAATATAATTATGTCTTTTGACTTAACTTTTATGCAAATGTATCTAGTAATAAATTGCTTTAGCCTTGAATCTGCATTTTCCTTCATTCTAGGTAAAAAAGAGGTACGAATGGGCTTTCGTAAATGTCCAAAAATTCAAATTAATTTTCTTCCCAACACTAGCCCCTTTTATTTTATTTTTGTTATTTTTTGGTACGTTTTGGGGAATAACCCAAAAATTGGGTTATGACAGTTGCCCCCCTCTTTACAAGGCTTACGACTAAAGTCTTGTAAAAGACTTTAGATAGTAAGCGTTGTAAAGAAAAAAATGAGAGTAGATTTACCAAACCTAGAAATGGTTGATCCATCTATAAAATGAGAATGAGGGCTATAAAGCGCACTCAAAAGGGAATGGTAAGATATGGCTAGAAAGAGCACTACCTAAGAACTGAGGCCTAAGGAGGACACTCAAAAAAGGATGGAAGATGATGTTTGACCCAAGAAAATGGTCTCATTGTAATGGGTGACCTACCCAATTGAAAATGGTGAAGATGGTCTCATTGTAATGGGTGACCTACCCAATTGAAAATGGTGAAGAAGGTCTCATTGTAATGGTGACCTACCCAAGTAAAAGATGGTGAAGAAGAATTCATGGGATGGAAGATAGGGCTAGAAAGCGCACTATCCTAATTGATGGTCGAGGGTTGGAAAACACACTCGAAGATAAAGGGAAAAATAGGGATGAAAAACACACTATTTTAATTAGTGGTCGAGGGTTAGAAAATGCACTCGAATATGAGGGGGAAATAGGGCTCGAAAACGCACTATTTTAATGGATAGTTGAGGGTTGGAAAACGCACTCGAAGATGAGGTGGAAAATAAAGCTGAAAAGCGCACTAATTTAATTGATGGTCGAGGGTTGGAAAACACACTCGAAGATAGGGGAAATAGGGCTTGAAAGCGCACTATTTTAATGGATGGTCAAGGGTTGGAAAACACACTTGAAGATGAGGTGGAAAATAGGGACGAAAAGTGCACTATTTAAATTGATGGTCAAGGGTTGGAAAACGCACTCGAAGATGATGGGAAAATAGGGCTGGATAGCACACTATTTAAATTGGTCGAGGGTTGAAAAACGCACTCAACGATGAAGATTGATGGGGAAATAGGGCTGACAAGCGCACTATTTTAATTGATGGTCGAGGGTTGAAAAACGCGCTCGACGAGTGAGAAAATAGGGCTGGAAGCATACTATCTAAATTGATGGTCGAGGGTAGCAAACGCACCTGAAGATGAGGAAAAATAGGGCTGGAGAGCGCACTATTTTCATGGATGCTCTAGGGTTGGAAAACACACTCAACGATGAAGATTGATGGTGGCTAGAAAACTCACCAAGTTCTAGAAAGAGATAGCACTTAAAAGTGCACTATCTGAATTGGTTGATGACTAGAAAGCACACTCATATAAATGAGGAGATAGGGTTAAAAACACTTTATCTGCTGATGAAAGGCTCGCAGGCACACATATAATGATGAAGGTTTGTAAATTACAATCCTTTCTAAACATTTCCTAAATTCTTAGTGGGGGTGCAATGCATGGTGATACATGTATACTTCCTGAGAAATATAGGTCCCCTTTTCTTGTTCCTAGCCTTCCTTTCCTAGGGTTTGGATCTTCAACTTTGATGGCTTCTTGCTTCTGCTTACTCAAGTCGTAGTTTACAATTTTGATCACTAGAGATGATAGATTTTCCATATCAACATGCCCCCCGAGTTTGATCTAGATTCTTTGAAAATGAATGATGGAGTCAACTTTATGATTTTGACCATTGGAGATGATAGATATTTCATATCAACATGCCCTCTTGAGTTTGATCTAGATTCTTTGAAAAGGAATGATGGAGTCAACTTCAATTGCATTTTAGATTGGACCCTAGTTTGGTTATGCCCAAAAAATATTTTGGGCTTCAGGTGTTGCAGAAAAGGGTTGGTCATTTGCAAAGATTGTGTTTCATGTGGGATTTTTGAAATTTCAAAGTCATTCCAAACACAAACTATTTTGATTGCCACAGTAAGGTCCCACAAACCAGTGTTTTAGGCTCCAAGTGTTTGCAAGAAAGGGATGGTTATTTGCAAAGATTTTTTCATGTAAGATTTTTGGAATTTCAAAGCCATTCCAAGGACAAAAACCATTTTGATATTTGTTTAAACAAACTTGTTCTCAAAAAGATTTCAAGTGATCTCATTGCCAGGTTTTATGTTGATTTTGACAAGAATGTGAAATGATATTTACAAGTCTCATATGTCAGGAATGCTTTGATCAGGTCATGTAAAGCATTTGTAAGGATTGTTTCAAATGGAAAAGCATTACTTATCGGTCCAGATCACTCGTATTTGATCAGAAAGGGCTTTATTAGGCATGCAACGTAGACTTAGGTTACTGGCTATGAAAAAAAGATATTTGCGAGCTCAAAACGTGTTTAAGGGTTTTCTAGACTAGGATCACTTAATGCTTACTCTTAGAACTCCATTTATCCCTCATTATTGATTTTCATAGTGACCTAGCATGCCCCTCAGTATTTGTTTGAGCTTTCAATTTGATATGCCCCCAGTATTTGCTTGGGCTTTCTATCATGAGTTTTTTAGTGGTGCCCTCATGTTGACTTGACATGCCCCTCAAAATATTTTGTTTGGGCTTTTACCGCGACATGCCCCCCAGTATTTTGTTTGGGTTTTCTATGTTGGATTTTTAGTGCTACCAAAATGTTAAATTAATTTGTTATAGTGTACTAAAACCTTTTATATATTTATGCCCCTCAGCTTTGTTCAGACATCTTTTGTCATTGAACTACTTTGACATGCCTATTTTTTTTGCACTTGCCCCCCCCCCCCCCTCTCAATGTAGGGTGTGATCCTTGTTAGGGTTAATTATTAAGAAAAAATTATTAGGCTCAAATAGGGACTACAAAGGATATTTGAGATTTTTTGAAGGTATATCAAAGATGGCCTTTCCTAATCTCAAAAACATACAATCTGAATTAATAAGCTTTGCTTTTCCATGCAATTTTTTTTTGATTTATTTGGATTATTTGTTAAGCTAAGAGCTTAGCTTTATTATGTTTCTTTTGATGGTATGAGATCACCTTTCAATGAAATCCTTTGAATTCCCAGAACACATTTGTTAAATAAACATCAAATTGATATTTCTTTTCGTACTAGACTTTGATTAGGTATAATTTGAAATCATGGGATCATGTATAATTTGAATGAAAGGGTATTAGGTGTGCTTGTGTTATATAAACAAAAGCAAGAGCAAGCCATAAATACAAGAGAATACATGATCTTATTGGAGAGAAAAACTTGTTTAACAAAAGATCTTGTGGCATTACAAGTCAAAATAGGAATGTGATATGCGGATTTGATCAAAACAAAGGGCAACCATGGAAGCAGACTTCATCTTCCAATACATGTGCACTCTTTTTCATAAGTTTTTGGAGGGGTCATTTTGATGGTGCAGACACTTGGTACCTCATCTTTGTGAAACTTAATTGGGCACAAGACTTGGATTTTCTTTGGATGTTATCCACCCTTCTTTAATCAGTTGCATGAGCCTCTTCTTGAAGGCACCACAAGTGTGAATGATATGCCCTACAACTCCAGCATGATATTCACAGGTGAGATCAGGTTTGTACCAGCTAGGGTAAGGTGGTTCCAAAGGTGTCTGAGGTTCTAGATCTATTTTCCCAGTGCTTACCAACTTTTGATATATCTCATTCAAAGGCAATGGTAGCGGAGGTAGCTGTTCTTGGATTTTCGGGTAATTTCTTTTCATGAAATTTTTAGGTGGATATTTGGCTTAAAAATTGATGTTAGCAATTTCGGATGAAGGGTTATGGTAGTTTTGGAATTGATTATTCCTACCCTTGTAGTTGACTTCAAAATGTTCAACATCTTTTCTTTTGTCTTCAAAGCCATTTTTCTCTACAGGCTCCACTACGGCTACAACATTTGTGAATTGTTGTGCCGAGCTACCCATTAAATATTCGTATTATGGGGCTTTTAGAGTGTTGGAGAATAATGTCACCATTTCTTTATCTAGAAGCGGGGAAGTACCGGTGCAACGAGATCTCTCCATCTCTGAGCATATTCCCTTATAGTTTCTTTGTTCATCGTTTTCAAGTTGGACAAACTTGTCCTGTCAGGAGCAATGTCCATATTGTACTTATATTGCTTGATGAAAGCATCTACCAGATCTTTCCAGTTGCGGATCCTGGTGTTATCTAGTCTCATGTACCAATTCAAAGCTGCCCCACTCAAATTGTCTTGGAAGAAATGCATAAGCAATTTTTCATCATGCACTACTTCTGCCATTTTATTATAGTATGATTTTAGATGAGTGACGGGGTATTGTGTCCCAATGTACTTGATAAAGTCAGGAACACAAAACTTTTTTGGTATCACAACATTCGGGACTAGATACATTTTTGCAGCTTGTACTAGGTCATATAAGTTCACCCCTTCAATGACCCTTTTCCTAGCCTCCAATGTCTCCATCTTATCATGGTTGATGACCTCTGATATTGTTATAACCGTTGGGGTTGCGGCAGGTGTCGGCGCCGTTGAATGTACAACTGTTGGATTTTGTTGTGGTTCTTGAACCCTTTCTCTTGTCATCTCTTCATGGTGTTTCATTGTTTGTGCTTGTCTGCGGGTCTAGTTGAAGGACTCTCGCTAGAGGTATTTCTTAGTGCTTGCTCGAGTCTTGAAAATGAGTATCATGGTGTGCACGCTCTTCCTCCTCCATATTTCTTTGTTGGAGTCGAGTGGTAGGAGCTCTTTGAGGACCTATATTTATATGTTGATGATATGTTATGCACAATGATGGATGCATGTGGATGCAAATGCATGTATATACACATTACATAAATTATCGAAGAGTTTATATAGAAAGACAACTTCTAAGTCATTATATGAGGTTAAGCATTCTATATGGTCTCAAAAGGTCTATGAACTGCCTAGTGAGTGCCTTACGTGAAGGTGGTGTAGGGTTTTACAAGAAATGATTGAGGCACAATATGACCGCTATTATCAAGTAAACACTCAGTTCATAGTTGGACGTTTCACGAGTCTGAACCCTGACTGAAAGTCATGAGGCAGATCGTTAATCCCCACCTAACTTAGAATTGAGTTTATTCAAGAAATTAAAATGCATGATGAAATTAATTCAAACCAGATGTTATGCGTGAATTAAAAGTAAAATGCATGCTAAAGCAGTAAAAATGCATGAAAAAAGGACTAAGAATAAATAATCAAACAACAAAGCTTAGGCCAGTGATGTCCAAGTGGAGTCGCCATCCATTGCGACAACGATTTTTTCGCACTTCGCGCCCGCCATCACCCCGCGGATCAGGGGGACAACGATGCGTGGTAAAAATGAGAGGTTTGTTTTATAGTCGCAAAATTATGACTATAATTATTAGAAGTCGCCACCTAGTATTAAGGTTACTAGGAACCTAGTGGTCTGCGAAAATCTTGGGTAAAGGGACTTGTTGTGCAAGGGGAAGACGCATCACCCCTAGTGCACCCTACCTAAGACAAACTGCATTGTTGTTTGATTTTTTTTCCTAAGTTTGATTTTTTTTCTTCTAAAGTTCAATGTAGATCTCTCTTCATGAGAGAATCTCTACCTCGTTAGGAGTTTGAAAGACTAACCAAAAGAATTTTACACTGCATAATATTTTTTATTTGCGGGTGTACTTTACAATGTAATTTTACACCGTAATAAAAGAAAATCTTTTTTAGTATCTCCAAGTGTACTTTACAATATAATTTTACACCGAGATAGCTAAAACAAAAATATTTTTTATTATTTTTTTGATATTTTGGAAAAATTCCAATGGATAATCATAAACTGGTTATGATATCCAATTTTCATTTTAACATATGAAAAAGATACAACATTTTTTTTACGAAAAGTAAACATGGAAAAATCTTAGAATTCAGCCATATGCACGAAAACAACACATTTTTTTTTATGTTACTATTATTTGTTTTTGATATTTTTTTAAATAATAATAAAAATCCGGTCTAGGCCTAACCCAACCAAATGGGCCAGCCCAGCCAAGGTGGGCCATGGACCCAACTATGAGAGACTTAGGTTGGGCAGGACCCGGCCAACCAACTGGGCTGGGTCGAGACCAGCCCAGCTCACCCACGCAATACACACACACACACACACATTACATGTTGTAGAATTAATTCATACAGTGTGTACAATAAAAATGGTGGTCGGCCAACCACCACGAGGGCATTGCCACCGGATAGAGGAGATCGAGGTGGTTCTTCCTGTCATGGTGGAGTCCAAAATGGAGGCTCGTGGTGGCCATGAGGAGGGCTAGATGTGCGACAGTCTGTGTTGGAATTTGTGGTTGTTGGCTGCTTGTTGTTGTTGTGACGTCAAGAAGAAGAGTTGGGCTGTTGTTGGGTGGTTGATGGTGAAGATGGAAGATGGTGGCTCCTTCTATGTGGCCTGCACACTGTCGAGGGTGACGAGAAAGAGTTGTTGCCGTCTGGTTTTTTAGAGAGAGAGAGGAGCTGTTGGGGAGAGATGGAGCCCTGCAACGGGCTGGCTGCAAGGGGGAGAGAGAGTGGTTGTCGTTTATTATTGCTGACAAGAGAGAGGAGCTGCAAACGACGATGGAAAGGGTTGCCATGGAAGTGGAAAAGGATGAAGGGCTGTTACGGGTCTTCTTTTTTTCAATGTTTCCCACATATTATTTCATCTCCTCTCTGTCTTCTCTGCAATTTTCCCCCAGTCTTGGATTCTGGGTCAAACCATTTTCTTAAGCTTGATGTGCAACCTAAGTCTTTTTATGAATTAGACAAGTCACTTATAGCTTGTCTTTTTTTTTAAATAATTTTTTCATTCTCCAAAACTTAAAAAAAAAACATTTCAATTTTTATTTGTATTTTTCAAGAATTTTTTTTATAGACTTTAAAAAAATAGCTTTGTTTTTTATTTTCATTCTTCGAATTTGTTTTCTATGCCCTACCTCTACTTTTTTTTATTTTTTGAAAATTTAAAATGCATATCAAAATTCAAGTCTATTCACCTCATAATTCACAAAGTCGTAGGAGGGTGAATGATTAATTAAAAGGCTGGTGGGAAATTCTCATTCAATTTTTAAATTCCAAAGCCAATTCGTTAACCTCCTTTAAACTACAAGTCCTTAATGAATAATAATAAAAAAAACCCATAAGCAAAATAATAAGATATAACCCCAACTAATATCTTGGTGATGGACTTGGTAGGTTATATGTCTTTTGGTTTTAATGAAACAACGTTTTGAATATTATTTTTAAGAATAATGACTTAAATAATATCATTTTTGATATTTATATATTATCCGACTCTCCAAATTTGTTTTGGTTTATTAGCATGAAACGAGTGGTTAAATTTTTAATTTATCAAAGATGACAACAAGTATTTTTATCAAGACACGTATGTAGTACTCAATCTTTTCAACTATGAAAATACATTGCTGCCCTAAATTCACCATATGTATGCCCACGAATGGTTTAAACATCAATCATCCATAACATCACCATGAGTTTGTCAATGCGTTTGGAAAGCATTTTTGAAAAAAACTAAATATTTTATTTTTTATTTTAAATAAAAACAATTAGTGTTTTATATCATTTTAATGTGTGAATATCAAAAATAAATTTTAAAAAATAAAAATATATTATTTTTATATATTTTTTCATAAAAAATATTTTAAAAAACAACTTCCATGCTACTAAAAAAAAGTTAATCTTTATCCATTTAGCATGGCAAGCAGATAAATTGGCGTTGCAGTAAGTAGCACCACAAAGCCTAACGGTAACCTTTTTCAAAATAAAAATTCAAAATTGCTCTCTCCATCGCCAAAACATAACCATATAAAACCCCTCTCTGTCTCTTTCTCTACAACCCAGGAAAGAGTGATTTTTCTTAAACCCCTAGAAAAATGGCAAACAACAATAGAAAAAAGCCTGGAGACGAAGAAGAGAGAAAGATCCCGCTTCTTACAGTGCTAAGGAACGGTGCAATTCTCAAGAACATTTTTGTAATCATCAAGTCACCATTAGCTTCACCAGCATCTTCATAGCCGTCCACTGAAAATGAAGAGAACATTCAAGAAACTGAAGAAATCTTGACATTTGGTAGACACCCAGATTGCAATATTGTTTTAAATCACCCTAGCATTAGCCGATTCCACCTCCATATCAATTCAAAAGCACTTTCACAGAAGCTCTTTGTCACAGATTTATCTTCTGGTAATTCCAGCCTGCTTCCTTTATGTTTTTTTCGTTGTAGATTTTAGTGGGCTTTCCTTGTTTTGATGGTCTGTTGATGTTATTCGTTCCTTTCTCGATTTTCTTTAATTTTTGAAAATCACGTTGTTATATGTTGCTAGGCTAAATTTGTTTCTGTTCTTTGTCATTTATTTTTTATGTTTTCTTGCGTTATTATATCCTTTTAGGGTGGATGTCACTGAATTTCCTTTCTACGGATTTCTTCTTCTTGATGGGTTACGTTATTACTTTTCTATTATCATTGAAGTTTGTTTTTGATGGGTTCCTGTTTTTTGAGTAAATTTCTTGGTTTTGAAACATTTTTAGGACAGAGACATTGCTTACCTTTAAGAGCTTGGATTGAAATTAACCAAGTGGAGTGGCATTGACATTAATGGGTGTACTGATAACTACAACCCCTCTCTGCCACTATTTCATTGAGACTGGTTTGTCAGGGTTAGTCTTCTAGAGGATGAGATTCTTTTTTAGGTTATATGTTTTTTACTTTATTCTTGTAAGCCTAATACTTGGTGTTACCCTGTACCATCCAAAAGGGACAAAATCATAGTTCCTCAATGTTGTAAACTACAGTGCCAAACAAGTAGGCCAAGTGTTAACACTCGCGTTCGTGGGCCTACATGATGGCTATGCTTTGGAATTAGATGATAAAATACTGTATGAAATTACAGCTTGAGACTAAAATATAAATGTTTTATCATATCACCATTGCAGATCTTTGGTAAAATATCTTTCGGTAAAAACTTTTGCTTTCAGGATGAGCTCAAAGGAGGAAGAGGTAAACCAAAGGCATCTAAGTCTGTGTCCAGATCACAGAAAGCAGGGTTGCAATTTCCATCAGGGAAGATTGCTAGGTTCTTGAAGGCTGGTAAATATGTTGAACGTGTTGGTGCTCCTGTGTATCTCTCCGCAGTCCTCGAGTATCTTGCTGCCGTGGTTCGTTTTCTTTACCTTTACGCCTTTAGAGATGTTTTTTAATTGGGGGTTCTGTCATTTTCTTGTGTTTATTGATTTTGGGTCAAAACAAAATATATTATCTAACTAATTTGAAAATACTGGTTTTTTCTTGCAATTGTTAGGTGTTATTAATCCATAATAATAATTATGTTTTCTCAAATTAAGACTTTAATTGGAATCTATATTATATGGATTCAAGCATGAAAAGTGCAACTATATGGATCAAGCATTTACAGGGACAAATTTTGATTTCTCTGCTTATTCATCGGATTTAAAATCCGTTCTTGGGATCTCTCAGTTGCAACTGAACTACTTGGCTGTGGCCTCTGATCCTGGAAAAGTTTTTGGATGGTCTTCAGGATTGGCTCTCATGTATCTTCCACAATGGGTGGTTCTTTTCATGGCTACTTTCATGGGGTTCTTCGGTTATGGTCTTCAGTGGCTTGTTATAAGGAACACAATCTCATTGCCTTCTTTCCTAGTATGTCCTCTTTTCTTCTTTATCTAACATGGCATATATTTAAGGCAAAATAATTTGTGTTTGTATTGAGTTGATTTTGAAATCAATTCTTTTATGTGTGTAATTAGAGGGTCATGATTTTTTTTATAATTCTTGAATTTGTGTAATTTTCTTATTGGATTGATTGGTGGTATGATTATTGGATTTGCGAGTATAGTCACTCTAGTGTTTGTTTTTTGAATTTTTCATTTCTGGGTCTCGAAGATAAGTTTCCATTAATGCCCAATAAATTGCCCAAGCTCTTCTGTTGCTTACTATTCGAGGGGAGACGAATACTTTTCTCTTGCCACTATTCTGTCTGTCTTCCAAGATGTTGATCACCTAAACTTCTGTTTGTCAAATCCCAAAACTATGTATTTCCGTTGAGTTCTCTCTTTCTCTGCAAAGACATTTTAAAAATCTATCTATATTCAATTTAATGCCAATTAAAATAAATATTTTTGAAAATTTTAATGATTTGACAATAGAAATACTAAGAGAATCTTCAAGAACAAAGTCGACAATAGAAACAGGATAATTGAAATGTACATAATCAAATACTTCTTTTAGGAAATAGATTGTTGAAAATAAATATGTACCGCTAAATTCAATAATTTGAAGGCCACAATTACTAGTTTAGTTATAGATGATAGGCTTGAATTCAATTTGATAAAAAAAAATAGGATCTCTTTTTCAGAAGTTCATAGCATGTCATTTTCCTTAACACTCTCGTGCTTCCTCACTTTTTGGGGAGTTGCTGGCAATTAACTAATCACGACTCAAAAGAATTGAGAATTGGAATCTCAATAACTTCAACCAAATTCAAAGCATGTTTTTTAGGATCTTATCAAGCATCCTAGGGTGATTAGTTGTTTTGATAGAGCAGGGGTTTGAGTTCTAAAATTGGACAAGGGATGCTCAACTTAGTGCAATCTACTAATGCAGTAATTACTTTTAATTTACAAGTGCTGGCATTTTTTTCATCTACTCTTTTTTTTCCCCTTAACTTAGTGCAGTGCAATGATTGCTTTTTACTGGTTGTTCTAGTTTCAAGGGTAACCTCTTACCAATGTTTGCTATTTAATTCTAGCCTATCCCTGCACCTAGCAGACCCCTTTGTACAGCTCTCCCTCTTTTAATCAATACAATCTTGTTTTAAAAAATACTGTTTGTTATTTCTCATCTACTCTTGTTTTCTTTTTACTCAATGCAACCGTGGTTCCTTTTAATGGTTCTTTCAGTATCAAGTATAAGCATTTACCAATGTTATTTCTCATTTATAGTTGTTTTCTCTTAACTCAGCACAGTCTACTAAGCTAGTGATCTTTTTTTAATGGTTTTTTCCATTTTAGTCCCAAGCTTTTACCAAAGTTGGTTATTACTCATATGCTCCTGTAGTCTTAACTCAACATTGTCTACTAACTTTTACCATTGCTGACTATTCCTCATGTGCTAATTTTTCTAAAACCATTCTCCTAGGTTCTTTTAATTAGATGCATATCGTATAACCGAGTGGTCTTCCGACTTTTAATTATTGCTGTTGGAGCTTGTACTTTGACTGTGCTTTGATTTTTTTTAGACCAGAAGCTTTTTATGATTCTGGTCTAAGTGACTCTGAATTGATGATGGTTCAAATAATTAAAATAATTGACGATGAATAAATAAATTAATCATTAAATCGTCAACATTTTGTTAGCCTTATTTGCTGCTTTTTTGTCCTTAAACTATTTTTCTTACATTGTTTTCTTTTATCTGAATTGATGCTGGTTCAAATAATTAAAATAATTGAGGATAAATAAATAAATTAATAATTAAATCCTCAACATTTTGTTAGCCTTATTTGTTTCTTTTTTGTCCTTAAACTATTTTTCTCACACTATTTTCTTTTATTTGTCAAAATAGAAACTAATCATTAAATCCTTGGCATTAATGTTTCTTAATTATGTTCTAACGCTTGCAGGTAATATTGACAACTCTGTTACAGGTTCATGTAAGAGGAGTCTTGTTTGATAAATCTAGACACCTTCTAACAAAACTGGATACCTTGGGCTTTGCAAAAAAAAGAGGTAGATGAAGCTCAAATTGACATATTTAAGTCTGATCAAAGATGAATTTTCTATCTCCTATGTTTTTGGATGGAAATTGAGATTGAAGAAATTATGTAAACAAATTGGTATGTAATCAATGACATGTTGGCATTTTATCATCTTACCGAGGTGTCCTTTTTGAAGAGGCGGAAGGAGTTGTCGGAGGAGTTTGAAGCCAAGTATGATAAATATGACATAGTTATATCCATTTGGTTTCTTTCGGATACAGTTTGAAGTTTTGAATCTTATTGGCTATTGAATTCAAACATGATCATGCAAAAGCATGATAAAGACACAAAGATCAAGAAACTGGTCCATTACTTTCTAGTAACCTGTAATTTAGAATCAATAAACTAACTGAAAGATTGTGAAAGTGAAACGTTTTAGATATATTTTTTTCTAGGAGCTTTGTTCCTCATTGATTCTTCATCTTTGGTAGAATTAAATTCCATGTAGAAGCCTTTTCTGTTTACAGTACGTTGAAGGTCGTAAAAGGACAATGGGTAAAGCCTTTCACGAGGATATTTTAGACATTCTTATTGCTTGAAGGCTACTTAAAGATGCTTCTTTAGTAGCTAAGGTATGCTATACTATCTTGAAGATTATTGGATATACTATCCATTTTTGCTTTGAATGTTTTCTTTAAACATTTTTTTCAGGATAATGCATAATTGATCTCTCAAGCTGCAATTAAGGAGTTTGCAAGCTCATTTGTGAAGCTTGGTAACATCAATTTGATAAAATATGTTATGGAGGTTATTCATGGTTCTGGATACAAGATTTATGAGGTAATGACGATTGACTTATATGAAGTTATACTTGTCAATATTTTGCTTGTTTTTTTTTTATAGAGAAACTTGCAGTTCAATCATTACTTCTAGTTCATATTACCATGCCAAACTCATGATGCATGCTAGGTTATGGGGACTATTATAAAGATGAATGCATGCCGAGAATGGTAAAAGCTAGGCAATCAAGATAAGGTGAAATCCAATATAATATTGAAAAAGTAAGGCAACATTTTTTTCTTAGTCTTAGATGGCATCAGAATACTAGATGGTCTCCAGTTGAGATAAGAGGAACAAAGGGTCAAATTCATTATTCCGTTGAAGTTTACAGGTTTTCTTAATGGCAACTCCTAACACTAATTCGCGAGTTTGCTTCAGAAATCACAGGGAGGTAAGTGCACTTGTTCTTTTCCCCGTTTGGTTCACGAGAAAATGAAGCGAACAAAAAATAAATTTCTCGCATCAAAACCTCACCCTGGGAACTGTTCAAAAGCGATAAATAACCAGTGTCTGTTACTAAACAAAGGCCGTTACCCGAGAAAATGCGGGAAAATAGTTGAACGTTTATTCATCGAGAGCCAAATACTGAATGTTTAATTTTATTTGGTTAATTGTTATTTTGTTTTTCAAATTTGTATCGGGTGCTGTAAATTTTGTAGAGAGAAGAATGATTGGGCTAAAGAAGCAAATACAAGAGATTGGGTGTGAAGTAAATGTGGCAAATGCAGAGATGGAAGAGGTGAAGTGTATCAAAGAAACTACTGAGCAAGAACTTAAAGGCTACGAACTTCAATTGGCTTTAAATGAAGCTTCTATTCAAACCCTGGAGGTTTGTTTTGTTTATTTGCCTTCCTTCTATTTGATTGGGTTTTTCTATTGAATTAAGAACGTCTAATATGCTTTCAGGCAAGAATCTCCATTATTCAGGATGAGATTTCCTCGGTTGGATCCCAAGTAGAGGGTCTGAAGGTAGTATGATAGCGTGCTGCTCTCTCTCTCTCTCTCTCTCTCTCCTTTTGGATGAAGAAAGATGACATGCCTTTTGGTCTTTTTTCTGTTTGTGATTCTTGTTCTGAATCTCATTGCATGGGTCATTATTTTTTTCTTTCTTTGCTGCCTTCTCGGCTTAGTTTTTTCTTGCTGGTCGGGGCCCCTCTGTGGCTGAGTTTTGCAGGCCCTCTTGTACAGTTCCTTTCTTTAATCCATCTTTTTTGTCCAAAAAAAAAGTTATGAAGAATGAAGAAGAAGCTTCACGGTGAAGATCGCTTAATATTTTACATGCCATTCCATAACATTCGAGCATATGATTGTTTGGTAACCTGATTTTCTTGTTTGTGCAGAGATGAGTTTATTTGCCAGATGTTTGATCTTAATGCTAAGATAAGGTTGGTCTCACTTACTTGGACATGTGTAGCTCTAACTGGGAATTTGTGTATCCCCTGTATGATATATAATTGCACTCTTCTTTGATTAATTTCATGATTCTGGAGATGTTTTCTTCATGGAAGATGAATTGCTGTGTGGATGCATATGATTTGTTAATTGATTTGACCTAGTTTCAGAATTTTATAAATATACTAAATTAAAGAGATCATCTACAAGTTCTTCACTGTTTTATGGCAGAAATTATAGCGGTTTGTGTGAATTTGATTGATGTCATTACCTACAAGTTTTTCTTTCAACTCTTTTGAATCTGAAGTAATGACAAGAAGTTTTTCTTTGTTTTAGATATGTTTGAGCTTCTTCTTTCTCTACTTTTTTGCTCTGTATAAAAATATAAAGGACTGGCAACATATAAATCCCCCTTTTCATATGTATATACCATTAGATTTTACAACTCAACCTCATTCCACCTGAATCACCCACACACTTTTATGAGCTTTTAGAAGCATGTAATCTTACCTTCCTAGTAGTGTTTGAATTTAAACCAATCTCTCTGCAAGTCCTTGAACTGTTTCATTCCTTGGATGCATAATTCTTTAGGCTTGGCCTTGAAGCTTGAGGATATGGTTTGATTCCAAACATTGTCTTGGAAAACTTCTTTTTTGTATTTTATCTCACGGTCCTTTTTTTAAACAGAAAAGGACAAACGCAAGAAGGCATGAGAACAAAAATCAAGAGCTCATGCATTTCAAGGTTTAACGCCATTGCATTATGTGAGATAATGGGAATGCAAAGTTTTGAGTGTTTAGGAGGCAACATGGATACTAGAATTATTAAATTTGAGAAAAAGAACTATTTTCTCGGAAGAGGAAAAAAAACTAGTGTTGGTATGTTAGATAAGCTGCAGAGGAGATGCTGTGTGAAGGTAATCTATAAACAGAACTTGTAGTTTTCTTCCTCTTACCTCCTAGCACCTTCGCCCATCTAATACTGTATTACCTATAATATAGGATATCCTTCATAATACTTTCTGTGTTTTCCTTTATAGTTAAATTAATAATAAGAATGTGATATCATGGATTTGAATGAACATTCTGGTAGTAGAGTAAAAAAAACTAATTTTATAACTTATATGTTAATATAGGAAATTTCAAGAGGAAAAGGGACTTAACTCACGAGGAAAGAGCAGCATTGGAACCATGGCAGGTGATGCCACCTGTATAGAACATTTTACTGCTCTAATAGCCGAACCTTTTTCCATATGCTGGTATTTTATATATATTTTTTGTTGTCAATGTTGATATTAATTCATGGCAATTCTTGACAGTATTTCATATATATATTTGTTTGTCGATGTTGATATTAATTCGCCCATCTAATACTGTATTACCTATAATATAGGATATCCTTCATAATACTTTCTGTGTTTTCCTTTATAGTTAAATTAATAATAAGAATGTGATATCATGGATTTGAATGAACATTCTGGTAGTAGAGTAAAAAAAACTAATTTTATAACTTATATGTTAATATAGGAAATTTCAAGAGGAAAAGGGACTTAACTCGCAGGAAAGAGCAGCATTGGAACCATGGCAGGTGATGCCACCTGTATAGAACATTTTACTGCTCTAATAGCCGAACCTTTTTCCATATGCTGGTATTTTATATATATTTTTTGTTGTCAATGTTGATATTAATTCATGGCAATTCTTGACAGTATTTCATATATATATTTGTTTGTCGATGTTGATATTAATTCATGGCAATTCTTGACAGTTTTTTTTCCTTTGATTTTTCTTTTTTCTTTTTAATAAGCTTTGTGACAGTAAGTGTGCAGAATTAAGTGTTTTTTTCTTTTTTCTCAAAATAAAAAGGTTCGAATTGATCAAAGTAGCTGATCCCTGATTGATTTTGATTCAAGTTTGAGAAACTCTTAGGAGTAGTTTTTTTCATGAATGAATCCATTTATCTGGTGTAACCATAAGATAAAATTCAACCTTTGAGTTGCTGATGAGTAACACTGGTTTGTTTGATATGTAGAATGGATGCGGTATTTGTTTTGATACTTTTCTCTGGTATTAGTGTCAGGCTTAGTGGGGTCATGATTTTGGATTGTGCTTCCAATTGGATCATTCATATAATTGTACAAAATTCGAATAGTAATTAACAAACAAACAAAACAAAGCCAACACTGTGCAGGAACATCATAAAAATAAATGAGTTGAAAACCCTAATCTGTAACTCAAATTAGCTAGTTGTAAAGGAAAGGATGAAAACAGAAAAACTAAATTTCAGTGAGTAAACTAAAGCCTGAGTAAACAGAAAAGCTAGCTGTGGCACCATAACATGCCTAAACGCCAGCAGCATTGCCTAAAATTGCATCTCCTCTGTTTCTGCTATTGTATTTGCATGTTTGTATGCAATGATCCTATACCCTTTACTGATCATTTGGAAATGAGTGATAGCAAGGTAGATTTGTCCCCTCCTTTGCCATCGATTGGCTCCTGAAATGAAAATTATATTGGTATTAGTATGATTTATATGAGTTCATGATTCATGGCAATAAACTTACCATTTGATTCATTTTCAAATATAAATTACACAGCCAGAACTTACCATTTTCCCGGAAGGCATCCCGGAAAGATGCCTGTAGGAAAAACCTTGGAAAATAGAAAACTTGCTTCCCTCCTTTTCCAAACCACAGTATTCTGTCACACCTGTCGCCAGTTTGAAGACCCATATTGGCCTTGTGATGGCTAATCAGGGTAAATAACAATTCAACAAAACTGTTGTTCACTAACGTACCATGTTGGAGCTCTTTCTTTCTCTCCTGGTCGGCCTGGCAGAACAGCTGTGTACCGATAGCAATTTGATTTGGAGTATTTGTTTGTTGGTGCGAATACTCCATCTTCCAGTTCCTTTCGGAGATTATCAAATTCCTGCAATGCTTTCCAATCTTGCTTCTATATGAATTCCTTGGCCAAAATGTTATCTTGGTACAGCCGATAGTTGAGATCTCCGAACCAGAATATACGACCTCTTAATATGGCATTTTATTTTATTCAGATGAACCTTGCATTTATACTGACCACCTTATACAAATAAACGACAGGTAGGTTCCTTCCCTGCCGTTGGCTTACAGCAATTCGATGTATACGATATGTAAGCTGAAATTTACGGATTAGTTCGGATATCATCTACTTATCTTGTATAAAGCTGAGAAGAACACGAGAGAATTCAAGTTTTTCCAGCAACTCTCTAGGTATTATTTTCTGGAACATTATTCTGTTTTTCTTGGCCATTGTAACATGGTATCAGAGCTATCTTTAGCGTATTTTCCATCAACCATCTAATACATTTTTAGTGCGCTTCTCTTTTTAGTGCGCTTTCAAGCCCTCAAACATCAAGCCATATAATACATTTTTCATCCCTATTTATCTCCTATTTAAGTACGTTTTTTAGCCCTCAACCTTCTTAGATAGTGTTCTTTATTGCCTTATCCTAGAAAATCTTCTTTCTAGCCCTATCTATTTTCTTCATCCATAAAATCTTCAGGCTTTCACTTACGTAGATGACATATTATAATTAAGCCATCATTTTTCTTTTACACACTTCCAAATATTCAAATATCTTCTTCTTTGTAAAATCTATCTCTCTTGATTTTTTTTATTAGTGTGTTTTCTAGTCATATCTCTTTTTTCTTGCTCAGTGTGCTTTTTAATAATTTCTTCTAGCACTTTTATATGGATTAACATCTTTTGATCTTGTAAATCCACCCCTCATTTCTTTTTTCTTTACAAAGCTTATTATTTAAAGTCTCTTACGAGACTTTTTCACTGTAAGCATTCTAAAGAGTCAACTGTCAAAACCTGTTTCTCGGTTATCCTTAAATTCAAAAAACAATTAAAAAATAAAAAAATAAAATAACAAGCTTAGGTGTGGTGGAAATACCAATGATTTTTTTTTTAGGGAAAATAAAGTGCATGTGAGTAGGGGGCACATGAACGTGAACAATTGCTTGTAATTGAGTTGGACCTATTGTGGCCCAACCTAGTAAAAAAAATTGATTGGGTTGTTAGTGGCCCAAACCGTTCTTAGGTCGCCAATAATCCAGACCCAAACCTTTCTTGGGCTAACCATTTTGGTTGAGCAGGACGCAACCCAATATATTGCATAATATAATATTATATTAATAATTACTATTTATTTATTTAAATAATTAGTTAACATTCAAAAAAAAAATTTAAATTGAAAATAATTGTGATTTTATGGAATATTCTCCCAAAATATTTGCATAATATCGGTTGTATTGTTTCATTATAAGTTACGACATAAGAAATAGCCAATTTTATATGCAATTAAAAATATAATTCAAACAATTTTTGGGTATTTACAATATTTTTTTTATTTTATGGCATGTTTTGCTATCAATATCGATCCATAGATTTACACTATAACACACTAGGTACAAAATATCTTATTTTCTTTTAAATTACCAAAACATATATCCTCATTTCAAAATCATTAAGAAATATATTTTTTACATGCATCAAGCATAATATATTTTATAATATAATATAATATTATTGGTTATTGTTATTATTAAAATATTTTAAAAAAAATTATTAAAATTAAAATGAAAACAATTGGGATTGTATTGCATATTCTCTTGAAATATTTGTATAATATCAGGTTGTATTCATATATTGTAAGTTACAAACCCCATATAAAAATTACCTAATTGACTCTAAAACTCAAAAAACATTTCAAACAATTTTGGTGTTATTTCCAAAATATTTTATTTATTTTATGGCATGTTTTTCCATCAATATCGGTCCATAAAATTACGCTATAATATACAGACTCCGTACAAGATACCATACTTTGAAATTACTAAAAAATATCCTCATTTAAAAATCATTAAAATACATATTTTGTTTACATGTATACAATTGAATCCTAAAATCTTTCTAAGTATATTTTCAAATTAATTGCATTTTCCCCCATGTTCAAAAATGCAAAAAAAAAACGAGAGGATATTGCAATGAATTTATAATTAACCATTACGGTTTAACCAAAATAAAGAAAGTTATTCAGCAATCATTTTGCTCTTTTTTATTTGAAATATTAGAATTTGGTTGTAGATTTAAATAATTAGAGATGTAAAACTAAATTGTAGAGTATACCATTAGGTACTAAAGATATGAAAAAAAAAATGTAGTGCTAAAATTCAAGCCTTGTAGTAGTACAAATAAAAATATGACCTAGAAAAACAATAAAAAAAAACAATGCAACTTATATTAGGTAGGGTACATTAAGGGTGATGTGTATTTTTCTTGCACATCAAGTCCTTTACCCAAACATTTAGAAACCATTTAGTTTTCTACTCACTTTAATACTAAGTGGTGACTCTTTGAAATTATAATCATATTTTTTTGATTATATCTACAACCTCTTTTCCAAGCATCCCATCTTTGGAAGGCTTCAAAAATGTTGTTACGACAATGTCATAGATTTCCATCATCACAAACACAACTAAAACTAATTTTAGAACTTTAATTTTGACCAAAACACTAAAAAGAGTACTTTTTTATTATACCAAATCAATTAGAATTTGCCATTTTTTTTATCTTTAATGCAATCTTGAAATTGGGTATAATTACATATTTGGAAAGGGAAGTATTATGTGAATAATCATGAAAAATAGATTCATAAACAAAGGATATGGTGGAGCTAAGGGATAGCTATGACTTTGATAAATTTGAATGTGCATAGAAGTTTGAGAACTTACTTGTTAATTGGCTTAAGAATATGAATTAAATAGAAATCAAAATAAATCTCCTATGTCTTACTAAGGTAAGATACTAACATAGAACATTAAACATACAAGTTTCTAGTAAGTTGATGAGGACCAACCAAGTACTAAGAGTAGTCACACAAATGACCCATTGGTGATGCCAAGTAGGTGATGTGAACCGTCGAAGAATTTAATGGAATTCATGACCCCAAGATACTAAACCAATTTTGTCGAGATTGCAATGAGTTTATCACATTGGATGACTTGCTCCAACATAACAAGACTATAAACCAACTCGGTCATAATGTCTAGACTTGGAAACAAGCAAAAGAAGTATAAATTCACAACTATTTTAGGAAAATAGTTATTGAAGTATTTAAATGTTAAATTGTATACTTAGGAAAGGATTATTTTGTAAAGTATGGACTAGGGTTTCTCAGGCTCTAAAAAGAAACAGAGAAAGGAAAGAAAGATAGAGACGAAGGCAACCAAAATATAGAAACACAAATACTATCTCTCCAAACCCAAATCCAAGCATTATATTATATTTTTTAGTACTTATTCAATAGATATGCAAGACTAAACTATAGTTCTTGGTTGCAAGGACACAAAAATCTTCGGATTTCAAAAACATTGAGATTTATTCCATTCATATCTAGTTTATATGATGAATGAACATGTTTGTTTTCCGATGCATGTTCCTATGATTTTTATCTTAATTGCTAGAATAGTCTCTAAGTTGTTATTGTGAACAATATATTACCAAGTTTGATATCAAAATCAGAGTTGTGGTGGATAAACTTGTGAAACATTGAGATTTATTCCATTCATATCTAGTTTGTTGTATAGATTAATCAATTTATCTAGGTTTAAGGCTGCCATCGAACTAAATCATTAGTGCGAACATTGTAATTGTTTGTCGGTTAAGGTTAGGTATATAGCAAATCTATTAACTAACTAATGTTAATAAAAGATAACAATTCAAAATATAAATTGAAGTTTTGTTTCAAGGATTGTCGCAAGAACAATTTTTTTCACGCATTGTGCCCTACCCGGATTGGCGAGACAACGACATGCAGGGAAAGGGATAGGTTTTATAGTCGTAAAAATTATGACTATAATTATCAGGAGTAACCACCTACTATTAAGCTCACTAGGAAGATATTAGTCTACGAGAGTTTGGATAAGGGAACTTGTTGTGCAAGGGAAAGACACGTCACTACAGTGCACTCTTCCTAAGGTAAGCTACATTGTTGTTTGATTGTTTTTCTAAGTAAACTTTTTATTTATTGGTCTTTCCTAAAGCTCCAGGTAGATTTCTCTTCATGAGAGAGTCTCCATCTCATTAATAGTTAAAGACCTAACAAAAAAAATATTTCTTAAACTTTTAACTATCTACGAGTGTACTTTACTTTACAATGTAATTTTATATTGAGATAGCAAAAACAAAATAATTATTAAATTATTTTGATATTTTGGCCAAATGCCAACGGATAATTGAAAATCGGTTACGATATCAATTTTCATTTAAAATATGGGAAATATGCAACATAATTTTTTTTAAGAAAAATTCGCTTGGAAAAACCTTGGAATTCAATCGTATGCATGCCAAAAACACACAAATTGTTTTTTTAATATGTTTTTTATGAATATTTTGTATTTTGTATTTTTATCTCTTTTTTTGGGTCGGCTGCTTTCGACCCATCATTTGGGGGGGGGGCTGGAAGCCCACCTCACTATGGACTAGGGGCCAGTCTAGATGAGTGGTCCTGACATACAGTCTGACCCACCTTACTCAGGTGGTCAGTTAGACACAATGTCTAGCCCGTCCACCTCACTACTGTTTACATGCAGCAAATCGGGGAAGATGAACACTAACGGGTAGTTTTTGGAGGATGACGAACAACGTACCTATTAATATTGTTAGTTAGAGTAAGGTGAGGTGGTTATTCGTATCGTGGTGGCTGTCATCACCCAATTTTTGGGTGACTCCCCAAAATATACCAAAAATAACAAAAATAAAATAAAAGAGGTCGGGGTTGTTAGAAAAATCAATGTGTAAATTTTGGTTGTTTTCGAGAGTCTAATTGTGTCTCTTTTGTCCCCAAGATAGAGGAAAATACAGATTTAAGACAAAAATATTTTATCATCGGATAAATCTGTATAAAAATTAAGTCGAGGGATATAATTATATTTTATGGGCCAATTTGATTTAATCGTCGGCCAATTTTAAAATATAATTATGTTTGGGAATTAATTGAGGGTCCAATTAAAGGATTTAATTAAGTGCAAGGACTTAATTATACTTTAAGTTGGTCAAAATAATTTTATTTAGGGCTTAATCAGTGAAAAATCAAATCCTTGAATTTAATTTAGGCTCAATTGAGAAGTTGAGAATTTTCGGAGGCTAAATGGAATTTTTCCAAGCCAATTATGCAAAATCAGAAGTCCAATTGGAAACAATTGAGAGTTTAATGGTCAATCGTGGGTCAAATGGCATAGATTGGAAATCAAGGGCCGAAATAAAAAGGCGAGCAAAATTTAAGGATAACTTTGAGTTTTTCACGGGGACATGATTGCACAAAATCTTAAATTTAGAACCAATTAGGGGTGCAATTGAGCTGATTAAAATTGAAGGACCAAGTTGATCTTTAGCCATCCTCTCCCGAATCTCTGCGCGTGCAAGTGCAGGCACGCCAACACGCCATCCATGGGCATGCGTTGCCTGGGAAGTCCCTTCTTCCATTTTACTAGGTAAAGTAAAAGGCGCTCCTCGGTTACATGCATGAAGGGCTGGTTTTTCTGCTATAAATGCTCAAGCTCGAGCAAGCAAAGAAGGGGGAGGAAACGGAAAAAATATTAAGACCTGCTTGCAAAACGGGTTTTCACGGAGGAGGAGAAAGGAAAAAAAGAAGAAGAGGAGAGACTGAAAAACAAATATTAAAACCTGCATGCAAAACGAATCTTTACGCAGGGGTGAGAAAAATGTGGAGTCTGTAAAAAAAACTGAGGCGCAAAAGAGGGGAAGCAGAGGAAAAGAGACAGAGGGCAGAAACATAAAAAAGAGACAGAGAGGAGACGGGAGAAGAGGAGTTGCAGTGAAAGGAGGGTGGATTTCTGAGGTAGAAAAAGAGAGAAAATAGAGAAAAAAACAGAAGAAAAGCAAAGAAAATTTACGTAGAAAACATAACTGATCTTCATTCCTCTCGGTTTGCAAATTTTCCATCTCTCTCTCTCCCCGACATGTCTCTCTCTCTCTAAAAGCGACGGTGCAGCATCTGTCGGCCAGTGCTCCAGCCACCACCACTGACCACCGTTCGCCACCACGACAGAAGTTTCCTCCACATCACAGCAACCAGAAACCACGCGGTCACCTTCTCCAGCTCCGGTGACGAGTGGCAGCGGAGGACAGCAACGAACAGGGCAAGAGACCGGCGACTTCCGACGCTCATTCCGGCCGCCACAGACATCCATTTCCAAAACCAAGACGACAGGAAGGACCACATCGAAGTCCTCTACACGAAGGTATAAACAAAATATCCATTAGTCGCACTTGAAAAATCACTCATTTACTGTTCTTCATCTTACTAGAATTCGTCCGATTCATCGTTCACAAACAAGAATCGGAACTCGATTTGGTGCGGTTTCGCCTGACCTGAGCTAAGCGTGTTTGGGCTTCAACCTCGATGGTCGGAAGCCCAACTCTTTAGTTTAATCGACTGGTCGTCACCCACCAAGCTAATAACCAAATTCCAAATAAAAATAAACTATAAAAAATAAAAAAAATAAAAAAAAAACTTTTTTTTTTAAAAAAAGAAAATTTCCAAAAAAAAAGTATTTTGTTTTATTGCATACGGCCGAATTCCAAGTATTTTCTCATTGTATTTTTCGTAAAAAAAAATATGTGCATATTTTTCCATATTTTTTTTAAAAGCGAAAATTTGGATATCATAACCAGTTTATGATTATCCATTGGCATTCGGCCAAAATGTCAAAAACAATTTCACAATTATTTTGTCCTATCTATCACGGTGTAAAATTATACTGTAATGTACACCTATGGATAAATAAAAATAAGATTTTTAAAATACAGTGCAAAAATTCATTTTTTAGTTAGTCTTTTATCTCTTAACGAGATAGAGATTCTCTCATGGAGAGAAATCTATGTCGAACTTTAGGAGAGACCAAAAAAAATAATAATTTAGGAAAAACAATCAAACAACAATGCAGCTTGCCTTAGGTAGGGTGCACTAGGGGTGATGCGTCTTCCCCTTGCACAATAAGTCTCCTTACCCTAGACTCTCGCAGACCAATAGGTTCCTAGTAACCTTAATACTAGGTGGCGACTCCCAATAATTATAGTTGTAATTTTTACGACTATAAAAATCCCCCCACACATTCACCGCGCGCCGTTGTCCCCCCGAATCCCGGGGTGTAGGCGGGGCGCGAAGCGCGTCACAAAAATCACCGTCGCGACAGTGGCGTTAAAAATTATGGTCAGAGAGGACGTTGGATGCTACTGCTAGTTTGAGGTGGAGTTGTTGTAGTTCATCTTCGGAGCTGGGGAGGGGGAGCTGGACATGTTGACATGGAGGAGAGACCGATGGTGCTGAGGAAGATGATGCAAGGTGGATGGTGGCTTCATGGAGAGGAGAGAGACATTAGTGTTGTAAAGAGAAAGAAAGAAACAATATAAAAAGGTAAGAAAAAGGTGCCAATAGTGACTCTGCCAGCACTAGGGAAGGGAAACTGTTACTGGTGGTTCTTTGTGTATTTTTTTGAATCTGTAAATCGATCACCTTCCTCTCATCCTTCTTGTTCTATTTTTTTTTTGTCTTATTTCGTTTCTTTTCCTCCGCCTCCTTTCACATGTTCGTGCATGCATGTATGGTAATTATAGGTAAGAGGCAACACTTTGACTACCCATTGCGTGCAGCGATGGGTTGCCTCTTCACTGAACCTGTAGTGGTGTGCCTGCACTGTTCAAGTGACTAAACAATGCAATCACGTCTTTGATGATTTGGGTGAAGGTGAAAATACAATTTGGTCCCTCAATGTTTAATTGGTTCAATCGCACCCTTAATTGGCTTTAAGCTTTTAATTTCATGCAATTGTATCCCCATCAAAATTTCATATAATTATTTTCAATTTGACCCCTGATTCACATCATTGGCCTGGAAAAATTTAATTCGATCTCCAAAATTTCCAATCTTCTCAATTAAACCTAAATTATGCTCAAGAACTTCTCTTCTCATTGATTAAGCTCTTAATAAAATTAATTTGACCAATTTAAAGTATAATGAAGTCCTTTTTCTTAATTTAAATTTTCAATTGGACCCTAAAATAATTCTCAAACATAATTATACTTTAAATTGTCCCATGATTAAATAAAATTCACCTATAAAAATATGTAATTATGCCTTTTGGTTTAATTTTTATACAGATTTATCCTATAATAAATTATTTTTGCCTTTAATGTGTACTTTTCTCTTTTTGGGGACAAAAGAGATACGATCATACTCTTGAAAACAACCAAAATTTTCACATTGATTTTTCTACCAATACCAACCCTTTTTATTTTAATTTTTTTTTATTTTTAGGGAATAACCTAGAAATTGGGTTATGACAAGGATCAATATTGATTTTTGTATGTGGATTGTTTTTTTGTGACCAAGATTTGTTTTCTTGATAAATAAAATTTAGTTTTGTTTAATTTTACTTGATTGTTTTTTTTAGTCTAGATAATCACAAACCAAACCCCCCAATTATATGAGAATTTGAACTAAATCTTTCTCGTGGGATCGACCCCTTGTTTGTTTTATATTATCTTATGTGTTTTTGAGCTAGGGTTATTAATTTAGGTGACTACAACAACACAACATCTTTTTTTTTATCTTTTTTGAAAAACAATTGGAAGAGAAAATTTCCATGTGATTTTTTGTATTTTCCTGTAACCTCTCAATATTTCTAACCATTCTTATTTTTGATGCATTACTATTTCTCATTCTAAAAAGCTTTGATATTCTCTTGTAAAGTTGTGAATCCTATTTCAATGAAGACTTAATCTTGATCTTTATAATATTCATTTGTGTAACGTGTGAATCAAATTATAAGACTATAAATGACATTTGAGCCACTAGGATATATCTTTTGGTATAGAGCTAAAGAGAGGTATGAAATCCTAAGCCTTAAAATGATTGTATCCCTAAAAAAGATTAGGTGATATGTTTGATCCTTGTATCATAACAGGAATGTATTTAATCTTGAGCCTAAAAACAAATTATTATCTAATATACTAAATGATGTCAGGTTTGGTTATTGTTCATTATGGGTGAAATCACTATGGATTACAATAGTATTGCTCAATTTTCGGTTCAGGTCAGTTCGGTTCGTACGGTTCACTGGTTTACTATTTTTTTTCTTTATATTTCTTTTCACAGTAAAATAACCATTATGTCCAATGGAAAAAGAAAAAAAATAGGTGCTGCTGGGAGGGGTGCCACGGTAATTACTCATTTTCAGTTCGGTTTAGTTCATTTGGGTAACTGGTTTATTGATATTTTTATATTTTGCTGTACAATAAAATAACCATTCTATCTCTTGAAAAAGAAAAAAACTAGCTGCTACTAGGAGGGGTGCCACGGTAATTGCACATTTTTGAAAATAGCTAAATAATAATCTACCCCCAAATAAAACAAAATTGAAGAAGTTTCTATAATTGACAATGTTTTTAAATTATTTTTCTCTAAATACGGTGGGTGGGTGTGCCACACACAATCAACAATATTTAGCTTCATGCCCTCTTCGAGCAGTGCATGCAACTCCATGGATGTCCATCTAGAAAATATCCATCCACCATCTTCGTGGATGTACCCGGAGACAAGACGGTTGACGGTAGAACTTTTTCCCCCCATTTCTCTCTCCTACCATAAACTACACATCAGCCCCCCGATTTTATGTGTGATAATCAATATTTGAACAAATCTTCAAAGAGTGAAGTAGGCAATTGTTTAAACCACTATAAAAACTAGTGTCTCTTTTTATCCTTATCCTTTTGATTTTTTTCATCTTGATATTAATTATATATTTTTCCATTATTAAAGAGTTTGATGGTAATTTTGGCAGTTGTTTTTATTTTAGAAAGATTATTTTTAGTGCTTGAATTTATGATAGTGTCTTAGTTCTTCTCCCTCTTAGGTTTTTTAAATCTTTCATATAAAAATAGGCCTTTTTAAAAACCTATCTTTAACCTAGTCTTACATTCTCACAACCGTTTTTAGTTTTTCTCATAAGAGAAACATCTTTGGGTCAAGATTATATACTAGCTTTCATCTTGTATTTTGATGTATTCTTGAACATTGTTTGTGTAGTTATATCTTAAAAACATCATGCCTCTTCATATAATTAATTTGTGTTCATGAATCCATGAAGACATAAGTATTGCCCCATTCATTTTTTCAACAATATAAATAAGCAAATAAAACCTAGCGTGCATGCATTTTTTGGGCTTTAAAATTACTCTACAAATTCCAATAGGTCTAGACCCCAAATCAAAAGGTTTGCTGGGCTGATACTCCAAACTTTTTTTTTTTAAAAAAAATTGTTTTCTAAAAAAATCATGTCAAAATGTGTTTCGCTATTCCATCTTGGTATTTAGGCTAAATGGATTCAACATGGGTCATCCTTTAATAATAATCATAATAATAAATGCCTAAGTCTAATACTCATGAAATAAGTGGAGCTATTAGAATTCTTACATATATATAGTTGGTAACAATAAAAATATGAAAATTGTTGTTTATTTACTATGAATTTACATACACGAGTCATTACAACCTTGTGTAAAAACATTGATGAAGGTGAACAAGACAACAAAAACAAAAATATGAAAAGGCAAATGAACCCTAAAAGACAATTGGAGAAACTTAGTCCTGATGACTACATGTCACAAATCCTAATTGTGTTAGATAGCATTAAGCATGACTACATGTTACAAAGCCTGAAGAAACAAAAAGTTGTTGGAAGAAGCCCTACACAGTCAATGAAATGTATCCGAAATGGCGTGGTGAGAAGTCATTCAGTGGCCTGGCAATAAGAAACAAAGAAGTCGGGACTTCATAAGAAACGGCTGAGACTGTAGGAAGCAAGAGGAAGAGGCCTGAAAAGGAAGAGGAGCTGAGGAAGATGATAAAGCAAGCACAAGCTGAAAGGGAGAGTGAGAGTCTTAAGCCTCTTCAGAACATCTGCCGGAAGAACAGACTGTTAAAGAAAAGCTGAGAGAAAGCTAAGTGGAGGATGCATTAACTTCATTACGATAAGACACTTTATTCGCATCATTTTTTCCCCCATTCATTTGAATTTTACCCAAAAACACTCTTTTAGAGATTTTTTTCAGTAAAAAAGACACCTCAAATTCGCATAATAATGAATAAATTTACATAATTTTTTTTCTTATATAGACTTCAGTCTACTTTCCAGGACATCACCGAACTCGAAGATTGATACCTACTAACTGGGATTAAGATTGTCTCCATACAGACAAATGGAGTTTATTCTTCCTTTTGTTTTTGAAAATCTGGATATTAAACTTGAAAAATCAAAATTAAAAATGCAAAGGTTGAACGATAAAAAAGAAAATTTCCCAAAACAGTGATTTTTATGATCTGTAAGATAAAAAAAAAGACAATGTTTGGGTGTGATTTATTGTTCATTTTGTGAACAGCGAAAATCACCCCTTGTTTTCATACACACAATTAGATCCCGTGATCTCATCTCTTTTAACACCTTTTAATATGATAAGATTAGATTTCTGCTTAAGCTCCAACATCATTCCACGAAACATGTTAGATGACGATAAAAATATGTGTTGGAAATAAATTTTATAATTCAATTGCTACGTGGAGTTTACTTTGTTTTTCCTAACATTGATTTATTTATTTATTTTCCTCTATTGAATTTATTATTTTGGTAGTTGTATATATACTTTAAAATATACATGAATGCTGTATATTTTTTTATTGAAGCTATTATATGAATATTGTTTTTATTTTAAACTATTATATTATGAAAGAAAAACTGTTATTAGGAATATTAAAGTTATAAAATATGTATAATGGAGTGAAAAGATATACAAATTTTAGATAAAAAAAAAGATAATGTTTATTCGATCTCCATCATCATCATCTCCTAGCATCAACCTAAAAGACACAGCTAGAATAACTCAGTCGTCAGTATGAGAATTGCACATGACATTTGAGGCATGCGCCGGCATTTGGTACCGGTACCATAGCTCCCACGCCAGTGGGTAGGCAGCCTGCTCTATCGTTGAAATCACAAGTTGGTGGCATCGATACCAGACAAGCATGCTTCAGCGAATCCTTATCAGCTGTAGCCAGAACAGTTTACAGAAAGCTCATATCATCGTAAATGTATGTAATTATTCACTTGTTAGTCACATCCGTATGGCTCATCTCCATCGGCGTAGCCCTGGAGGCCAGACACTTAGGGTGGGTGGGTAGTTCTGGTTTGGACAATTCAATTGATCTGCTTCTTTCTTTTTTAGACTCGGAGAAAACGAT
Source organism: Salix exigua (assembly GCA_032356905.1). Lineage (NCBI taxonomy): Eukaryota > Viridiplantae > Streptophyta > Magnoliopsida > Malpighiales > Salicaceae > Salix > Salix exigua. The sequence goes on from CM063604.1 coordinate 10,041,650, forward strand.
AAGATAGTGCTACTTGAGCCAACTTTTCCCCTTGAGTGAAGAATATGCTCCACATTTTAGGGTTTCTGTTTTAGCACCAATGATGGCATAGCATATATTTCCCACTTAACAAACATAGGTGTATCTTCTTGGTATTCACACTCAAAATAAATATAATTTTTTTACAAAAACATATTATTATTATTATTATTATTATAGGGGAAATTGTCCGTGGAGGGAAACCATGAACGTCAAGACAAGTATTGATTACGGTCTAGATATACTTGATATTTTTTTATCGGTTTATATAGTTAATTTCTTAGTTACATGAAATATATATTATTAATTAAAAAAATTTATATTCATATAATATGAGATTCATAAATATAATATTTGATTTATGAATCAAGAGTAAGACTAAATATCATGGGACAAAAATGTTTTGCAAAAAAAATTATAAAGTTATAATTATGAGATTCTTTTTGCATGAAAGAACAAGGTTAGAGGAATGAGTTAGGTGAAATATGTATAATATGTTTCAATAAAAAGGTTATCACTTAATTAATCTATAAGTCACATAGAGATGTGACTAATAAAACATGATATCTACCTAATTTAGTATATGTTGATTTGTTGAGTCAGTAAAGGATGGATAAACTAAATGGGATCTTAGGCCACTAGAAAAATGTAAGCAAGAGTTATTGAATTATTGAGAAATTAGAATAATTAGGTTTGTCATGAAATATGAGTTAAATGTTCACTTGGTCTTGCAGTCATTATCCAAAGATTTTCATGATTCAATATGAATTATCTCATGAACATGGTGGAAGTACATTGCTAGAATTGGTTGACATGCTTAAAACTGTTGAAGTGACCCTTAAAACTGTTAAAGGGATCTAAGTGAGTGTTTAATAAAAAGACTCACATAAAAAAAAAACAATGTACAATGTAATCTTTAAGGAGTATCTAACTTTGATGGTGTAAATAGCAAATTTAATTTTATAAATATATGAATATACCATGTGTTTACAAAAGGTTAATAAGAGTGGTGTTATTTTTCTAATGTTATATGTAGATGACATAATATTGTTAAGAAAAAAATTATCTTTACTTTACTCAATAAGATTTTTGCTTGTCTAAGATTTATCTATAAAGAAAATAGGAGCAAAAACTTATATATTGGATATAAAGATCTATAGTGATAGATCTAGAAGGTTGCTTAAAATGTCCCGGTTCATACTTATGGAATGACAGAATATAATATTAGATTTTAATTTATTTTCCATGGAACACCTTATTTTCAAGACATAAATTGAATAAGATATGATGAAAATCATATCCTATACATGGCTATAAGATGCATCAATGGAGAAGATAAAAAAGGAATTTAAAATTATTTGAATTAAGATTTGCTTAAAGAAATGTTGGGAAAATAGTAAAAAATAGTCAATATATGTTTTATTCTAAATGATAGTGCTTTGAATTGGAAAAGTTCCAAACAAGAAAAGACAACTTATTCTATAATTAAATAAGAGTACACCTCCACATTTGAAGAAATGGAGCTGTTGTTTAGATTAATAACTTAATCAATGAATTAGATTGGCTCCTAGCATTATTGATCTAATTGCCCTATATTGTGATAATTGTCGTAACCCAATTTTTGGGTTACTCCCCAAAATAAAATAAAAATAACAAAAATAAAATAAAAGGGGTTTTGGCGTCGATGGAAAATCACGGTGGAAAATTTGAATATTTCCTAAGCTGAATCGTATCTCTTTTATGCCCAAAATGAGAAGATACAAATTCAAAGTAAAAATTAAGTCAAAAATCATAATTATATTTTAAATAAGCCAATTTGATATAATCATGGGCTAATTTAAAGTATTGTTACATTTGAGAATTAATTTAGGGTCCAATTGGAGAATTTAATTAAGTGCAAGGACTTAATTATGCTTTAAATTGGTAAAATTAATTTTATTTAGGGCTTAATTGATGAAAAATTGAATTCTCAAGTTTTATTCGGGCCTAATTGAGAAAATCAGAATTTTTTGAGATTAAATTGATTTTTTTTCAAGCTAATTGCACAAAATTAAGGGCTAAATTGAAAACAATTGAAAACTTAATGGTCAATTGAGGGTCAAAATGTACAAATCAAAAGAGAAGGACTAAAATGAAAAAGGTGCGCAAAAGTTAAGATTAAGATTGAAATTCGACCACGGGTACAATTGCACAAAATTATAAATTGTAATTCAATTAAGGGCGCAATCGAAACAATCATAAATTGACCACCTTGCTGCCAGCCAACAACCACCGTGGCAGACCAATCTTTTATAAAAAACAGCCATGAACGCTGTAGATGGGGAGAAGAGGAGAAGAAATCTGCAGAAAGAGAAAAGTAGAAACAGAGAGGAAGAAGAAAATGTAGGAAAAAATAGATAAAAAAAGAGGAAACATTCTGGGAGGAAGAAGAAGGGAAATAGATACGTGAGAGTGAAGGAGAGAAATCACAGAAGGAAAGTCTGCAACTTCTCCAAGACCCGACGTCTCTCTCCTCCCAATAGCCATCAACTCCGGCCACCACGCGTTGTCTCGTCACCACCACAACCTCCTCTCAACGCAGCAGCTAGCCACCTTCTCCAGCTCGGCAACGAAGAGCCAGCAGCGAACGACATAGCCTAGAACCGGCGACTTCAAGTGCTCCCTCTGTCTGCCACAGTCCACCATTTTCGACGCCACCACGACCGAAAGAACCACATCGATCTCCTCTACCCAACGATATTAACACTTTCTCCTTTCATCACACTAGAAAATCTATCAATCTACTGTTCATTTTCTTCTTTGCATTGCATGCGGGAAAGTGAAATTAATTCACTTCCCCGCAGGTTCGTTGGGTCGGGCTTTGTGCCCGGCCTGATCTTTGACAGCCCACTAAAACCGAGCTGTTAGCCCACTATGGCTGACAGCCCCGCCCATAAATAAATAAAAAATAATAAAAATAATAAAAATTTAAAAATTAAAAAAATATTTTTAAATATTTTTGAAAGATATATATTTATTATTATTATTATTAGAAAAAATCAAAATATAAAATGTGTTTTTATGCATACGGCCGAATTTCAAAGCTTTTCTCATTGTATTTTTCCATATTTTTAAAACGAAAATTTGGATACCGTAACCATTTTGCGATTATCCATTGGTATTCGACCAAAATGTCAAAAATAATTTAATATTTTTTGTGTGTTTAGCTTTCGTGGTGTAAATTTACATTGTAAAATACACCCGCAAATAAAAAATATTTTTTACTACGGTGTAAAATTACATTGTATAATACATCCGTAGATTTAAAAAAGATTTTTAACTACGGTGTAAAATTACATTGTAAAGTACATCTATAGATAAAAAAAACTTATAACTTCGGTGTAAAATTACATTGTAAAGTACACCCGTAGACAAAAAAAAATATTTTTTTAAATGAAGTGTAAAAATTTTAACCTAGAAAAAAAAAATCAAACAACAATGCAGCATGCTTTAGGTAGGGTGCACTGGGGGTGATGCGTCTTCCACTTGCATAACAAGTCCCCTTATCCAGACTCTCGCACGCCACTAGGTTCCTAGTAACCTTAATACTAGGTGGCAACTCCTTAGAATTATAGTCGTAAATTTTACGATTATAAGCAACCCCATATTTCATCGCGCAGCGTTGTCTCTCCCGACCCCGGGGTGATGGCGGGGCGCGAAGCGCGTCCAAAAATCGCCGTCGTGACAATAATAATAAAGCCATAATATAAACAAAGGAACCAAGCTCTTATCAATGACCCAAACAAGTACTTAATAAATTCCTAAAATTTCTTTAGCATTCATATTATTTTACATTAAAAAATATAATAATTAATTTCTAAATTTATAGTAAAAATAAAGTTCACGAGACAAAAGTATTTTGCAATGAAAATTATCAAGTTGTAATAATTATGAGATTTTTATTTTATCAAAGTATCGTTCCTAAATATTCTTAGTCAATGCTTTCTTAAATATTAGATATTTACTAGAACAATATAGACTAATACACACTATATTTTTCTTTTGTGAAAGAAAACAATTGTTCTCATATTATGAGATATAAGGGATGCCTACAACTAATATGTAGTTGTTTGACATTAGACATGCTCACTAAATGATAAGCATAAGAATTTATAAGGAAAGATTACATATGTCTATGAATAAACTCATGTGATAGTTGTGCAGGTGATATTTAAATTTGATATCACTAAATTATCTTATATAGAGAATGTTGTGTTTTAATCTAGTTACATGTTATCTTCATTGAGCCGATGAAAGGTAACACTTTTGGTATAAACATGATTTATATAAGGGTGCTTCAGTGATTAAGAAAGGATTCATCACTCTAGGTGAATTACAAAAAAGTAATTCAAATTACTAAAGGATTCATCACTAAATTATCTTATACAAAGAAATTTTGCGTTCTAATCTGGTTTCATCTTTTCTCAAATAGTATTAATTATAAAATCCTTGGGCAAGATGAAATTATTCAAATGATTATTGACTATTTTGTAGAGAACAAATATAAATTAACATGACAAACATACTCCATGTTGCAATTCTAAATGAGAATATTATTGATAAAAGAATATTAATTACACCAAGAAACTACATCGATGAAAAGTTAAGGCAAACCACTTGTTATTGCTATACTTATCGGAAGCATCATACATGGAAAAATATTAAAGCATAGTCCCATCAAATTAATTGTTGAACAATGAAAAATGAAAAAAACAACAACATAAAAGGATCTAAAATAAAATAAAAAAAGGTAATTTAAAGAATATAGGTGTGAGTCAAAATAAATTAGAGGAAGATTAAAAGTTTTTGACTGGAGGGTTAAGTTTAAAAGAAAATTAACTCCAATAAACAAAACAAAATAATAAAAAAATGAGGACCAAATAAAAAAATAACACACTATAAACTTGTATTGAAAGATGAAATTTGAAAACTAATAAAATTTTAATAGAAGAGATAAATAAATTAGAAACTAAAAGAATACGGATCATTATTTATAATAAAGTGTACATAACAAATTTTAGTTGAAGGATTATTGAAATGAAATAAAACTTGTATAAAAGAGCCAAGAATCTAAATTAAAAATTTAAAGAAAAAAGAGACAATTTTTTTATTGGAGGGTTAAATTTAAAATAAAAAATAACTCCAATAAAAAAAGAATGAAGGCTAAATTTAAAATAATAACATAACATAAATTTGGTTTCAATGGTAAAATTGAAAGCCAATAATACTTGTATAAAAGGGTAAAGGAAAATAAATTAAAAATTAAGGACCAAATTTATAAATATAGATATAAATTTGAATTGAAGGTTCAAATTGAAAAACACTATAAAACAATTACAAAAGGACCATTGATAAAAATACAAGAAAACAGGACAAAGTATACATTTCAATATGTAATATAGAGGGCGAAGAAAAAAGAAGCAATGACATATCCAAAAAGATGGCAGAAGAACATGTTACACCGCTAAATAGCATTGCATGTAATGATCAAAGTGTGAAAACACCATCCAATATAGATGCAAAAGTTTTGTTGAAAGGGATTAATTAGTTTATGTAAAAATACATTAATACCCTAAACAACTCAACAAACAAAACCATCTAGAAAAAAACCTTGACCAAATAATTTTTATTTTTGACTTTAAAGGTATTTAAGTGATCTTATTGTTTATCCACAATTAAAAAAAAACTAAACCCACATGAATAATTTTTTTTTTCTCTCCAAGGAAATTTTAGTATTTTTATTGTTCATTTAAAAACAAAAAACAAACTCAATTATATCCATAGGCCAAGACAAATACTATATGATTAAGGGTAAATTAAATGGTTATTTTATTAGTAAAGCAGTGAAGCTGCTATTTAAACTCCCTTCCTTTTGAATATATTTGTTATTGTCTATAACTATGTAAAAGAAAAGGAAGAATTTAGTGATAACAAAATATAAATAATAATAATTGGTTTGTGGATAAAAATGCTTTAATAGATTAACTACAGTTTGATAGTAAGAAAATCTGTGTTTTTACTTTCGATGGATGCATTTATACAGTGCTGTGGATTCCATCCATCCCTTCTCTCACCAACAAACATCATCATGGTGGCAGCAAACTATATTAATAATTTAGAAGAATCAAAGAGAGCACTGGAAGAAATAATTTGATGAAAGTAGATCGAGGATTGCGGTGAAAAGAATAAGTGTCGGGTTCAGTATAGAACAATTTTTGTGCTTCGCAAGTGACTAGAGAAGCAGAGAGAAGTAATTGTCAAATGATTTCCAGTTCCACTATCTAAGATTACAAATTTGCCAATCCACCACGAGAACCAATCACATTAATTATACTTGCACTAGCAACTTGCGGTCATCAAAACAAACTTAAAAGTAGAAATATGCCAACAGCAATTCTAATGTACAAAGAGATCTTTTATGGATCGAGGCTGATGTCAAGGGTAACCATGCACAGATTGAAGAACTGATTTATTCTCTTACTAGATTTGTGTCTTTTAAATACAAGACTCGTGACTTCCCTGCTATCAATAGTTCAATGGTAACCTTCTTGTTAATTAATGCCGCCATGTATAGCATCTTCCTTTTGTTATCTCCTCAACTTAAGCTGAAATTTCAAGCTGGCCCAAGATTATAGAGGAGGTGTTAATTTTAGTTTGAACCAGAAGAGACTAGTAATTGATGTAATGGATCGGCACGCGATGCTGGAATCCTGAAAGCCACAGCATATGCATAGTGTGTATGCGAGAGAGAGAGGGGAGCTGTGGTCCACTTTCACCATCCAAGCAAGGTGTCCCTCTTTGAGATGAGTTAGGGTTGCCTGCTTTAATATAATTCAGTTGAAGTTCTTATTGGGGTCCCTTCATGCTACCCAAAGGAAGGGACAAGACTAGACTTAAGCCATGGCGGACCACATCGAAAGCTCCACCACGCATATAGCTTTCAGCAATTCCTGATCTGGGACAACTTCTCCGTCAGCTTTGAGCAGAATCTTTTCCTTGTTAATTATAAGAAGAACAATTTTCCCCTGTACGCAAAATGCTTTTAAAGTTTGTCCACGACCACCACCACCACTACCATCAACAATTTGGAAAAAGATGCAAGTGGACTGTTGACCTAGCGGTTGAAGGGACTTGTTTCCTTCCTCTGCACCAGAGTTCAAGTCCCACTATGCATGTCTGTCATCCCCACGGTGCCTTACATGCTCACTGGATTTGCAGGATGTTCAGTGAGTCCAGGGATTAGTTGTGGTACGCGTAAGTTGACCCGGACACCCCGGTCATCAATTTTTTTTTTTGGAAAAAGACAACATATTACTGTTACAAGTGGTCCCTTAATGCACACACCTTATCAGGATTTCAGGATTTCTCGGAAGGGAACATGCCCTTGACCCACAATAATGTAATGGATTCTCTCTATTAGGCGTTGTGCTCCATTCAAAATTGATGAGTGAAAAATACAGCAGTAGGGAAGATAGTTTTCCAATTGGCATACTTCTCTTCGGAGTTGGATCACCGTCGTTAGAGAATGGAGATATCAATAGAACAATAATCATGGTACAAGTACTGTAGGTAGAAAAACTCCAAGTCATGTCGCATCTTCGCTTACTCATGTTGTTTTTATAGAGTTCCAATCACTTTATAGCACATCAAGGGATCTGAGTTTGGATAGTGGAGCAGCATTAATTTCCATTAGCCAATTTGACCATTGATGTAATGGCAAATGCCAACTAATGTTCTGATTACTAAGAAGCCACTCATGATTTAGCTTCAATCAAATTTATTTGAGAGGAAGAAGCTAATCAATCCACACTCACGATGACATTTCTTGATGATAAAAACTCCATATGCTTCACATATGGATGACAAGTACCAATAATGTGTTAGTACCACTTGACTAAACTCATGCCCACCAAATTACCAGGTGAAGCCTCATCTTTATTGCATAAGCAGAAAAGACAAGCTCCTTCCCTTTCTCTCTTTCTCGCTTGTCTTCTTTTTTCTTTCGGTGATTAGAAAACAAACTTCACTGCTAGTCTTCCAAGGATGATGTTATTTCCACTCCTCAATTAACATTTTATTATTTTAGTCTATTTTATTAATTAATAAGAATAAAGAAGATTGCAAGGCTTTGTAACCGGAATTATAAATAGTTTATATATTTACCAAAATGTGGATCTTTTCCTTCATTCAATGGGAGTTATACTGGGCCTCGACAATACGATACCTAAAACCTCACCTCACCTCAGCCTGCCATTCCATCGACAATCTTTGATCCTAAAAGATCCCAAATACTCCTTGGAAGTCTTCCGTTGGCGGACTACGAAGAGACAGTGATCATTACAGTGAAGACTTGATTCCTCAATTCCTTACCGTTATCATCTCGGTGCACATATATGTGTCGAAGATGTGGATGTCTAGTCATATCCCGGCAGAATATTAATTTGAGAGCATGAGCATATCTTACGAACAGATGTCACCATAGACAAGCATGGAAGCAACAGAGAACGGCTACTGCATCGTGCTCTAATGATTCCTTTTCTTTATTTTCTTCTCTCTTCTCCATTACCAAAACACTTCACAAACATAGTTGGTGTGTGCGTTTATCTTCTTGTGAGAGAGCATTTTTGGGCTCAGGTTGTTGTGATATAATTTTAATAAAATAAATATATGCGTGCGAGAGAGAAAGAGAGGGTTCAAATTTCGTCAGCATATGATTTTAAGTATCGTTTATACTTGCACGACTTAAACTCAAATTTTAGCTAGGTTGATGTGATATAACTTGTTATAAAATAAATAAGTGAATAAAACAAAACAAGCCTTGAGCCAATCAACTACACTGGTTTTGTTGGCTAGATTAACACATTTCTATATATTTATATGTCAATTAAAGAAGAATGTTCACAATAGAACATGAAAAAGAGGATAAAATATCAATCGAATATAGTAAAATTGACTACGTACGTTGGAGCAGCCATGATTGCCCAGGAGGTTTGGAGTAACGATAGATCAATGGAAACCAAATTACTATGAAGAGTTTGAATGCATGAAGAACTATAAAACTTAATTATACTGAGAAAGAGGTCCAAAATAAACTTCCGCGCATGTCAACAACAATGATTGTTCACAACAAAACAGGAGAATAAAGCTAAAATTGATCAACTATGGTGGAAATGATCGTGTTGGAATTGTCTTGACCGATTAGGAGGTTTAAAGAAACAGTCAATAAAGAAACCAAAACTCTTCATCAACCAATTAAATGCAATGACCATTGTTTGAATGCTATAAAGCTTAATTCTATTTAGTATAGCAGTCTTCAATATAATAAATAATCTGAGGTCATAAGATTGGCTTAAATTTGACATGATATGAATAAATCTTAGTCTGTATTAGGCTTCAATGGAGTCTATTTATTAATTGGTTTTCCAAAACATATAAATCCAATAGAACAATAATTTAAATTTTGTTAATGGATGTTGTTAGACAATCTCAGGTCATTTAGATTTTTTGTAGAGATTATCAAAAGACCAATTCTTCTCTTAGTTTTTTTTTAAAAAAAATTAACGATGGATTGTGATAAAAATCAAGTTATCTAATTGTCCAAACTTTAACAATAATTCACATGAACCACTAATGAGAAATCTCCTAAAATCCCTCTTTGTGTAATTATTTTTCAATTATCAATAATATTCCAAGTTAGATAGTAAAGAATAAGGTGTCTTCTCTATTAAATTATTTTTTTATAAACACTGTAATTATTGATTCTTTGAACAACATTTAAAAGTCTTTTAAATATCGTTCTATCCTGTGCAAGGATTCATAATCAATACAATTCAAGAATAGGTAAAATGTTTTTTTCCCATTCATCTATTGTAATAAATCCTCTTTGATCACTCAAATACCTTTATATAGTTCATGTTTTGATGCAATTATGTTATTTGATAGTTTATCCATATTTACGTAGTGTTTTGTCTATGTTTTATATTTTCAATGTCTTGATATTATTTACTTTATGTTTTAAAGGTGAAAGGTGGTTTTGGATGAAAGAATCAAAACAGAGTAAATTGACTTATTTGATCATTAATTGATGTTTTGTAGAGAGCTTGAGCTATAAAGGTCAAAATAAAGTTATTCCAATGGCATTAGAAATCTAGCATCCATGCCTTTCTGTAAATATATGGAAAGAAGAATTAAAAATATAAAGAGAATGGAAATCACAACTTTCAAAATCAAATCTTGCATTCTCGCATTGTTGACCTTTAACTTTTCTGACTTGAATATCGTGAGCTACATAAGTCCATTTGATGCAAACTTAATTGTTTCAAAATCTTACTAAAATACATATAACAACACAACATTTCATTAGAAAAATAGCTCATATGAGAGAGAATAAGTTTTCTAAAATGACACATCAATTCTATCAACAGACAAGTTTTATGAAGAAACAAGTCCAAATTGCATCCCATATAGTCCAAACCGACATCCAAGTGTTTTTTTTTTTAAATTTAGCTCCTCTAGTCAAAGATTAAAGATTTCACACAAGGCTATTTTTACTTTTTAGGAAAATAGTTAATGAAGTATTTAAATGTAACATTATCTACTTAAGGGAAAACTATTTTGCAAAGTTGGGAGTAAGGTTTCCCAGACTATAAAAAGAAAGACAAAGAGGAAAGAATTAGAGAGAGGGAAGCAACCATAATAGAGAAACACTAATACTTTCTCTGAATCCTAAATCCAAGCATTCTTCCATCTTTTGTAGTAGTTGTTCCATAAATATGCAAGGTTAAACTATTTTTCTTGGTTGTATAGAAACATAAACCTTTGTATTTCAAGAGTTGTGAGGTTTATTATTCCATTTATTTTCAATTTATATGATTAATGAAGATTTTTTTTGTTTTGCATATTTCATATGAATGATTATATTAATTATTAAAGTAGTCTCTAAGTTGTTATTGTGAACAACTTATTGCTAGATTTGGTATCAAAACTAGAGTTTTTGTATATAAACGTGTAAAGAAACTAAGCTTAATAATTGTAGTTTATCCATGTTACTATTCTTAGAGAGAACATTCAAGCAAATTAACATGAATTGTGGATAATTATGTTGTATAGGTTAATCAATTTATTTAGTTCTTAAGGCTTCCATTGAACTAAATCATTAGTGCATACAATGTGATTGTTTGTTAGTTTTGGTCAATTATACAATGGATCTATTAACTAACTAACATTAAAAAAAAGATAAAAATTGAGAATATAAACTCAAGTTTCATTTCAAGGATCGGTTCCCATTTTTGTAGGTTGATGTATATTTGCGACCAGGGTTTAGTTTTTTGATAAATTTTAGTTTTATTAAATTTTGTTTTATTGTTTCATTCTACCTTAGTCTAGATACTCACCAACCAAAGCCCTTAATTGCATGAAAATTTGAATTAAAATTTCCTCATAGGATCAAACTCTTGCTTGCCTTATACTATCTTATGTGTTTTAAGCTACGGTAATTAATTTATGCAGTCATGACATCACAACATTGTATACCTAATATATGACCATTTGTTAGCTCCTTGTTAAGGCAACATGTAATATAGATCAAAATATAATAATTATTTTACATGATAACTTATTGATTTTAAGTCTAAAGATCACTTGCATAACTGTCACTTGCATCAACTCGTTTACCAAACATCCATAGCACAACTTGTTTCCTCCATTATTTCAGCCATAGGCCACTCTAACCATTAGAGTTTAATATTGGCTACCATCATTAACACCCAAAACAATCCAAACCAGTGACCGACTAGGCATATAAGAGGCACGCGCTAGCTTCCTCATGCATGCCTCCTTATTTATTGTTCTAGTGAATTATAATTCACTTGAAGAGTAAAACAAAAGCATGAATAATTATTATGTAATTAAAATTCAAAGTGAAAAGGAATGCATGAAAACTTACCTAGAAATTGATGAGTGAAGACAGTTTTGTTGGAACTCTTGTGCACTACTAGTGATCACTGGTTCTAGAGATAGTGACAAACTCCAGCAAGTTTGTCTTTGTCTTTCTCTTCTTGCTAGAGATGATAAAGATGATGATGAAGGTGTGATGTGCTTATTGAATTGACATATTTTCCCTATTGTTTTCTTGCTCCTTTTCTTATATGTTGGTTGCCCCTCTTTTATCTCTTGCCCTCTTTTTCTTTCTTTCTTTTCTGCCTTTCCCCTAGGCGAGTAGGGGAGGTATATTTATAATCTATACATGGGAATCATGGAAACCAACAATAATAAGCAAGGAATTTGTAGACAAGGGGGTTGTTCTCAAAATGACAATGAACAATACCATGCTAATTAAATCATGGTAGGATCATTCTTTATTTTTATACTAAGCATTCAAAAGAGAATATCTTAAGCTTGAGATATTTAAGTCAGACAATTAAAAAATCCAAATTCATCTATATGTAAAGGACTACAAATTTCATGAAGGATCTAAAGTGAGAAAAAAAATTGTATTGAAAAACATAATCTGACCACAATTTGCTTATTCATAAATCATTTTGAAGATCAGAATCATGATAGTGACGAAACCATTTTTTAAGTGAAAATTTTAAGGGGTTCATCCAACCTTAAACCTATGGTAAAAAAGATTGTTGTCGGTGGTTTTTTGAAAAGAAACAAAATATAATTTAGCACGACAGTCAAGAGAAATTATTGTGACGCTTTTTTCCAGCCCTTTTTTTTCAATGAGACTAATTAACATTCCAAAATTTAAATTAATGTTTGATTATCCCGATAAATCCTCGAAACATTAAATTGGGTTTCTCAAATAAGACTTGCAAACTTTAGTCAGAATCCTTCTTGCGACAGGTTTCTCTACTTTTACACTAGACATCCAAACAAGAATATCTTGAGCTTCTATATCAAAATCAAACGGTTTAAAAATCGAAAATCATTTATACATACATAACTACAACCTTTATGAAGGATATAAAGTGATAAAAAATACAATATAGCTAGGATGATCGGATATTGCACGAATATCTCGTTTCTTAAAAGGATCTGTTGATCTAATTCGGGAAGTGACAATAATAAATCGAAAATCATTTATACATACATAACTACAACCTTTATGAAGGATATAAAGTGATAAAAATTACAATATAGCTAGGATGATCGGATATTGCACGAATATCTCGTTTCTTAAAAGGATCTGTTGATCTAATTCGGGAAGTGACAATAATGAGCATCCCTATTTGAATGACAGTTTAACATAAGAATAGTGGGTTTTGGGACCCAATAAATCTTCATATCAATTCTTTAACAAATCATGAATGACGAATATAGCTAGGATGATCATATATTGCACGAAGCAAAGTCAGAATCAAAGTTTATGGAACAAAAAATTGGTATTAGAACATAATTACAAAAATAACAAAATCAATTCAAATTCTCAGGGATTTATCCAACCTTAAAGACTAGATAAATAAAAAATGAATTTAGCATTATGAAGACTCCTAATTAATCCAAAGGAGGAGTATAAAAAAAGAAAAAGATATCAAAGATAATGTTAAACTATAGTTAAAAAGATATCAAAAATTATTTTCTACTTTTGTCAATCATCAAATACCCATTAGTTAAACTCGCATTTGGTGCAATAGGGATATATGCCATCTCCAGCACATGGTGCCATATAATAAGTAATAACAACCCTTTTGATTTCCAAGTTAGAATAGTATTGATCTTGGCCTTGTATTTATCCTTCTCTTGGAAAGAAAATGAGCTCTTTTTAATGCTTGTTTTTGCTACTACATATGTGTTTTCTTAGTCAACTTAAAATCATTTTGTTTTTTTTTGTGTTTTCTTCAAATTAAAATTGGTAGCCTTGGTGCCAAAACTTTACGGTCTATATAATTGTTGAAACGGTCCTTCTTGCATATGGATTACATGTACTAAAATGTCCTCTTCATGCTTTGATGGATTCCCAAGTTCAGCCATATCTAAACCTTACACAACGAATTCATTTAATGCTTCTTTCAATCCCTTCGCTTTAGGTCTTTTGATGGATTTATTTGGAATGAGTAATAGGTCCTTGAAGTTAAGCATTGGTGATTAACAAAGGAAATTTGTGTGCTTTGATGGGATATCTTGTTTCAAAAGAAATATAAATTAGAATACTCTACTTCCTTTGGTTCTAACCTTTTGTTTTGATTTCTTTTACCTTACTTTAACCTTAGCCCCATGACAACCAAAATATAAGACCTTTTGATTCATACATTACTTATCATTGTATGGAGATAAGATTAGAGAGCAAGCATATGGATGAACATATCCATTGATTGAATTTGAGAGATTTAAACGCATAAACCCTAAACACATGAGTGTTAGATGAGTATATCAATGAGAGGACATATTACTTTGGCATGACATTAATTTCATTTAACTCCCAACAACCAATTGCATTTTGAAATTTGCATGTAAATAAATTTAGGAAATAATTGCAGTGAATCTATATTATTAATATGGAGAACACTCGAACAAATTAACATGAATTGCGAACAATTTTGTTGTATATGTTAATCAATTTATCTAGTTCTTTGGGCTGCTATTGAACTAAATCATTAGTGTAGACATTCTGATTGCTTGTTTGTTAGGGTTACTTATACAACAAATTTATTAACCAACTAACATGAAGAAAAAATAAAAAATTAGAATATAAATTAAAGTTTTGTTTCAAGGATTGGTTCTAATTTCTATAAGTGGATGTATACTTGCGACCAAGGTTTGTTTTCTTGATAAATTTTAGTTTTATTTATTTTTGTTTGATTGTTCATTTTTGCCTTAGTTTAGATAATCATCAACGAAACCCCCCTAGTTGGATGAAAATCTAAACTAAACCTTTCTTATGGGATCAATCCATTGTTTGTTTTATACTATCTATGTGTGTTTTAAGCTAGAATAAGTAATTTGTGTGACCAAACATTGCACCAATTTATATAATTAGTGAATACATCTATCTATCTATCTATCTATCTATCTATCTATCTATCTATATATATATATATATATATATATATCAATTTATATTATAAAGAAGAAATCATATGCTCATATTGGATCTTGATTTGTCACAGGGATGCTTCACAACCATTGTGTTTAGAAGTTTCCATGTTAATCATTATTTATAAATCATGTGAAAGTAGAATAGGTCAACATGCATTTTGTGCAACTAAAATAACTTTGAAGCACCAATCCATATTTTTGTAACAACTAAGATGATGATTTTAAGTTGCAATGTAGATTTTGCCATGTATGACCCCTTGTATGGTGGATGCAACAAATATGTACCTTATTTTATGATATTATCCTAGATGGTAAGCATGTGTAACGTATTACATTGTTTAATGATGTAAAATCCTAGAAAAAATAAAATAACAATGGGTGAAAAATAGATAGACAAAGTAAATTCTGAGTAAGATGACTTATCGATTAATTGAGTTAAAAGAAATTAAGAAAAAAAGGAAGGAAAATGGGGGGGGGGGGGGGACAAAAAGAGAATAACTAACCATTTTAGGCTAAAGTGTGTATAAAACCTTTTCCTTCTCCGTATAGATGGCAAGAATAAAGAAATAGGAGGAGGAGTCATCTTTTTTATGGGAAATTGAGAGAAAAATAACCATCATAATAGATAAATATTTCTTCGGATCTAGACCATATACCAAGAGGACCATAAGAGGACATGGAATATAAGAGAAACTAAGAGAAGAAATTTGAAATTTTCTTAGGGAAACACAACAAAACAAGGAAGAAAAAAGGTTAGGAAATTTGATATCTTGGTTAATTCTTAAGGGCTTAATTGACATTGGGTAAATATTCTATCTTTTCCAAGCATGTTGGGTTTACCAGAGTAAATGTTATCCGAGAGGGATAACCAAATTGTTGGCTTACATATAGGAATGTCAAAATGAATTAGCAACCATGCCGGGTTGATCAAAGTAAGTGGTATCTGAGAGGAATAACCAAAATCTTGGCTTTCATATGGGAATGTCGGATTGAATTGGAACCATATTGGCTAGGCATGAGTAAATGGTATCCGAAAGGGATGACCGGAATGTTGTTTTACGTATAGGAATGAAAAATTAATTTGGAAACCATCATGGGTGTACCGGATTTAATGGTCTCTAAATATGATAGCCAAAGTATTGGTTATCAAGCTGAAATGTCAGGTGCATTAAGCAACCAAAAACGGTTAGCCAATGGGAAAATGGTATTCGCGAGAGAAATCCAAATTAGAATTCATGGATAAGGAATATTAAAAAGGATTGATTGCTTTTATGAATGTTGTGAATTGATATATATTGTTAATCTTATTAAATGAATTTAATTTCTATTATAGGTCATGCTTAGTCATATCATAAGTAGTTCTAGTTATCATGTTATATTTTGTGTATTTAAAGATTGAATTATAAACATGATCTTGTAATCTTTTAGGGATTAATTTATGTAATTTGATATTTTATAATGTATGTAAAGCATACAAACACTTACATATTTATGTGTAGGAATTGTAATATGTTATAGTGCATGTCTTTAACTAAATTTATTTAAGGTTAATAAATAATTCTATATTAACAATTCATGCTTAATGAGTAGTTAAAATACTTAATTAGTTATTGAAAGTTTCTTTTTGGAATGTGCTATGTATATGTTTGATAAGTCTTTTGTTTGATTAATGTGTGCCTTTATAATTGATATGAGATGAAAAAATGAAAATGATTGAATGAAAGTTGATTGATGGATTGAGATCCAGGATGATTAGGCTGGACGTGACATGATGATGACTATCGGGATGCCTAATATATATATAAAAAAACATTCCCTTATTTTCTTATTAACATGATAATTTAATATTGATTAGAATCAAATATTAAATTAAGAATTCAAGATGTTGCAAATGATGTCTAATTTTTATACTATATAGCATAAGAAAGTCAATAAACAAAATCACCCATTCAAACTAATATAAAGTATTGAAGTTTCATGAATTGCATAAAAGAAAATTTTGGGACATTACACTCAATTTGTTCATAATTTTTTGAAAATATAGGGGCATGTTTGGCTAGATTCTTAAATAAGGAAAAAATATAACAAAAGGAAATGACTTTGAGCATGACCTTGTTTTTTGCAAACATGTTTCATACATCTAAACAAGGTTTTATTTCCTAACAAAAATGGTGTGAACCAAACATGCCTATAATGATATGGGTATATAGCATGTTCAGATGTTAGGTAAAATTCCAACCTAACCTGGTTTTATAGGATGACAATCAACCCTATATTTTTTTTAATGGCTTGGACCTAGCCTAGTTACAGAGGCTCGACGACTTAAGGGTCCAACACTTTCTTGTATTCCTAGCCCAACCTAGTGATAGAATTTTCACCACTGTATTTAACAGTTTAGTGCTTATTTGGAAGTGTGGTTGAGGTTATTTTAAAAAATACTTTTCATTAGAATTGTTTAAATAATACTTTAAAAAAAAAACATTTTTGACATCAACATCTAAAAATAATCTAAAAAAACCAAAAGAAATAATTTAAAGTAAAAAAAATTATTCTTTTTCTAAACCACTTTTAAAACGCAGTGACAAAACCCTAGTAGTGATGACAACTTCCATTTGTATGTACACTAACATTATGTTTATGATTAAGATACTACAAATTTTCATTTCTTTGAACAACATCCATCAAAGAAATTGTCATCGATAATTTATGTTTTGTTGGTAATTCTATCATTAGTAAAAAAAATATCATTAATGGCATTATAGACACACTCATCAACTTGCCTATGAAGCTCCATCTCATCTGGATTTCTTCTATGGTCTGGTTAATGATGAGTTGAAACTCAAGGTATGAAATCAATTTCATGCTTTATCCCCTTTAATGATAGTAATGTACTACGAGTATCATCGAGGAACACATATCAAACTCCTATAAAAAATAAATAGCAAAACTAGACACAATATGATCAAGATCATTAGTATTAACGCAAACATCTTTGATCACACTAAATCATTGACTTGTTCATGAAATAAGCCTATCTGACCTCACCCTCTCTAGCATAAAAATTGGGTTGTTTGTATATTTTTTCCACACAATTCTCGTCATTCTTCCTCACTTTCTTCACTCCTCTTATCTTACCTCCACTCTTAATCAGATTTTGGTGTTTTTGAGTTGTGATCTAAAAGTCTGATTTGTTTGGAGTGTTGGCCAAATATTTGTGTTGTCTTTGGATGGGTAGATGAATGGGTTGTAGTGGTTTGGGTTCTAACCAAATCTGATTCTCTTCTTGTTGCTCAACTTTATTTTCTCTCTCCATTGCTTCAAACTAACTTTTTAGCATTATTTGATCATCATACACCTGTTTGGGTGTAAGAGGTACAAGAGTGGTTTTACCATCTTTTAAAATAATATACCTAATTTTTTACCCCATCATGAATTGCCTTCCTATCATATTGTCATGGTCTCCCCAACAAGATGTGACTTGCTTATATTGATATCACGTTGCCCAGAACATCATCAACATATTTCCCAATAAAAAATGGAACCACAACTTGTTTAGTCACTTTCACTTCACTGCTATCATTCACCTATTGCAATCTATATGGTTTAGCATGCTTAACAGTACAAAAAATCAGTTTACTATCAAGGGTGGTACTACAAACATTAATACAACTTCCATTATCTATAATTAAACCACACACCTTGCTTTGTACATAACAACGTGTGTGGTAGATACTTAATCTTTGTTTATTATTTTCATCTTACTTGACCCGAACTTTAAGTGTGCCCTTTATAACTAAGGACTCTATAACTAGTAATGCTAACTCATCCCCATCACTATCCTTTAATGGTGGCATGCCTTCACAATCAGATCTATCAGTTTTAGAATCCATATCAACATCATCTCTAATCATCATGATTCTTTTGTATGGAATTTCTAGAGCATAATGTATGTGCCCTTAACACCTAAAACATTTAATACCATGAGTACATTTAGGTTGAGTTTCATATTTATCTTTGGCACCAGTAAGGACATCAACTTTAGCCTTTGGTGGTTCAGTTATAGAAGGACAAAGGATATTCATTTTCCAAGATGATGATGAAACCATATAAAACGTTGTTCAAACATGTACATTCCTAAGTTGTCTCTCCACCTTCGTAACCATGGGAACCATGTCCTCTAGCTCCATATAATGCTATAGCTTAACCACATTGGCAATGTCCTGATTCAACCTATCAAGAAATCTAGTCATGGTGGCTTATCTATCCTTAACAATATTGACCCGAATCATTATTATCTCAATCTCTTTGTGATATTCATGTATTGTTTCATAGCCTTGATTCAAACCTTGGAACATCAAAAAAAAAATCTTAGTAATAGTGGTTCAGCACAAATCATCTCCTCATTAAGACTTTCCTCTCCTCCAAGTCTGAAATGGCCGCTCCCTATTCCTTCTCCTACTGATTACAATTTGATCTCACCATATCAATGCATACTTTATAAACTCAATTGTCACCAATTTCACTTTGTTTTGTTCAGAATAGATATAACAATAAAAAATCCAATCTACCTTTTTCTCCCACTCCAAATAAACCTCGAGACCCTTCTTACCTTGAAAGTTAAGAATTTTTAGTTTAATGGTGTCCAAGTCCCCATCCTTATCTATATAATTTCCCATTCCACGAAAATTCACATTTCTCCAAGCATTGTTCAGTCCAAGCCTGATTTCTTGGCCAGCAAATGCAAAATCATAATCATCTTCACCCATATCTCTATTTTCATCAACAAACTCTTCAAAATAGTATATGTTATTTCGTACGGCTATACAAATCATATTTCCTCTGCGATGAGCCCCACTATTTTTTTTATTTTATCCAATTCAGCTCATCTGTCAGCTCCTTATACATCCTAGACAACAACTCGAGTTGTTAGCCTATGGCTCGCTATTTGAAAGTTATGTCAGTATTTTATGTCGTTGATTTGTTGTTTTCAAACATCCTTTGAATCTGCAAATTTGGTTAGTATCACAAAATATATCCTCACATCTCTCATGTATCACACAAAAAAGAATCAAGGTTTTTCACTTTAATAAGCTCACTACATCTTTTACCTCACAACTTGCTTTCTTTTGGTTCTATAGGAACTGATCAAAGTTAGAGGCCTTCACAACACACTTTAATTATAATTTCAAACTCAAGAATAAAAAATATACTGAAAGAAAGGAAAACAAATCTATGATTATGAATTGTGGACGAAATGAAAACATGAAATAAAATAGAAAGGAATATTAGTGAAAGCAGTTCCTTGACTCCAAGATAACCCACATATAATAGAAACAAAGATTTAGATAAAACTAAACAGTACGGATCACATTTTGAAACTTGACACAAATCTAAGTTATTACATAATTTTTTATGATTGGAATTAAAACTCAGACCAAACGACCTTGTAATGCCCTCAAATTCAAAATTTTGTATTATTACTCAACCCCAAATTTACTAAACAAACAAAAAAACTCAAGTTTTAGGTCGTTTTATTTCTCTAGTTACCGAACCCCTTGTGTGACTAGTTTGCCAATTGAAACCTGATGCGAACCTACGTGGTCACGTAACCCACAACCAAGAATGAGATCTTATCCCGGAAAGACAAAACAGGTCTGATAGGAGTGTGACACAATGGAAACCTGCCCCAAGGCACGAGCAATATTGGAATGAGTATAATGACGACACGAAGCCAATTAATCTTCGATAAGTCGGATTCAGTTTGTTCAAGAACTAAAGAATGCAAAAATCACTCTCACACATAAACTGAAAAGTTCAGAATTATAATTAATCAATGGTTGTCGAAATGCTTGGCTAACATGAGTTTAAATAGTCTTTTAAAAACCTAACCCTAATGGACCCCTTATGTGGACTTAAATGAGGTCCACTCAAAACATACCTAACATCCTAAATTAAAAAGCCCATGACTTAATCCAAGCAAGCCTTGGATCCTACTGCAAACAAAGTCTTAATTAAGCCCAAACAAGCCTTGGGTTATAGCTAACTAAATTAAATGAAGCCCGTAACATTTATTCTTTTTCATCCACCTATCAATCCCATGTTTCCAAGTTGTAGTAGGATTTTTTTGGCTCCATTGTTGTCCTCACTTCATGGCCCAAATAAACCTGGGCTGGACCCGTCTTACACATAGATACCTCAATGGTCCTTGCAATTATGACTTGGGTGAAACCTTCAAAACCAAGAATCAAGACCCTAAACATGTAATGGGTCCTTACTGGTGTTTCTAGGTCAGTTCACATCAAATCCTTTAGTATACGATATCAAAATAAACTCAATTTTAATATATGGTGTGATTTCAACCCCAATAAATAGAATTTGAAGTTTGGATTGACTCTAAGGTGTTTTGCTTAGGGTTCACTAAGGTAGTATTTCTATGGTAGAATTGAACCTTTAATTAAACCTCATGCAAACAATATTAAAATAAGCCCAAATTTGATATAAGATGTGATCTCACCCCCAATTGATGGAATATTAATTTTCAATTGATTTTGATGTGGTTTTGTTATGTTTCATTAAAGTTGTGTTTTATGCTACAAAAATTAAATGCTCCTTAAAATTTCAACTAATCCCTCTATCTCTATTTATTTTCTTATTTTTTTTAATATACTCATGATGATACAATAAAAAGATGAAATATAACTTTTTTTTTGCTTAGATGACGCAAACATGAAGAGCAAGGAGATGGACAAAATCAATGAAAAACTTTAAGGAACACTAAAAAATATTGATACAAGGATATGAGCTTATTTCGTAGCCTAGCTTTGATACAAATTGATGCGAACCTCATAATCAAGTGGTCATGCAACCCACAATTAAGACTCGAATTTGATCCTGGAAAATTAAAATAGATATGATAGGAGTGTGAAACAATGGAAATCCTCCCCAAGGCACCAATACTATTGGAATGAGTAGAATGATGTCACGAAGCCAACTAATCTTCAATAATTCAGATTCAGATCAAAAGAATGCAATAATCACTCTCACGTGTAAAATTGAAAAATTCTGAAATAATATTCATCAATGGCTACCAAAATTTAGCTTACATGAGTTTATATAGTTCTTGAAAATTTAACCCTTGTGTTTTTCATATGTTTTGTGTATAAAATTCCTTGATATTGTTTTTTTTTATGTTTTGAATGCAGTTTTGGATGAAAGATGAAAAAAGGAGGTAATTAGAGCTGAATGACAGATTTGACTTTCAATCGGTGTTTTGTGTAGAGCGAAAGCTCTAGAGATCAAAATGAAGTGATTCCAGTGAAATTCAAAAGCTAACATTGATAACTTTATGTAAAGCTAAGGTAAAATAAATAAAATAAGGAAGAGCATGGAAACCGCAGCCTTCAAAGACAAATTTTGCAATCTGCGATATCAACCTTTGTCCATTACAACTTCAATATCTCAAGCTACAAAAGTCTGATTGATTCAAACTCAATTTTCATGGATTTAGAACTTAAAGACCTATAAACGCTCCAAATGTAAGATCAACAAGATGTATTATGAAGAGGATATGAATTTTACAAGGGATAACTAAATTCTGTCAACTTAAGAAAGGATTATTTTATAAAATAGATACTAGGGGTTTTAAGCATATATAAAAGAAGAGAGGAACAAGAAAGTTTTGGCCAGAAGCAAAGAAAACACAAATCTTCCTCCTCCAAACCTAAATCATGTTTTCTTCCATCTTTTTATTTATTTGTTCAATAAACATGCAAGGCTAGACCCTTTTGCCTGGTTGCAAGGACACGAAAACCTTCAGATTTCAAGAACTATGAGATCTATTTTTACCTCAATTTTTCAGTTTATATGATGAATATGTTTTTTCTCCTATGCTTATTATTCTATGATTGTTTATTTAATTGCTAAGAGCAGACTCAAAGTTATTATTATTGTAGACAATCGATTGCTAAGTTTGATATCAAAACTGGAGTTGTGGTATATGAACTTATGAAGCAACTAAGTTAATAATTATAGCGGGTCTATGTTATTAATCTTAGAGAAAACATTCAATCAAACTAACCATATATTGCGGACAATTGTGTTTCTTAATTGATCAATTTATCTAGATTTTAATGCTGCCATTGAATCAAATTAATAGTGCAGGCACTATGGTAAATATTCAGAATATAAATTGATATGTTGTTTTCATGATCAATTCTGATTTTTATAGTTAAATATTGATTTACGACCAAAGTTTACTTTATTGATAAATTTCAATTTTATATAATTTTTATTTAGCTTATTTTAGCCTAGCCTAGACAACTTCCAACCCCTCCAATTGCATAACATATAGCACGAAAATCTAAACTAAATCGTCATCGTGGGATCAACTCCTTGCTTGCTCTATAATATCTTGTTTGATATGTTTTAAGCTACGGTAATTAATTTGTGGGACCACAACATCGCAACAACCCCTTATGTGGACTTAAATGATATGCACTCAAAACTGACCCAAAACCCTAAACTAGAAAGTCCATGGTTAATCCCAACAAGCCTTGGATCCTAACTGAAAACAAAGTATTCATTAAGTCTAAACAAGCCTTGGGTTGTAGCTTATAAATCACATCATATTAAATTCATTAATTGCCATGAGAAAAAGAGAAGTAAAATATTGTAGAGATTATTCAAGGCTTATTTATAGCCTTCCATCCAGCCCCTTGATCCTTAAAACAAAAGGAAAAGGTAGCCACCCATGTTGTTTCATTTTATGTCCTCACTTCATGGCACAAATAAGGTTGTAATAAACTCCTCCTATACATGGATAAGATGTATTAGGGTCTCCTTTTGATACTCCAATGGTTCTTGCAATTCTAACTTGGTTTAAACTTCAAAACCAATGTATTTAATATCTTTTTCAATGTCTTTGTCTTAGACCGGGTCATTGGACCATTTGGAACATGTAATGGGTCTTTATTGGTGTTTCTGGGTTGGTCCTCCACATCAGTCTCCCTACCATCATTGCAACATTATATTTGCATTATCCCACTCAATTTTCACATCACATTCAATTTATAAAATGAAACTTTTTAGTAATTTCAATAAAGAAAACGACTTCACATGATAAAAAAAAAAGTAAGTTAAGTTTAACCTTAAACCTTGAAAATCATGCATCGCCCTTCCATTCAGGATGCTTGTAAATCTAGCTCGATGGAAACAATAAAATTCTCATTGATGATTTAAATGGTGATGCTGTTATTTAGGTAAAATTGAATAAAAAATGAAATCATAATAAACAGTACGCACTGACAACCTTACCACCCCAAGCACCGCACCAGGAGGAAGAGATCATGGCGGAGAATAATTCTAGACATTGGTTGGGCACTTTTACTCGTCATAAAACTCTACACGCATCATTCAAAATTCATGTGAGCGTAGATATGAACGGCGCATCCGGCGATTCACAAAAGTAACTCACTAGAAAATATAATAAAAAATAGTAAATTACAGCCACACCCCTACAATCAACTCTTTTTTTGTCATATATGGGGGTATATGCGTATTTTTATATTTAAAAAAAATTGCGCAATGACCCCGACATTTACTAGTGCGGTTTTGTCTTATATAGGGGTATTTTTTATTTAGCCAGTTAAAAAATATATGTGCAATAACCTTAATGCCCCCGGCGGTTCCTGTGTATTTTTTTCCCTATATATGGGTATTATGGTTATTTTACTATGCATAAAAATGTCAAAAATCGATAATACCCCCGAACCAAAGGCTAAACATAACAATAAATAGAGAGGTAAAATAGTAATTTTATTATTCCAATCCACAGTGTTTTTGAGTCTAGATAAACAATGAAAATCAATTTAGATTACTGTTTAACAGAACATTACATTCTGTTTTAACTTTTGTACAATGAAATGAATAGTGATACGTTTCTAGTGCTATAGTTGAAGTCGAAGTTATTTTTTAATCTACAATATAAACTATCAAAATATTGCTAAAAGTTTATGTTTTTAAATTAAAATTGCATTTAAAAGGGATTAGATAATCTATGAGCGAATTTGCACGCGCGATGCGCTGGGCTTTTTTATTTATGTTAAAAACTTATTGATTTTATACGTATTGTATTTTCTTATTTTAATATTAGATTAATAAAATTATAAGTGATAAAATCTACTAAAAATGGTTTTTTTTCCAATAAAAAGTAATAATATATATTAAAGCTCTAATATTAAATAAATATCAAAATATATAATTATTATGATATATTTAAAAGAAAATAAAACTTAAAAATAATTATTATTATCATTTTGAATGTTTTATCTATAATAATTAGAAAATTCAATACCTAACAATATTAACAAAAATTAAATATTATTATATTTAAAGAAATTATTAACTTGAAAAATACAAAAAGAAAAATAATAACAAACATTATTTTTAAAATGATGACCAACACAAATTAATATTTAAATATTAAAAACAAATCTTAATAATAGTGGAAAAAGAATTTTTTTTTCAAAGAGTAATGAAAAGTGAAAACCACAGTTGAAATAATTATTCATTACTGTTTGAAATTGTGATCTCCTTTAGCCATTCTATAAAATAATAGTTGTGGTACCCGTAAGCTGACCCGTACACCTCAGTTATAGAAGAAAAAAAAATTATAAATCAGAAAAAAATAGAAAACAAATGTTAAAAAAAGTGGCCCGGGGGATTATTCATGGTGTGCGTAAACTGTCCTCGACACCGCAGTTATAAGAAAAATGTATACGTGGAAAAAAAATTGTGGTGCACGTAAGCTGGCTCGAACACCACAGTTATAAAAAAAATATATAAATGAGAGAAAAAAAAGGAAAAAATGTAAAAAACAAAGTGGATCTAGAGATAAAAAAAAATATATGTGGGAAAAAAAATCGTGGTGCTCGTAAGCTGGTCTGGACACTCTGATTATTAAAAAGACCAAAAAAAATATATAAGTGGAAAAAAACAGGGAAAAAATGTATGAAAAAAACGGGTCCAGAAATTAATAGTGGTATGTGTAATCTAGCCGGGATACCCCATTATAAAACAAACAGAAGGCCGATTTAAAAACCAATCACCTTTTTCAAATAGTAATGAGAAAAAAAATTGTGGTGCGCGTAAATTGACACGGACACCCTGATCATGGAAAAAAAATATATAAGTGGGGAAAAAATCAGGAAAAAAATGTAAAAAAATGGATCCGGAGATTAGTTGTGGTGCACGTAAGCTGTCACGGATACCCTTGTTAAAAAAACACAACAAAAGAAGCCCAGTTTTTTTAAAAAAAAAAAACTAACTTGGATATCTTGGTTATAAGAAAATAGTTTTTTTTAAAGAAGGTACTCGTTTATTTAAAAAACAAACAAAAAATACCTGGTTAAAAATAAATGCAAGGGGAAAGTATCTTTTTAAACAATAATAAGAAAAAAATATTACGGTGCGTGTAAACTAACCTAGACACCCGAGTCATGAAAAAAAAAGTATAAGTGGTAATAAAAAATAGGGAAAAAATGGATCCAGAGATTAGTGGGTGTGCATAAGCTGCAACGGATACTCCAGTATGAAAAAACAAATAAAAAGCTCAGTTAAAATAAAAAAAATAAAAAACACATTTTCAAACAGTATTGAAAAGTGGAAATTTCTATTAAAAAAAAGAAGCACGCTTACAAAAAAAATGCAAGGGGAGAGCACCTTTTTAAAGAGTAATGAGAAAAAAAAAATCGTGGTGCGCATAAATTAATCCTGACACCCCGGTCATGGAAAAAATTGTATAAGTGGAAACTCGGTCATGGAAAAAATTGTATACGTGTAAACAAAAAAGGGAAAAAAATGGATCCAAAAGAAGCCCGGTTAAAAAAACAAAACTGACCTGGACACCCTGGTTATAAAAAAATGGATTTATTCAATGAGAAAAAAACAGAAAACAAATGTTAAAAAAAGATCCCCGTTTATTTAATAGACAAACAAAAAATGCCCAGCTATAAAAAAAGTGCAAGGGGAAAGCATCTTTTAAACAGTATGTAAAAAAAATCATAATGCGCGTTAACTAACCTGGAGATCCCGGTTATGAAAAAAAATATATAAGTGGTAATAAAAAATAGGAATAATAAAAAAAAATAATAAATAAAAAAAAAGGACTCAGAGATTAGTCGGTGCGCATAAGCTGCAACGGATACTCCGGTTTAAAAGAAAATAAAAGGCCCGGTTAAAATAAAAAAACAGAAAACACCTCTTCAAACAGTATTGAACTGTGAAAATTACTATTAAAAAAAGCATGGTTATTAAAAAAAACAATGCAAGGGGGAAACACTTTTTTAAACAGTAATGAGAAAAAAAATCATGCTACGCATAAATTAACCCGAACACCCCGGTCATGGGGAAAAAAAATATAAGTGGACACAAAAAAAGGGAAAAAATGTAGAAGTGGAAACAAAAAAAGAAAAAAAATAGATTCGTAGATTAATCGTGATCCGCGTAAGCTGTCATTAATATCCTAGTTAAAAAAACAAACAAACGAAAACAACTTTTACAGAGTAATTTTCTAAAATTAAAATTTAAAATAAAATCCAAAAATAAAACAAAACAAACGAAAAGCAACACTTTCCAAAATAATGATTTTAAAAGAAAAAAAATAGAAAAAAAAAAGATTTTTTTTTAAAAAAAACGAAATTTAGAAAAAAAAAGTGGGAATAAAAAATAGGGAAAATAATAATAATAATAATAATAATAATAATAATAAAAAAGGATTCAGAGATTAGTCGGTGCGCATAAGCTGCAACAGATACTTCGGTTTAAAAGAAAATAAAAAGCCCGGTTAAAATAAAAAAACAGAAAACACCTCTTCAAACAGTATTGAACTGTGAAAATTACTATTAAAAAAAAAGCATGGTTATTAAAAAACAAAATGCAAGGGAAAAACACCTTTTTAAACAGTAATGAGAAAAAAAAATCATGCTACGCATAAATTAACCCGAACACCCCGGTCATGGGGAAAAAAAATATAAGTGGAAAAAAAAGAGGAAAAAAAGTAGAAGTGGAAACAAAAAAAGAAAAAAAAAATAGATTCGTAGATTAATCGTGATACGCGTAAGCTGTCATTAATATCATAGTTAAAAAAAAAAAACAAACAAACGAAAACAACTTTTACAGAGTAATTTTCTAAAATTAGGATTTTAAAAAAATCCAAAAAAAAAAAACAAAAAAAAAAGAAAAGCAACACATTCCAAAATAAGGATTTAAAAAGAAAAAAAAAGATTTTAAAAAAAAAAAACGAAATTTAGAAAATAAAAAACCAAGAGGCAGATGTACTCCCGCGAAGTACAAATCAGAAAAATCCACGTACAATTGTCCGAGCTCCTTTAGATATATATATATAGTAATAGTACCCAAGCCCTAGTGCTAGTAGTACCTTCCACCATTTATTCTTTGTCATGCATTATCTATACAGCTAAACCAAAACATGGTTTTCCTGTAGATTTGAGCAGTGATTTCCTTTTTTTTGTTTTTCATTTCCTTTTTTTAACTTTTCTCTTCTTTTTTTTTGTTCTTTTTTTTCTAATTTTTTTTCTTTTTTTTCGTTCCTTTTTTTTCTTTTCTCTTCATTTTTTTCCAAAAAATTTTTCCGATCCTTTTTTTTTCTGATTATTTTTTTTGTACCTTTCTTTTTTTTTTCCTAATTATTTTTTTTCATTATACAAAAAGCTAAAACAAAACACAATTCCACTGTGCAGATTCTACTATGCACGCAGACTCATGGGCACTATTCATGTGCACTTTGACCCGGTGCATCGCGGGTGCATGTCCTCCTTTCTTTTTTTCCGTTATTGAACAGTGCATGTATGAAATTAGCCCCCGAAAAAAACAAAAAAAAACCATCTTTTTCAGGGGCTAGACGATCATTGACCGACCGGTTTTTTTATTTTTTTAATATTAGATTGAACAGTGTAATGACTCTTTAACCCCCGAAAAAAAAACCGCGCCTGCGGGTGAGGGGTGTTACGGTAATTAGCCAATTTTTTCTTTTTTTTCCTGACAGCTGTTGGCGCGTCGCCGGACGCACCATGCATTTCAACGTGCACGCATTCTTCGGAGCACGCCCAACCGGCGTCTAGAATTATTTTCAGGCATGTGCTCTTCCACATGCGGCGGAGCGTGTTGCGTTATGGTGTCCGGAGACATGTCAATGGTCGGTCGAAATTTCACCCCCAATTTCTCTCTCCTGCCTGCGCCAGATGACGTCAGCAAAGCTGTTTTTTCTCAAAGTTCATTTCAGTCCCTTAACGTTTTAATTGTTTTTTCAGGCCCTTATTTCTATTAAATAGGTTTTGCTTTGTTTCAATTTCGTCCTTCAATTGAAATTGATGAGGTATTGAAGTTCCACTTCGGTCCTCATGCTTTTAATTTTGCGGATTGGGCTGGAATTCTAAATATTTTTGGTATCAAAGTTTGGATTAATTTTAATTTCATCCTTCCATGCAAATTTATTATAAATCCTTAATATTTTAGGTATCAAAACTTTGATTTCTTTCAATTCTATCCTTCTATGCAAGTTAATTATAGATTTCAATTTCATTTCAGTCCCAGTTCTTTTAATTTCTGGTTTTTTTTTGAATTATTTGATTTCAATGTTTGAGTTTATTTCAATTCTGTCTATTAAATTAAAGATATTATTGAAAATATATCAAATTAATTATATATTTGTATATTTATGTCAAATTAAATTATGTCAAACTAATATTATGTTCAAATATTTATTAAATGTTATCGCTTAAAAATATATAGAGGGAGAGGAAAAATGTCCTAGAATTATTTTAGTTACAGAAATTCATATCAGTATTCTTAAATACATTTAATATAATAATACGATGAATAAATCATATAAAAAAAATTGGTTTCAAGATTAAATTTTGTGTTCTTTTGTTTAAGTTTATTTCTTGAAATAAATTTGCAGTTTTTTACTTTTTAATTACATATTTATGTATTTATATCAAATTAAAATATGTTAAGCCAATTATATGTTGTAATATGTATTGAATGTCATCGCCTAAGAATATATAAAGAGAAAGAACAAAATAGAAATTAAATATATTATTTAAATTATGTCAAATTAATTATATATTTGTATATTTATGTCAAATGAAAATATGTAAAACTAATTATATGTTTGAATATTTATGGAATATTATCGCCTAAAAATATATTGACAGAGAGGAAAAATGACCTACGATTTTTTGAAGGGTAGAAATTCATATCATGTTTTCTTAAATATATTTAATATAATAATATGATTAATAAATCTTATATAAAAACAAATTTGGCTTCAAAAATTAATTTTGTGCTCTTTTATTTAAGTTTATTTCTGTACAAGGATTTCCAATGTTTTCATTTTTAATATTTTAGATATAATATTACTGGGAAAAAAATCAAACAAACAAAATGTTGACAAATTTATCTGCATTATGTACAAGTCAAATTAAAAAATATACAAGTCACTTCCCGTTTCCATTAGACTGTTCTTTTTAGACGGCAAATAAATAATTATAGCACACAAAAAATTTAAGTTTATGTTTGAAAAACAAATTATAATATTTTTATTTCTAATATGTCTGATATTTATTGAATATTATCACCTAAAAATATATTGACAGCGAGGAAAAATGACCTAAGATTTTTTGAAGGACCAAAATTCATATCAGTATTCTTAAATATAATTATACTAACTAAATATTAAAATAATAAAATACAATACATATACAAGCAATTAGTTTTCTGCATAGAGAAAAAAAAACCCGCCGCATCGCCAATTATTTAGTTAATTATAGATAATAGGAGTAAATATTTTTTTTCAGGTTGCTGGAGTTCAGGTCCCCCTGCCACCGAAAATGATTTTTGAGTAAAGAACAGTGTTTTCTATTATTCATAAGTGTTTAACATGTTTTTTTTTTCAGTCATTTTTTCGATAACTGGGTTATCCGGGTGAGCTTATGCACATCATAATAAATCTCTGAACTTCATTTTTTTTTCAATTTTCACTGTTTATTAATATTTGAAAATGTTTTTTCCTCTTCGTTTTTTTCAAGCTTCTTTTTTTTATATACTCGCAGTGTTTGGATCAATTTACACGCACCACAATTTTTTCCTCACATATATATATTTTTTATAACCGGGGTAGGTTACACGTGTCACGAATAATCCTTGGACAATTTTTTTTTCAACTTATAATTTGTTTTTTTTAACTAGAATGTCCAAGCTAGCTTATATGCATCATGACTATTATTTTATACATAGCCAAAGGAGATCGCAATTTCAAACAGTAATAAACAGTGATTTGAAATGTGGTTTTCATTTTTCATTACTATTTAAAAAAATTAATTGAACTATGATTCTGATGAGATATGATATGAGTGTTTGGTAATGCGTTTGAAAATCGTTTTTGAACAAATTTTTATTTTTTTCAATTTTAAATTAAATAAATTGTTTCTAGATGATTTTGATTCGCATGTAGGACCTCAGGCGCTACCAACTCTTCTAAAACCAATTGGTGATAGAAGAGGCGCATACCCTAGCCTTATACCGCATTCAGCATGCAAGCGCCCACGACATTCGATTGTGACTTGGCCCACCCGGCCTCCGCCACGGGACAATTGATGCACACATGGCCAACAATCTCCCCCTCAGCAATTGCTCCCGCTGGGAATCGAACTCGTGACCTTGGCTCTGATACCAATTGTTGAGCACAATTGGTGTTTGGCTCTCGGTTGAAAGAGTTTCGAGAGAGAGAGCTTTACAGAAAACTTTCCACACTTTATTCAATGCCAGAACAAGAGTATTTATACTCTGGTTACACTAACCAAACTAAGCTAACCAACTAGTAACTAATTGCTAACAGTTGCTTAACTACTAACTGACACAGTAACAAAGAATTACAGACTTATTAACAGAAAATGAAAACAATCCCAACATCCACCACTACCTACATTTTCAGCTTCTGTTTCTATGTTCTCTCCATTAATTTCAGCTTCTTGTTCCTCATTACCTTCTTCATCATTCTCATTCTCATTAACTTCTATATCTTCATCATCCCCCCACTTCAGTTCATTCTCCCTGCCACCCGAGACTTCTTTTCCCCAATTCCAGTTTTCATGCTCCACAAACACTACATCTCTACTCACTATAACTTTCCTAGTGACAGGGTTAAACATCTTGTAGGCTTTTAGTCCACTGCTAATTCCCAAATGAACACATTTAGTGCTTTTATCATCAAGTTTTTTCCTTCTTTGATCATGATTATGTACATAACCTATACACCCAAAAAAATTTAAGTGTTTCACAGATGGCTTGATATTACTCCAGCTTCTTCTGGAGTTTTATCTTTTACTGCCATAGTAGGGCTTCTATTAATCAAATGAACCACCCAATTTACTGCCTCAGCCCAGAATCCTTTAGGCACCTCTTTTTCAATCATCATACTTTTAGCTAAGTTCATAATGGTTCTATTTTTCCTCTCCGCAACTCTATTTTGTTGAGGGGAGTACCCAGCAGTGAGTTGCCTACTAATTCCTTCAGTTTTACAGAATTCATTAAAAGCCTCCGAATTGAATTCCCCTCCTCTATCTGTTCTCAAACAGCAAACCTCTCTCTCAATCTCTTTCTCCACTAGTTTTTGAAGGCTGTTAAAGCTTCTGACTTTTCAGTCAAGAAGTACACCCATGTTTTTCTAGAAAAGTCATCTATAAATGTTATCAAATATCTTTTTCCACTATTTGATTCAGGGGATATAGGCCCATAAATGTCTGAGTGCACTAGCTGCAATCTCTCCTCAGCTCTCCACTGACTTTGCTTGGGAAAACAGTCCCTGTGCTGTTTTCCCATTATACAGCCCTCACACACATCTACTGAACCTTTTACTAGAGGTAACCCCTTCACCATCTTCTTATAATATAGGGTTCTCAACCCCTTAAAATTCAAGTGCCCAATCCTACAATGCCACAGACGTGACTCTTCTTCATTGACAGTATTAAAGCATGCATGTTCAGTAGTCCTAATAGATGTAAGCAGCACAAACAACCTATTAGTGGACATACTACTCTTCATGATAAGCCCTCTCGAAGGGTGAAACACTTTGCATATGTTATTTTTTATCAAGATAGCTAACCCCTTCTCTTGTAACTGCCCAACACTAAGCAAGTTGTTTTTTTAACTCAGGAATATAGTAAACCTCAGAAATAACTTGCATTTCTCCTTCTACTTGCATCCTAACAGTACCCTTACCCTTACCCATCACCATCATCCTAATATTATTTCCTAATTTCACAGAATGCCTAAATTCAACATCCAAAACAGTAAACCACACCTTGTTACCCGTCATATGGTTGCTGTAACCAGTGTCTAGAAACCATACCTCTTCTCGGGTAGCATTGTGCAGCTCAACATGTGCCATGAGTAGCATTTCTTCATCTTCATCCAGTTCTGCAAAATTAGCTCCTTGTGTCCATCCTGGGCATTCATACTGGAAATGCCCCAGTTTGTGGCAGTGATAGCATTCAATAAGTTCTTTATTGAATTGATGTCTGCCCCTTCCTTGTCCTCGTCCTCGAAACCCACGGTATGAGTTTCTACCCCTTCCCCTTGTTGCTCTCTCATTATAAGCAATTTTTAGGGCTTGCTCATCATCTTTATGCTCCTGCATCCTTTGTTCATGCACCAGCAGACTGCCGTGAACCTCATCGATGCTCAATGTGTCTAAATCATTGGACTCTTCAATTGAGCACACGACATAATTGAATTTAGGAGTTAAAGATCGAAGTAGCTTACTAACCACAATGCTTTGCTGCACTTTTTCTCCATGTATCTTCATCTTGTTTACCACTGTGAGAGTCCTTGACAAAAATTTGTCAATCTTCTCACCTTCCTTCATACTCAGGGTCTCAAACTCCTTTCTCAAGGCCTGCAACTGTGCCCTTCTCACCTTCGTTGAGCCTTGGTATTTTTGTTTCATCGAGTCCCAGATTGCTTTCGAGGTTCCCTTGTCAAGTATGGTCTCCATGATCTCTCTGTCTATGGCTTGGAACAGAAAGTTCTTGACCTTCAAATCCTTGAGCAAGATTGCTTCCACTGCTTTCTTTTGCACTTCACTCGCTCCTGTTCCCACAGACGGTATTCCTTCTTCAATCAGACTCCATATCTCTTTGCTTCTCAAGAAATTTTCCATCATTAACGACCAGTGGTCGTAATACCCAGTGAATTTGGGAATGGAAGATTGAACAAAGCCTTCTGAGGAAGTCATCGTCTTCATCACCCACTCTCTCTCCTCACTCACTCACTCGGTGTTTCACTCACCCAGTGATTCTCTCTCACACAGTCTCTCTGTGTTTCCCCTTTGATTTCCCCTCTCACAATCACTCCTTCGATGGATCTGCGCTCTGATACCAATTGTAGGACCTCAGGCGCTACCAACTCTTCTAAAACCAATTGGTGATAGAAGAGGCGCATACCCTAGCCTTATACCGCATTCAGCATGCAAGCGCCCATGACATTCGATTGTGACTTGGCCCACCCGGCCTCCGCCACGGGACAATTGATGCACACATGGCCAACGGTGGACCTAGTCAGCTTGAAACAAATGAGGAACAAAATGCAATCAGCCCTGCACCTGTACCTATTCTCATAGAAAGAACTCAAGGGAGACTAGGTAGAATAGCTAGAAAACCTGCTTGGTTAAGTGACCATGTGACTGGAGAAGACTTGTCTGAAGAAGATGACATGCAAAATCTTGTCTTATACACTGAAACTGGAGATCCAAGCAGCTATGATGAAGCTGCTGAGAGTCCTGAATGGGTGGCAACCATGAATTGTGAAATTCAAGCTATAGAGAGAAACAAAACTTGGGAATTGATGAACTTACCCAAGGGTGCTAGGGCTATAGGAGTGAAATGGATTTATAAAACCAAACTCAATGAAAAAGAAGAGGTTGACAAATATAAGGCCAGATTGGTTGCCTTAGGTTATGCACAAAAACAGGGCATTGATTATGCTGAGGTATGTCTACCAATTAGATGTAAAAAGTGCCTTCTTGTATGGTGAGCTAGAAGAGGATGTCTATGTGATGCAGCCAAGAGGTTATGTGCAGAAGGGGGAAGAAAGGAAAGTATTGAAATTAAAAAAGGCTTTGTATGGCTTGAAGCAAGCCCCAAGAGCCTGGTATAGCAGGATAGAAAATTATTTCATGAAAGAGGGTTTTGAAAAATCTCAAAGTGAGCATACTTTGTTCACTAAAATTAAGGAAGGGGAGAAATTGTTGATTGTGAGCATTTATGTAGATGATTTGATCTTCACAAGGAGTGACAAAGAGATGTTTGATGAGTTTAAGGCATCTATGAAAGCTGAGTTTGAAATGACAGATCTTGGAAGAATGAAATTCTTCCTTGGGGTAGAAATTGTTCAAAATGATGAAGGGATCTATATTCATCAGAGGAAATATGCAATTGAAATTCTGAAGAGGTTTGGAATGGAAAATAGTAATGCAACCAAATTCTAAAGTAGAATGCACTCAATATAAGCAGATGATTGGGAGTCTAATGTATCTAACTGTGTCTCGGCCAGACTTAATGTATGTCATGAGCCTGGCTAGTAGGTATATGGAGAAACCTACTGAATTGCATATGTTGGCAGTGAAGAGAATCTTGAGATATCTCAAGGGTACTTCAGGATTGGGTATTTGTTATAAGAAAGGGACTAAACTTGAAAACTTGTGGCCTTTTCTGACAGTGATTATGCAGGTGACACGGATGACAGACGAAGCACTTCAGGATATGTGTTTGCAATGAGCTCTGGAGTTGTGGCATGGTGTTCGAAGAAGCAAGCTGTGGTCACATTATCCACAACTGAAGCAGAATTCATCTCTGCTGCTATATGTGCATGTCAATCAATCTGGATGCTAAGAATTTTGAATCATCTCGGCTGGGTACAAGAAGGGTGTGAGATTTACTGTGACAACAGTTCTACTATTAAACTGTCCAAGAATCCTGTCATGCATGGGAGGAGTAAACACATTGCTATTCGTTATCATTTTCTTAGAGATTTGTCAAAGAATGGAGAGGTGGAGCTCAAGTATTGCAACACTCAAGAGCAATTGGCTGATATCATGACCAAGCCTTTGAAACTTGATGTTTTTGTGAAACTTAGAGATCAATTAGGTGTATGTGTAATGCCTATGTGATTAAACTGAAAACTAAGTAAGAATTCAGTTTAAGGGAGGGTTTGTTGGGATTGTTTTAATTTTCTGTTAATAAGTCTGTAATTCTTTGTTACTGTGTCAGTTAGTAGTTAAGCAACTGTTAGCAATTAGTTACTAGTTGGTTAGCTTAGTTTGGTTAGTGTAACCAGAGTATAAATACTCTTGTTCTGGCATTGAATAAAGTGTGGAAAGTTTTCTGTAAAGCTCTCTCTCTCGAAACTCTCTCAACCGAGAGCTAAACACCAATTGTGCTCAACATCGCTAATGTCAAAAATAAATTTTTTTTAAAAAAAAAAATTACAACACGTTAAATATCAATTATTTTTTTACATTGAAAAAAGCCCAGGGCAACGCGCCGACAAATCAGCTCGTAGTAAACTAAACTGACATCATATACATTTAACCAAAAACAACGTATCGTTTTCATGCTTCTTCCAGCACTGCATGACGTCATGCATAATAAATAGATATGCACCGTCTATCACATTTTCGGTTGGTCCCATTTGATTGTTTACGGTGCACATACATCCTCCAGCAGGTGCTCTATATATTTTTTTTTCTTAGGACTATGCACATGCTAAATTGAGACGAAATGAGGGGTTACAACGTTAATGTACTATTACAATGAATAGTAATATGTTTCTAATGCTACGGTGAAAGCTGGAGCTGAGCTGATTTAGCTGTATATATAATACTTAATATGATACAAACGAGTTGGTTTCATTCAATTTCTATCAAATATTATTATTTCCAACGTGATAATATTTTTAATCATAAATTAAAAAGAATTAATTTTAAATGGAATACATGCAGTAATATAATTAAATTAATCCTTCACCTTTAATTAAACATTAACTAAAAAATAAACAAAATAATGAAAAACGTATTTCAATAACAAATAAAATTCAACACAATTATTTTAAATGGAATACAAAACAAAATAATAATTGAATTTAATCTTATACATTTAAGTGAAAATGAACAACAAATTTTACAATAATAACTCAAATTCAACAAAACAATGAAAAATGTTCAAATAACAATCAAAATTCAGCACAACCGTTACTTCATATAATTATAATAAGCAAATAATTGAACTAAAACAACTCATAAAAGAAAAGGAGAAATAAGAATAAAAGACTTCACAAAGATTACGCCCAGCTACTATACTCCCTTAAAGTATAAACCAAAGAGAATACGAGAGGAGATTTGAGATTTTAAGCCGACAGAAGAAAAGGAAGCTTTGCTGCACTTGTTAAGCTTTTATATTTGGTTTTACGGACGATATTACCGATGAATGCTCAAGTAACATTATTTTTAAATATTTTGTCGGGGATTCCATTAGATTAGTGAAGTCTCTTAGAAATTTTCAATTCGCACTAAACGCTTCAAAAAACCCTAAAGATTTATTTTAAAGTCTATCGATGGTGATTTTGTCGCTAATTAGAAGTGCGTTGGAATCCGCATTCCATAGGTTATTCGATCTCGAAATCTACAAAAAATAAATTTGCATCCCATCGGTTATTCGATCACGAAATCTGCAAAAAAGATGCACCCAGTTATTCAAAGCAGTAGGTGGTGAGTGTCCGTCGATGATTCCGCTATAAATATTAAAAACTTCAATTCCCATCACCAACTTGTAAAAGGGGGCAAATTCCCATCCCTCTATAATATACCAAAGAAAGCATCCCATTAGTATACCACACTAAATAGTCACAGGGAGAAGGGGAGCAATTCTCATTATTTATACAGCTAAATCAGCTTGTGGTTTTACTATTTATTTGTGCACTATTCATCTAGACTAATAAGCATTGTGGACTTGAATAGTGAAATTATTTAATAATATAAATACTATTTCTATACTACAACACCACAACAAAATCGTTTGGCCAAGTGGTCAAGGCGTGCACCATTCCTAGCAACTAGAGTTCGAATCTTTCAGGCTACAAAATGGTTTGAAATTTTGCTTCTGTTCATTATTGTTCAAAGAGATGTTTTCTCCTTTTTTCTCTTTCTCATATAATTTTCAACCATAATCTCATGAGATACCAAGAAGTATATGTTTTACTAATTTTTGGCTAGGGTGAAAGGAAAACATATAAAAAGTTAAGGCTTATACCTAGATAAAGAATAGAAAGGATAAACAAGGGTAAAGGTGGCTTGCTAAAGATAATATGTTTTAGGTTGACTTTCTAGTTCAAGTGGTTAAAATTCATGATGACATTATCATCTTTATATACATATGTAATGCAAATGTATTCTCAACAAGATATGAAAGCGAGTTCTAAAGATACATATCATTGAAAGAATGCATAATTAAAAAATATAATGTTGAAGGCTCAAAAGTTTGCATAGGTAGAACACTATAAAGTTAATATGACATATTCTCAAAGTCAATCCCTAAACCAATTAACCATTAAAACCTGCATGCAAGCTTCTTCATTCAATTTATATTTTTATCTCTCTCAACCAACTCTCATACATAATACAGTATGATTTTAGGTGAGTGACTGGGCATTATGTCCCAATGTATTTGATAAATTCAGGGACACAAAACTTCTTTGGTATTACAATGTTCAGGACTAGACATATTTCTGCAGCTTGTTTTGGGTCATATAAGTTTACCCCTTTAGTGGCACTTATCCTGGCTTTAAGTTTCGCCATCTTATCTTGGTTGATATCTTCTGGTGCTTCTATAACTATCAGGGTTTGCGTAGGTGCTGGAATTGCTATTTGTATGAAAGCTAGGTTTTTTTGCGGATCCTGAACCCTTTCTCCTATCACCTCTTCATGGTGGTTAATTCCTTGTGTTTGAGCAGCTGTTACGGGGTCTAGTTAAAGGACCCTCGCCAAAGGTAATTCTCAATGCTTGCTCGAGCAAGCTGGTAAGACTAGCTTAACTAGCTTTTAAAGAATCCATTTTTTCTTGAAAATGAGCATCACGGTGTGCACGTTCTTCGTTCTCCATATTTCTCTGTTGGAGTCTAGTGGTAAGAGCTCTTTGGGGACCTATATTTTAATCTACTGATGATATGTTATGAAGTGATGATGGATTCATGTGGATGAAAATGTATGTATATACATATTAGGTGAATTATTAGAAAGTTCATACCCAATGACAAGCTCTAATTCATTACATGAGGGGTAAGCTTTCTACCTGGTCTCAATGATCTATGAACTGCCCAGTGACTGCCTTACATGAAGGCAAAATACGGGCTTACAAGAAATGGTTGGGGCACAATATGACCGTCATTATCAAGTACACACTCAATTCATAGTTGGACGTTTCACGAATCTAAACCTCGACTGAAAGTCATAAGGCAGATCATTAATCCCCAACTAACTTAGAATTTGGTTTATTCAAAAAATAAAATGCATGTTGACATTAATTCAAAATCGATGATATGTATTAACTGAAATTAAAAATGCATGCTAAAGTAGTAAGAATGTGAGTAAAAAAATAAACTCAAAAATAACAATCAGACAAATAATGCTCAGTACACCTATGTCCCCGATGGAGTCGCCACCTATCGCGACGATGATTTTTAACCGCTTCGTGCCCCACCATCCCCCATGATTTAGGGAGACAACGACTCGCGGTGAAAATGAGATTTGTTTTATAACCATAAAATTTATGATTACAAATATCAGAAGTCGCCACCTAATATTAAGGTCACTAGGAACCTATTGGTCTGCGAGAGTCTTGGGTAAGGGGACTAGTTGTGCAAAGGGGAAGACGTAAGGAGACTAGTTGTTTGATTGTTCTTCTAAGTTAAACTTTTTAAATTGCATTTTGAAAAACCATTTTTTTCTGTTGGTGTACTTTACAATGTAATGTTACACCGCAACTACAAATCTTTTTTTATCTACGGATATACTTTACAATGTAAATTTATACTGTATCTGAAAAATCTTTTTTATTTATTTACAAATGTACTTTATAATCTAAATTTTTACCATAGTTAAAACCCCTTTTTTGTATCCATGGATGTACTTTACAATGTAAATTTACACCCTAATAGATAAAACAAAAATATTTATTATTATTTTAGATATTTTGGCCAAATTCCAATGGATAATCACAAACCTGTTACGATATCCAATTTTGTTTTAAACCATGAGGAAGATACAAAATATTTTGTTTATGAAAAAATATGATGGAAAAAATCTTTGAATTTGGTCGTATGCACGAAAACAACACCTTTTTTTAAAAAAAATAAAAAATGATAATCATAAAAAATTCGGGTTGGACCCAATTAAATGGGTCGACTAGCCAAGTTGTCCAAAGCCCAATTTTAAAGGGTCGGGCTGGACTCGTCCCAGCCAACTAGGCTAGGCCAAGAGTAGTCTAGCCCTAAACCATGTAGGAAAAAAAAGAAAAAAAGGAAAAGACAACGGAATCGTTTATAATATGTGAATTAAACACATTTCATGTATTTTATGAACAATAAAATGGTGGTTAGCCGACTACAACGAGAGGGTCACCTGTTATTGTCACCGAGTAGAGGAGGTCGAGGTGATTGTCCTTGTGGTGGTGGCGTCAAAAATGACGATCTGTGATGGCTGGAGGAAGCACTAAAAGTTGTCAGTCTGTTGCTGGTTTTAAGAGAGAGAAGAACCATCGGGGAGAGAGAGAAAGCAACTGTTGTGCGACTTGTGAGGGAGGCAATCAAGCTGGCTTGCGAGGGATGATGGTTGCAGTTGTGTGGCCTACACATCGTTGAGGGAGACGAGGGAGAGTTGCTAGTTAAGGTTGATGATGAAGATGGAGAGAGAGAGGGATGCTAGCGTTGTGGAGGGAGGTTGGTTGTCTAGTTCAGCTGCGAGAGAGAGAGAGGGATGTTAGAGCTGATGAAGATGATGGATATTGTTGTATGTATGTGTTAATTAGGATGGTTTCAAAAATTCTCTCTCCCTTTTGTTATGTTACCCTCTGCTATGTCAATCTCATCAGTCGTTCCCCTAGTGTTCTACCCAGTTTTCTTCCCCCTCATCGTCCAGAGCATGCATGCAAATTTATAGGTAAATGGAGGCAACCTTGCGGCTGCCCATTGCGTGCGGCGATGGGTTGTTGCCTCTGTATTGCCTAGTGGTGTGCATTGCTACAGATGGCATGCTTGTTGTTCAGGTAATTCGAATAGTGCACGCTTGCAGGTTTAATGATTTGGGAGAAGGTGAAAAATTTGATTTCGTCCCTCATTTTATAACTGTTTTAATCGCATTCTCAATTGGTTTTAAACTTTTAATTTTGTGCAATTGTATCCTCATCAGAATTTCAAGAGCAACTTTGGCTTTGCTTTCCTTTTTTATTATGGTCCTTGGTTTCTGATTAGCGCAATTTAACATTTAATTGGCCATTAGACTCTCAATTTATTCAATTTAGCCCCCGATTTCACATAATTGGTTTGAAAAAAACTTGATTTCTCATCAATTAAGACCTTAATGAAATTAATTTGGCTAGTTTAAAATATAATCATGTCCATGAACTTCATTAAATCTTTCGATTGGACCCTAAATTAATTCTCAAATATAATTACAATTTTTCAATCGGTCAACGATTAAATCAAACTGACCCATAAAAATATAATCATATCTTTTGACTTAATTCTTACACAGATTTATCCGATAATACATTATTTTAGCCTTGAATCTATGATTTCCTTAATTTTGGGCACAAAAAAGATACGATCGAGCTCTCGAAAACATCCAAAATTTCACCTTGATTTTTCTTTTAACACCGACCCCTTTTATTTTATTTTTGTTATTTTTTGGTAGATTTTGGGGTGTAACCCAAAAATTGGGTTATGACATATGATATGCAATTTGTGTGGGGTGGGGGGGGGGGGGTGGAAGTTGTGTAGGATAAAGCCAAAAAAAATAGAAAACTATCAAGTAAAAATGGAAGAAAACTGAAATTTATTAAGAAAACAAACTTTGGTCACAAGTAAACATCCACTTGTAGAAAGCAAAATTGATAATGCAAATGAAACATCAATTTATATTTTGAATATCAAACTTGGCAATAGATTGTCTATAATAATAACTTAGAATCTGCTCTAGCAATTAAAAGAAACACTCATAGGAAAATTAAGCATAGGAGAACATATTTATCACAAAAACTAAAAAGAAAAGGTAAAATAAATCTCATAGTTCTTGAAATCTGAAGGTTTTAGTGTCCTTGCAACCAAGAAAAAGAGTTTAGTCTTGTACGTTTGTTGTACAACAAATCTAAAAGAAAGAAGAAAACATGATTTTTTGGTTTGTGAAGGGGAAGGGGCGGTTTTTGTCTTCCACTACTGCTGCTAGCCATCACTCCTCACTTTTTTCATTATATATGCTAAAAACCATAGTTCCTATTTCACAAAATAGTTCTACTTTAAGTTGGCAGAATATAGTTGTCATCTTGGAAAACTCATATTTCAATCATGACATCTTTTCCAGTTGACATTTGGATCGATGATAGGTCGTTGAGTCTAAAATCCATAAAAAATCGAGTTTGCATCAATGGCCAAAGGTGGGTGAAACTATTAAATAATATGGCTGTATTAAATACCCCACACTTAGCTCTTGCTCATCCTCGACGAAGGATAGATAAAATAAAATTGAAAATAACTATGACCAACCTCTTAATGTCCCATCAATGTCCAAAAATATATGCATTTTAAATTAAAAAATAAAATCAAGTAGGATAAAGAGTATTTCATGAATTTATTTATATGCAAACTTCAAAACTCAATTAAATCATCGAGATTTATATGAAATATATGGTGTCATAACCCAATTTTGGGCCATTCCCCAAACCTAGCTGAAAACAAAAAAAATATAGAATAAAAAGGTCTAGTGTCGGTAGGAAAATCAAGGTGAAATTTTGGATGTTTTAAAGAGCTTGATCGTGTCTCTTTTGTGCTCAGATATGAAGGAAAGCGCAGATTCAGGGCTAAAATAATTTATTATCGGGTAAATCTGCGTAGAAACTAAGTCATAAGATATAATTATATTTTTATGGACCAATTTGATTTAGTCATTGGCTAATATAAAAGTGTAATTATGTTTGAGAATTAATTTAGGTCCAATCGAAGGGTTTAATTAAGTGTAGTGACTTAATTATGTTTTTAATTGGTCAAAATAATTTTTATTAAGGGCCTAGTCAATGAGAAATCAAGTTCTTAAATTTAATTTGGGCTCAATTGAGAAAATCAAAATTTTTAGAGACCCAATTGAATTTTTTTTTCAAGCCAATTGCGCAAGTTAGGATTAAAATAAAAAACAATTGAAAGTTTAATAATCAATTGAAGGTCAAATTGCATAAATCAGAAATAAGGAACCAAAAGGTAAAAGGCGCACAAAGTTAAGGCTAATTTTGAAATTTGGTCAAGGGTACAATTGCACAAAATCATAAAATAAATTTGATTGGGGTGAAATAAAAGAAAATACAAATCGAAGGACCAAACAATATTTTCACCCCTAAAACCCCTCCTGCGCGTGCAATGACTGAAACACCTGCAACCGTCGCCGACCAGCCACCTGCGCTTGCCGCCGACAGCCACCTGCCTGAAGCCACCGGCACGCCAAAAGAAGCCCACCATTGTGCAACGGTAACCCCCGCAAATGGCTATAAAAACTGACGAGCAGGGAAGAAAGAAAAAGAGTTAAACTGAAGGAAAACAAGAAGATTTCACGTGAATTTTTGAAT
The DNA here is from genome assembly GCA_032356905.1 of Salix exigua. Classification (NCBI taxonomy): domain Eukaryota; kingdom Viridiplantae; phylum Streptophyta; class Magnoliopsida; order Malpighiales; family Salicaceae; genus Salix; species Salix exigua. Next base: position 10,085,704 of record CM063604.1, read on the forward strand.
TTTCTTTCCCTTGCCTCTATTCTCTTTTGCTCCTCTAGCTTTTGTTTTCTTTTTTTATGCCTTTTCTCTTCTCTCTCTCTCTCTAGAAGAAACAGACTCGAAGCTCTCTCTCTCTCTCCCTCTCGGCCGGCCAACTGGGGTGACCGTCAACCACATATATCCCTCCTCAACACCACCGTCGTCTCCACCATCAATCACAGCAGCTCAGCCATCTTCTCCGACAAAGAAAAAAGAGCAGCCTTGACGCCAGCATATCCCTCCCCAGCAACCCCCGTCGTCTCCTCCATCAACTACAACAACTCAGCCATCTTCTCCGAAGAAGAAAATAGAGCAGCCTTGACGCCAGCAAGTACAACCCGTCCACTTCCAACCGTATTTTCCGGCCACCACATGTCATCATTTTCGACGCCACCACGACCACAAAAACCACCTCGATGTCCTCTACCCAAAGGTGTTAACAGGTACGCCTTTCGTCACACTCGGAAATTCACACTATTCATCATCTTCCTCAGCCCGCTGCATGCAGTGGACGTAATTTTTGTCCCACTATGCATATGGGCTAGGTTAGAGTGAAGAGGGTCGGGCACAGCCAAGAGTAGGCGAGCTTTCCAGCCTGTCTAGCTAGAAGCCCAACCCGAGAGTAGGCGGGCTTTCGGCCCGTTTAGAAGGAAGCCCAATCTAAGATGTAAGTGGGTTGAAGGCCCAATAGAAGATTGGTGGGCCGAGAGCCAGCCCAACATGGTTTGGGCTGACAGACAGCCACCGATTGGGCTGGCAGCCCAACACTAGTGAAGGGCTAGCAAACTAGCACCAGTGAAGCGCTGACAGCCCATTGAGTGGGCTAGCAGCCTGCCCCACTAGGGCGAGGCTGACAGCCCACCCCAAAAATAAATAAAAAATAAAAATAAATAAAAATAAAAATAAACAAAATAAACAAAATAAAAAAATTTCAACAAAATATTTTTTTTCTAAATACAAATGTGTTGTTTATGTGCATATGGCCAATACACTAGCATATTTTAAAAAAATCTTTTTGTTTAAAAAAAACATATTATCTTGGAATTTTAAGAAAAAAAATGTATTTTAGCATGGATTTCAAAAAAAATCATTTCTTGATTTTTTGAATTTTACAACATGTTTGTAAAATCCAAAGAGTATTGGCCAATATTCCAAAAATTATAAAAATATTTTTTGGTGATTCATATTATTCACTGTTGGTATTTGGATAAATAAATCCTAAAAGGGTTAATATCCAAAATGTTCGGCGGAGATAATATGTTATCATTCACTGTCGATGTTTGGATAAATAAATTCTAAGGGGTTAATATCCAAAATATTTGGTGGGGATGATATGCTATTATTCACTGTCGGTGTTTGGTTAAATAAATCCTAAGGTGTTATTATCAAAACTATTTAGCGGGGATAATACATCATCACCATTTAACCAATGTATTTTTTTTAAAAAAATCAATATCATAGCAATCATAACACAAACAAAAACACCAAGCAGCTTACCTTAGGTAGGGCGTACGGGGTGTTAAAACCTTCCCTTTACGCAACCAGTCCCTTACCCTAGAATCTCTGAAAGACCAGTTTAGGTTTCCTAGTAACCATAATAATAGTTGGTGACTCCCTTTTCCATATAAATAAAGATAAAAATCCTCCTGATATCGAATCCCCGCTCACAGGGAGGGTCCCCATGACGTGGCGCTCTCGCGATGGGGTGTGAGCGGGGAGGGTCGCCAAGACGTCGTGCTCTCGTGATGAGGTGTGACATATGGCATGCCAAAGTGAGAGATCCTCTAATTGATATACACTCCAACACACATGTGTTTATAGCTTATGTGTTTAAATCTCTCAAATACAATCAATGAATATATTTTACTATCAACTTGCTCTTTAATCTCATCTTCATTGTTAAACTATTATGAACAATGCATGAATCAAAATATCTTACTTTTCAGTTATAATAGGGCTAAGGTTAAGGTGAGGTAAAAGAAAGTAAAAGAAAATGTTAAAATCAAAGGAAGTAGAGCATTCTGAAAAATGATATTCCTTATAAGATATTCCATCAAAGAGCATAAAATTCCATTTGTAATTATGTAATGTGAATGTAATCTCAACAAGATATGAAGCAAGTTCTACAGATACATATCATTGAAAGAACACAAAATCAAACAAAATAATATTAAAGGCTTAAAAGGTTGTATTGTTGTAACACTATAAAGTTAACATGATAAATTCTCAAAGTCAATCTTTATTTCAAGTACCTTATGGTCATTATTTTTGCTCCAGAATGTCCAAATCAAGAATGAGAATGAAAAAAATTCATATTGTGGTACACATCTCCTAACTACTCGATGCCCGAAAAATTTCTAAAAATAAGGAGTATCCCAAAAATAATATTTAGTGTTAGCTCGTAACTTGTCTTTTTTGGATGTAGCACTTGGAGGGAATTATTTGGTGACTAAATAGTTCACCAAATAATCATATCATAGTCTTGTAAAGGAATGTAGACATAATACTGCTCATCGGGGGATGTCTCTCTTATTGTTTTGGTTTGTATACCCTCGGTCCTCAATAGACTCAAGTGATTAGTCACATGGTTTTCAATACTTGTTTTGTCTCTGATCTCAAGATCAAATTCTTGTAAAGTAAGATCCACATAATGAATCTTGGTTTCAACTTATTTTTCTTCAAAAGATACATGGTCAGTAAAAACAATGACTTTTGTACCAATTATATATGACCTAAATATTTCAAGACCAAACACCAGTGTAAAAAGTTCCTTTTCATTTCAATGGTAATTGCATTGCGCTCCATCCAACATGCAGGAAGCATAAGCAATAACATACAAATTCTACCTTATTCTTTGCACAAGAACAACCTCTACCGCATAGTCACTTCCATCACACATTATCTGAAAAGGATCATCTCAATTTTATGGTTGGATGAAAGGAGCAATTGTGTCACACCTTTTAAGCTTATCATATGCATATTTACATGCTTTATCAAACACAAAATCCACTTCTTTGGCTAATAGTTTGCATAAGCATGCTATAATCTTTGAGAAATTATGGATAAACATCAATAGAAACCTATATGGCCCAAAAAAAGAACAAACTTCCCTCATGCATGAGGGTAAGGAAATAATGAAATAATGTATATTTTAGATTTATCAACCTCTAATCTAGGTGAAGACACAACATGAACAAGAACTATTCCTTATTCTACTATAAGATAACACTTTTCATAGTTCAAGACAAGATTAGTTCAAAAATTTATCAAAAGAATAACCACATACAGTGAAA